>OW240917.1:197693688-197863688 GCA_933207985.1 Pelobates cultripes | reverse complement strand
TTTAATTTGTTACTGTGAACATTTCCTCGGTTTAATATGGAATTCTATTAAAATATATTATAAATATAATTTAATATATAAGTATCTAATTACATGGTCACTCACACACTGACATACATACACATTTTTATTAACACACTTTCACTGATATTACAATGTCACTTACACACTCTCAAAAGCATACAGTGTTACTTACTTTCACTGACGTAGACAATGTTAGTCTTACACACACACTGTCACTGACATACAAACAAGTGGGATATTTGGTAAGTCAGGTGATAAATTTCCTGAGATCGCTGTTTCTTCAGTCGAGAGCCATGTTTGATAAGAAGTCCTCTTACTACACATTTATGTGCTTCCCATATAGTTGATTGCGTCGAATCAGAGGGTGTGTTAGTGTGGAAAAAGTGTTCCATAGCGGATCTGATATCCGCCTGTATCAATGGGTCATCCAGGAGGAATTCATTCAGTCTCCATGTCCACTGTGTCCTATACGGTTGAGGACTAGCCATGGAGAGGAGCACGGGTGCATGATCTGACCAGGACATTGGTGCTATATGAGTTGATATCAGTGAGTCCAGGTCTGTATGTTGCACGAAGAAGTAATCGATCCTAGAGTAGGATCCATGCGGTGTGGAGAAAAAGGTGTAATCCCTATCAGCGTGATGTAGGGTGCGCCAGCAGTCTGAGAGCTGATGCTCGGAGAGGAGGGTCCTCATGCCTCAGAGCACATGGTCCGGTACTGTGGAGGTCCATTTGGACGTGTCTAGCCTGGGGTCTAGAGGACATTAAAGTCCCCCCCCCCCACGATGAGGGTCCCCTCTCCGAACGATTCCAGCTTGTGAAAAACGGAGGCTAGGTTTCTGTCCCTTGTTAGGCAGGTAGATGTTTGCGAGTGTAATTAGGGAATCACCTATGTGCCCTTTCAAAAAGAGATATCTGCCGCCTGTGTCCTCTTTTTCCGCTTCTAGGCGGAATTGCATGCTGGCTGAGAACAATATCGCCACTCCCTTTGATTTAGACGAGGGGTTGTGTGCGAAATAGCCGGTGGGGTAGTATTTGTCTGAGAACCTGGGTGCTCGGCCACCGGGGAAGTGGGTCTCCTGGAAAAAGGCGATCGGCACCCGCAGTGCTCGGTGTTCTCAAGCACTCAACTCCCCCTATTGTTGGGGAGTTGAGCCCCTTTGCGTTGATCGTGTAGAGTGTGATACCTCCCCGCGGCCCCCTCTTGGCACCCGAGAGAGGGGAGGCGGGAGAGGACGAGCCAATGGTGGAGAGGGGTGGGGAAGAGGGCCGCGGGGCCAGGCCTAGTTGGTGGAGATATAGTTGGCGTCCGAGAGTTTGTAAGGAGGGTCGGGTGAGGGAGGCGAGGAAGGGAGGGTGGTAGGGAAAGCAGTAGAGGGAGCAGGAGTGTAGTTGGGGAAGAAGGGGTGTCTGTGTGGTGCAGAAAGAGAGGGAGGAGGTATGTCGCGATAGCGACTCTTTGTAGGGGTAATGTGCCGCTGGTAGGTGATCGTGCAGGCAGACTATCCTGCTCGTCCAATTCCCAGACTAATGGCAGTAAGCCCGTGGAGCAGTGGGTGGTGTGGGTCTGACAGGTCATTGGTCAAAGCGAATAGAGTAGGGAGGAACCGTGTAAGTCAGTTTCCACCCCCGTCGCTGCCATCGAGCAAGAGGATATAGCTCCCATCTTGGGATGGGAACGCAGATTGTTGTATATCGCACTTGTGGAAGCATCTGTACAAATTGGGGTGTAGGGTGGGGTATCTTTTTGCCACATTTGGAGCCATGAGGCTAATATAGTTTGCTTTCAAAACAAAGCCATTAACATTGTGATTTAACATTGAGTATAGCTCCGCATGCGGTTACGATTTTTAGCAAATGTTAGGTTAAGAGCTGATAAGGACACAGGAGGGAGAAGAGGAAGGGAAAAAGAGAGAGGGGAAAAAAAAAATAAAAAAAAATAAATAGTAATCAGAGAGAGGGTAAAGTATTGGGGTGTAAGGTGGAGGAGCAATTTGCCATATATGGAGCCATGAGATTAACAGTTTTGCATTAAGAACCATGCCAATACCATTGTGATTTAACATTGAATACAGCCCTTCATGTGGTTACAAACCTGGACGAATGTCTTGTGTTAGGTTAAGAGATGGTGTGTTCACGGGAGGGGGAATGGGTGAAAGAGAGGAGAAAAAAGGGGGGGATTTTTTTGGGAAGACGACGACTGTAGGGTGGTGGAGCAATTTACCACATTCGGAGCTATGGTTTTACCAGTTTTTGCTTTAAGAACCAAGTTAGTACCATTGTGAGTTAATTTTAACTACAGCCTATCATGCAATTACAAACATTTATGCCTATCTTGCATTGGGTTAAGAGGCGATGTGGCCACAGGGAGGGGGAGAGGGTGAGAAGAGAAATAAAAAAATTAAAATAAAATAAATCAAGTTTCCATGGCCAGTAAAACATCAGGGCTAAATCAGTGTGTCATTCCGGGCAATACGTGGGGGGTACCCATTTTATTCCTCTGGGTCAGCTTGAGCCAGAGGGGTGAACAATGCATCAGGATCATTCCCCGGTCGGGAAGGTCTATGTGTTGGTCTCCCCGCATACCGTTCGTTGATAGGGCAGTTGGTCCAGTCCTGGATGTGGGTGAGCGGGAGGTCCAGGGCATCTTGGAAGGCTGGCACATCTAGCGGTGTCCTTATTGTAGCTTCAGTGTTCCCACGCCTGGCTGTTAGAGCGAAAGGGAATTGCCATCTATACCGAATTTGCAGGTCTTGCAAGGTAGTAGTGAGTGGCCTCAGGACTCGTCGAGCTTGTAAAGTGAGATGAGAGAGATCATTATAGAGTTCAATGACTTGCCCCTTGAACCGCCAGGTCCCACCCGTGCGTGCTTTTCGCATTATTTCTTCTTTGAGCTGGAAGTCTTGTATACAGCATATTACATCTCTAGGTGGTGCGTTCGGAGGCGGTCTGTGCCTGAGGGCCCGGTGGGCTCTGTCTATGCGTATGTGGGCTTCCTGGGGGCGGCCCAGTATGTGGTTAAACATCGGTACTAACAGACCTCTGACATCTTCTGCGTTGTCCACATTTTCTGCCTCCCTCAAGCCTCTCACCCTGATGTTGTGCCTGCGGCTCCGATTATCAAGATCCTCCACGTGGAGTCGCAGGTCCTGCAGCTGCTTGGCATGGTGGCGGTAGTTTATAATGCTGGGCATGGCAGGATAGGACCCTGCTGACTTGGACCCCTGCTTTCCAGGGCCGTCACTCTTGCCTCCAGTGCTATGAGTGAAGTGGTGAGAGAGCACATTTCTGTGTGAAGTGCAGATTTCACCTCCTCCAAGAGAGAGTGGATGTCCTCCTTTTTAGGTAGGGAGACAAACAGGGCATACCAGTCTGGAGTGGATGCTGTAGGCATGCTGATGTCTGTGTGGGAGCCATCTTCCGACAACGTGCTCGGCGAGGACGGCACCATGTTTGATGTCTCCCCTTGCGTGCGTAAGACTATGGGGGTTGGCATATAGCTCCGTATTGAGGGGTGAGGGGTGTCCCACTGTGTTCTCGGCGTGGAGCTGGTCATTTGTACCTTTTTTGCACGGGCCGTGGGCGCCATAGTGAGCTGATGTCGGGCTTATTATTGCAGCCAGGAGCAGAGCTGGGATATTAGGCGGCCATGTCCGTCCAACGCCAAACCACGCCCCTAGTTATTATTTTTAACTAAATGACAGAGAATTAAGCAGTGAGACAGCAGGGCATGTTCTATACACCAAACTGCTTAATTAAGCCTATAGTGTATTTTAATAAGGATTATAAATAAAGTCAATAAAGTATGTTTTGGCATGTGGGAGCACCGACTCATTTTATTCTTTAAGACTTTGAGAGTGAAACATAATTATTCCACATACCCCACTGCCCTCTCTCCATCTTAGAGTCTCCATAATTGAGGGACAATTGCATTACAATCATCTCTCTGCATATGTAATTTATGCATAAGGCAACAGTTTCTTCACAGCCACAAAGGAAGTCAGAGAGGAGTTTTTGCTTTCAGTTAGAACACTTCCTAGAAGAGCAGTGAATTAATAAATCAACATTTATAACAACTAAACAACAATGAAACACGTTAACAAATGAAGGGTCATATATGCACATATGTATATATAAATAGGCAATTCTATGCTATGTACCTTGTGGAGAGAGGTGCCTTGTACCTTGCTTCCTGATGCCCTGGTCATAATCCGTGTACAGAGAGGTCAGAAGCTCACTCTGACTCTCATGACTTATAAGAACCTTGCCAGTGTGGACCTAGGAGGAGGATGAGTAACAGGATGTGTAGGGGCATTCAAAGTGAGATGGGGGTAAGTTTAAAACTGATATAGATGGAAGCCATCGCAGCCTGCATCTATTCCTGAATAAATATATAGTGAGCTGCATTGTCTAGTGTGTGCGTGCGCGCGTGATTCTGACTGAGTGTGCCTGAGCATTCTTGTGTCTGAATGTGTGTCTCTGTTTCAGTGTCCATGTTTATGTCTGTGTCTGGGAGCGTATGTGTGTGGAGTAGTTACTTACACTGTTTGTTTGTGGTTTTTTTTTTTGTTAGTTTTTTTTTGTGTTAATTCTTTATTTTTGCATTGACAGACATTTAAGGTGATATCAGTGTCGGCTTATGCAGAAGCCCATTCTTCAATTTCGCATTAATCATGTTACAGAAAGGAAAGCTGGGTTATTAGTGTACATAATATATATTTTTGAGATATTCCATGTGGGTTGTGTAGAGGCCGCCATCGCTTAGTTTTCGTTTCGCCTGTCAAGGTTTTTTTGGGGGGGGGTTTTTTTTCGTTTTATGCATAACATGTACAGGAAAATATGTATAAAAGAAAAAAGAACAAGATAAAATAGAATGAAATTATAGTTAAAACTTAGAACTGCATGAGTGAGTAGTCGTCTGTGAGTGGATGCTCATTTGTCTTATGGTTTTTCATCATATTGTTCCCAAAGGGCCCATACCTTTTGGAATGTGGTGTTGGTGTTGCGGACGTTTGCTGTCATCTTGTCCATTAAGTAATTATCTCTGATTTTGGAAATTACTAGAGATAGTGGGGGTGTCTCAGGGTTTATCCAGTATTGTGCCAATGCTTTTTGAGCTGCTAGATTAAGCATGTTCAGAAGTTTTTGGTCGTGTTTGTCTAGTCCATCTGTCGGTCGTGATAGAAGGCATGCCCAAAGGTCCAGTGTTATTCGTCGATGTAAGATTTTGGTATTCATGTCTACTATTTTTCCCCAAAACTCTTTTACTTTGGTGCATTGCCACCACATGTGGATGTAGGTGCCTTTTTCCCCACATAGTCGCCAACAGGTGTCTGTGGGGCAGAGTTGCATGTGGTATTGCTTCACTGGGCTTGTATACCACCGGAGCTTTGTTTTATATGTTTGTTCCTGGAGGGTTGTGCATGTAGACACTTTTGTGTTCGCCTCCCATATATCTTGCCACTCTGTCCCCTCTAACGTTTCACCCAGATCTGCTTCCTATTTGTCTGTGTATGTCTGTGTTCCCCATGTTCCTGATTCTAAGCATATGCGGTTGTATAACAGTGAAATTAATTTCACTGGCATTTTTTCTTTTAGACAGATTTGCTCAAAGAAAGTAAGAGGTTTGGCATTTGCCGTTTTGACCTCTTTGGTTTGTGCAAAATCTCGCGATTTGTATGTATCGGAAGAAATTGCGGGTTTGTAATGGGGCCAGGGTTTGTAAGTGTTGGTATGGTAGTAGTTGGTTGTCGATATATAGGTGAATATAGCGTTGTAGGCCTGTGGCTTCTATGCCTTTAAAGTCTCTTGCCCTTAGTCCAGGTGGGAATGCTCTGTTACGTAGTACTGGGGTCATTGGGGACGGGAGGTTTGTGAGTTTAAATTTGTTTTTTTTTGTTTTTTAATGGGAGTTGCTAGTGGTTTTTGTGTGTTGTGTTTATGATCAGACTATGTTTCATGTGTGTGAGGAAGTGACAGCTTTTTGGGGGTGAGCCAGCACCCTGAGAGAGTACGGCTGAACCATGGAATACCAGAGAGTCCTATATAAAGGGCAGCGCGGGGAGATCTTTTGATCTCTGATTGAGGGAGGCTCAATCAGGCTCTCACGTGGAGTCCCCATTCTTTAAGTGACTCCAAGGGCATGTGCCATACCCTAGGTACACCACTGGTTAACATATATTCTTGCCTCCATTTACTGCCAGATTTTGTTTAATTCCGAGTTCTAAGAAATCTTCCTTTTGAGGTATTTAATCATCCACACATACTGAATGAAATAAAATGTTTTTTAAGCCCTTGGTTAAAGATTAAAGTCTAAATTCTATGTAAATAGTAGAGAAAATGTCCAGGCAAAGTAATGAAGATTAAAAAGTAACTTTTGAAAATGTTTACAATTTGGCTATTTTAATGTAAATAATGTTTTGTACTCTACAATTCAGAGTTTAGCAGAGGAAAAGTAATGCGCACAATACAAATACTATACATGCTATAACTCCGGGATTTAATCTAAATAAAACCTAAACTCGGGTGTTTGTACAACTCCGTAGTACAAATTAAAAGAATATTTAAGATGCCTTGAATTGTATATTAGGTGTGACGACTACCAGAATTATGTTTAGAGCACTTACCTCTTTCATCTCTCCTGGTACTGCGCAAACCTCACTTGCAGTCAGGCTGTGCCGAGAGAAGATTAGCAGATATGAAAAATCCAAATGTAAGGAAGATTTTCATAAGATGTATCTTTTTTTATAAAAAGTAGTCTGCAAATGACCAGTAAATAAGTTATTCATTCCCAGTAAATTGTATTGACGCGCATACTTGGGAGAAATGCCACTTGGGTGCTTGTGCACTCAGGAATTCCATCAGAAGCACTTTATGCATACATTGCAATGTAGGGGTTAAATTACTTTGGATGGTATATACAGCTAGGCATAAAATGTAAAGTACAGATTTTGATTCATTTTTTGTTTAATACATAAACCCATAGCTAACTTTTCTTAGCTAAAGAGTTGTGCTAAAACCTCGGATATGACAGTGCCACTTACCATCTACGACTTAATATTTTCTTTATTTTACCAAGTAGAATAGGAGATTATTCACGGTTTTCATTCATCTTAGGATGCCTAAACAATACATCAGTTTAAGAATGGTACACATTAAACAAATGCCAAACATTTTTAGCCTTTAGCAGTTGTTAAAGGTTTGCTGTACATGGAGATGGAATCAGCTGATTTAGTTGCGGGTTTGTGAACCAACTTCCTTGTAGTATGCATTGGAGAGTATGGAGTGCTGGAAATAGACCTTAACTTGTAGGGACTGTGAAATGCACAGGTAAGCATTTTATTAGATATGTAGCTTATCGAAGAAGTGAATATGAAACAAGCTATATTTGGAATAGACTATTGGACTGTTTAGATCTTTTAACATGTCACATGATGGCTATAGTAATCAGAATGCAGAAAGAAAAGACCCAATTTATTTTACAGAGTGTTGCTTTTAATCAGTAACCATAACTGTCCTATGCTTTTTATGACTTGTTTCTGAACCATTTTTACAGTTTATAAATTAGATGATGGTTCAATAGTCTAAATGAAGTCCAAATGAGAGGGCCATATCTAGCCACATAAGATGTTTATAAGAACTGGTGCCAATTGTTTGATGTTTACATGAGGATTCTTTTGTAATATTAAGTTGTGATTTGTTCCAGATACAAGTGAGGCTTTCAGATTCATCAAGCAGATGCTCCCCATGAGTGAGCTTCAGTCCATTGACGTAATTCTTAATTGAAATTTTAAGTGAAATTTCACTAAACCATAAAGTTGAGCTGATGTAAAATAGAGATATATCAATCTAGCATCCAATTTTATGTTTTGAACACAAGTTGGTTAAGTAGAAGTTTGTTACATTTGTTTGCTTTTTGGACCAATTACAGTAAAACAGAAGGTGTTGGATGAGACAAAGAGTCATGTAACTTTCATGTAGATACCCCGTGGCCAGTAATTGGATTGAATATTTGGATAATTACATTTTTACGCGGTCTTCTGTTCTAATCATGAGCACAATGTTTAGAAATAGCTTTTTGTAGGTTAAGAAAGAACACTTATGTTGCATATGAGAGAGTCTTATTGCAAAGGTTTTGGTACAGAGCGTTGTCAGACTTGTCTAACTTGTCTCTTGTTTACCGGAACACAGCCTGCAGGTTTGTGGACTTCCTTACGGTCATTCTTCCTCCTCTAGCGTTCCAAACACCTGGACACTGTGACTTGGCCCTCTTTTATGATGCGGTATGTGCGCGCTGATGACATGATGTCAAGCACTATGAAAATCCGCATTTTAAAACTTTTGGGGGTGTGACTACCTAGATAATTATAAATAGTTTGCTGGGTTTCAGGTCTGTGCCTTGTTGTACTTCTGTTTTGTTTCCCAATAGTGCTTTGTAATGTAAACTATGCAGTAGTGTGTTCTATATCTCTTTTTGTCTATCTGGTTTAGATTTTGGTTACTATTGACTATTCTATCTATACGCCTTGTCTCAGCAATTCCTCCCTTTCCTGATTTCTGGTATCTTTGACTCTAGCATGAGCCTGACCATTCTGTTATGTTAAGTCCGGCAACTCTAAGGTCCGGTTTACATATATACCTATATCATTATTTACACACTGCGTGTTGGGTCTCACTAAATTACTGACTAGAGTACCATGTACTCACTCTCCTTGTGCTTAGAGTGGCATACAACTGCATGAAATCGCAAAATCACTGCAGCTATAAACCATTGCTTATTGGTTCTGTGATGTCAAATGAGGAATTTTTGCTTCCATCAAATAGTATCTGTCCATTTTGTATGTCCTGCCTCCCTCTCCCCCCTCTCCCCCTTAACATAACAATATATGGTGGGTGCATCAGTTAGGGTACTTTCAGACATACCTAAGTTTAAGTTGTGGCATCCGTTTTCTAAATCATGACATGGGCGTATCTTTATTTGAACTGAAATCTTATTACCTATGCAATATAAAACTCCAGGAAGGCTCTCAGGCAATCAATGTTGGATTAGCTTTCCACAATATGTGTCAAGGTAATGGGATGAGGGTTTTTAAATCCATCACAGTTCTGCAGAATACATTTTGGGGTGTATCTGTGCTGCTTAAATACATGTGAAACCTAGAAATAAAGGGTTGTCAGGCAAAGGTGTCTGAGATTTTAGATCAGGTTTAAAGATACTTTTTGGTTTATTTTTTTTTTGTTTTTTTAAGAATGTCTGAGCTTCTTTTTTTTTTATTTTTTATTTTTCAAATAAAAAAAGAATTGACCTTCCTGAATGTGGTTTGTTTCTAAGAAATAGGCAATTTTTCAATGTTTAAAGGGTGAGGCAGTTTGCATAATGTGCTCATTTTTCAGTTACAAAAATTCTAGTTACCTTTCTATAAAGTAAGAAATTACCACTTTTGTGCACACAAGCACAAAATACTGCAATGCTCCACTGGCATAGAATGCCACTTACAACGCGCCTTCCAGCTGGTGTACACTTTCTCAGTAAGTAAGTCTGCACCCTCCTCGATTGTAATTGATTCCTACATCAATATGTGCTTATCATTTAAAGCACTGTTCATCTGGGTTCTAAATTAGATTGTGATACTGTAGGTTTAATAAAGTAGCAGACTGTTTTTATGTTAGAATACATTTGTTGGTTGTTTTGGTAAGCATTTAGAGTGCTCTATATTTTTGTTACACACACACCTATTTGTATTTGTGAATGTGTGTGTGTGTATATGTGTATGTGTATGAAAACAGGAGGCTGCACTCACCTGAACATGCATAAATGGGTTGCTGCAGGCGCCAGATCGTGTGTGTGTGTGTGTGTGTGTAAATATATCTTTTTGTAGACTAACATTTAATTATGGCAGTGAGCAGGTTAAATCACTGTTCCCCCAGACTTTCTGACCCCAATATCTTTGGGGTCTCTCTCCGCCTCCTCTTTTGTTAAACAAAAAACAGTAATTACTATAATTTATATTCTTTAGGCCTTTATTACAGATGTCGGCTCCTGGGATACTTAGGATGAAAGATAAACTATATTTACATTTCCTCTGTGTATCTAAAAACATCTAATCATGGTGGGAGGCTAATCTAACATTTTGCAACCGGTAAGGATAGGGTCCCAGGTAAAAGTCACTGGAGAGGGGGGTGGGGAGACTCACTGACAATAGCTATATTATAATGTGATGTCCAATCTAGTCTACCAGCTGTTAATGTACTACTCTAAAATCTCTGCAAACTGTTTGCTGGCAGACAGTCTTGATGTAGTCCAACAATTAAGAAGTCAAGGTTGCTTGCTCTAAAATAATTGGTACTTACTATTGCGGTCTCTGCCATATATTAGCTGTATATGACTGTATCTTACTGTGTTCTTATTATTCCTTCACAGATAACCCTTGCCTGGCACTTCCTTTTCTGCAATGCTGACTGCTGTATGTAGTTCTCTGGGTAACCAACCGTCAGAGGCTCCTGGCTCTCCTTCCACATCTGAACTATCCTTGAAGCCATACCCCCTTTCTCCAGACTCTGATCCGGGAGTCTCCCTTCAACAGGACGATATTGGGGAGTCCTCTTATCCTCCTGCTGAACGTTATACATCTTTGTCCTCTGTGAAAGTCCCCTGCCAGACATTTTCAGGTCGAGAAGCTGTAGACAGCAATTCATTATCAAAATTCCTGCATCCAGCCCTCGAGATGTCTCATCCATATGAAACATGGATCAGGCCTCCAGTTCCAGGTGGCTCAGTTGAAGAGAGTGGAGTTCCTCCATGGTGGGATCTTCATGCTGGTCCCAACTGGGTAGATATGCAACCTGGTGCTGGTGGCTTCTCCAGCCCTCCACCACACCAGACACCTCTAGGAGGATATGGCACAGAGCTCTGTGTCCCCTCTACACATATGCTTCCTCCTGCCTCTCATCTCATGGGAGGTTTGGACCCTACTATGGAATCTCACTCTTCTGACCAAGGGTCAGAAGGGCCCTCACGTCCTAAAGGAAGCCGGCGTGCAATGCCACGTAGTTCAGCCCAAACTGCCTGCCGCTGTCCTAATTGCCAAGAAGCAGAACATGGTAGTACCAGTGGTGAGGGAACCAAACGCAAAAATCTGCACAACTGCCATATACCAGGATGTGGAAAGGCATATGCCAAGACCTCCCATCTGAAGGCCCACCTACGTTGGCACAGTGGAGATCGACCTTTTGTCTGCAACTGGTTGTTCTGTGGAAAAAGATTTACTCGAAGTGATGAGCTCCAGAGACACCTACAAACCCACACAGGGGCAAAAAAGTACCCTTGCCCTTCCTGCAGCCGTGTTTTTATGCGCAATGATCACCTCACCAAGCATTTGAAGACCCATGAAAGTGAGAACCGGGGTGCAAATGATGCCTCTGGCAAGACCAAGAGTGATTCAGAGGAGGGCAGTAGAAGTCAAACAAACTGATAGTGCCCTTGGGAGAAAAACAAAACCAACGAAATAGAAGTTTAGTTTAGGGACCACTAGCATGCATGAGCTCCACTCTCACCTCCTAAATGGGAACACAAAAGAGGGATTCTGTAATGCCTTAATTTATTTTGTAGATAGCATAGATAACTAGCTCTAACAGTCCCATCTACCTCCTATGGTAAATGAGTAGACGGAAGCGTAATTAAACAATTACATGGACTTGACATAGACACCTAGACTGAGTACAGCAAAGCAAGCACTCCATGTGGTAATGTCTAAGGGGTGACAGTGTATGGTCCCATGGTCAGAGAGAAAATGCTATATAAAAAAAAAAATGTGTAAGGAGAAAATGCTGTGCTAGGAAAGAGAGAGAGCAACTCATAGAGCTGGGTTGGTTGAGGAGCAATACTTGCTTAGATCTGGAAGTAATGTTACCCAAGAAAGGAATGGCATGAAAGAACATTGGCAGAATCAGTGAGCAGTGAGCAGTGCAAATTATTAAAGCAGTAGAATGGACATTGATACGGTATATAGTGCTCTAAATCCAGGATTTAATTTTGTAAGAAGGAAAATACTAATTGGGGAAATGCAGCTTTAAGGGAGCGCAGGGGGGCTTTTAAAGATATGTTAATGGCTTAGCATTTGTCATGCTCTTGTGCATTACCAGTCCCTCGAGAAGAGAACAGATTGTGATATTTCAGGACACATAAAGTTCATATTATGGAGTTGAATGAACTGCCACTAGTGTTTGTGTTTCTATGGTGTGTTGTGGGACTTTTATTTTCCTGAGCGTGCTTCTGGATTTTGTTTGCATGATTTTCACTAGAGGGCGATTCATTGTTAACCCCTTTACCTTATGATCTTCGTTATTAATCAGTGGGTGGGGGGCAGCCCATCCCTTGCACTGCATTGAGTCTTACAATGTTATGGGGGAAAGTTCCTATAAAACTGGGTGTGGACGAACTTGGGCAGAGAAAGGTTCCACACCCAAAAAGGCACGGGCTGCACCCAGGGGACATGTTGGGTGCTGTCTTAACCTCTTAAATTCTCCCAGACCCAATGCTGAATAGCAAGTCCTAAATCCCACTATGTGTGTGTGTGTGTGTGTATATGTGTAATATATATCTTTGTTGCCATTCAGACATGCAAACGCACAGTTTTTCCCTATTAAATAGTAAAGGCATTATACACACATGTACCAGCGTATTGTTATACTTGTTAGTAATTGTATCACCCATTTTTGTTCCAAAGACCAGTCTTTTAGGGGGCTAATATTTTGCATTATAGTGGTACCTCGGTGAGTTTTATGTAATTTATTAGTAACAGTCCAGAGGAGGATATGGACTGGAATATGGCCAGTAATTAATCACATGTAGTGTATTATGATTATTTGATTTGTTTAAAAAAAAATAAAAATGTTTTATCTTCATGTGTGATAGTTTTACCCTTGAACTTTTGAATGATAGAGGGGTGAGCAGTGTGACCCTTTGCTGATCCCTCTAGCATTTAATTACGTAAATATAATCTTTAATCATTTAAACTGTATGGTAGTGTCATTTTTTTTTTTTTCTATTTGCGTTTTCAAATTAAATTAAATTCTTCTATAGATCTCTACTCTCCATGCACTGTGTGTGTATATGTATGTGTGTGTGTGTGTATATATATATATATGTGTATGTGTGTGTGTATGTGTGTGTGTGTGTATATATATATATATATATATATATATATATATATATATATATATATATTCTACCTTTCCATAACACTCCATTGTTTATGGCCTTCTTCACTAAAACCCCACCACCTCCTAATTAACTTCCTACTTCATTATCATAAGATGAAAAGCTGAATATTATAGGTGGGGATATTTACAAAAGTGACTCATGAAGCTCAACTGTTACTCCAAAATATTAAAGGGTTTAATTACCAAAGTCCTAATAATATCAAACTATTTAACCATGAATTATATATTAAGCATGTTGCCAGTGTTAAAGTACATAATTGGGTCAAATGTTATTATTGCCCAACTTAATGAGACTAATTTTATTGATATCATAAGGGGATGAATGAAGTGAACCAGTGATTCTGAGATATTCCAACTGACTTACTAAACGCCTGTTTTAACCAGCTTCCAAAACTGAGGTGGGCATGTAGTAACTGAGTAGGTTAAAATTTATAGAAATACTTGACTGAACCTTTTTTCCAAATCAAAGCTATTAGGGCCTTCATTTTACAATCCATTTTAAGTTTACAACAACTTGATTACAAAAAAAACCTATATATATAATTTGTTCGCACCACCTTTGGATTCAGTACTGCAACTATTAAAGAATTCTTTAAATGTATCCTTCCTGGTAGAAGGAACATTCCAAACACCATACTCACAACTTACCTTGGTACCACCATCGTATCAGGTCTTCTCCTTCAAAAGAAGTTTGATGGCTCAATAGAGCTAAGAATGGCTGATCCAGGCCTGTGCTTATTGGTTGCGAGTGCTCAGCTGACATTCTCAGCCACATGTCACTAATGCACCTTGATACTTATGCCATCATAACCACTATACAGGCTGTAGTTTTCATGGTGATTAAAGTGTTCCTTTAAATACTCTTATATTGTGCACCACAGTGCTATATCTACAGAACATATTAACTTGGTCAGAACTCTTCATTGCTGGATTTGTTATGGTGTTGACATGATATTGATATGATGGAGTTAATAGTGGTTTTACATAACAAATTAGAGAATTAGTTGCTTAGTTATGTCATAGTTCTTCTAAGTTGCTTTAAATGTTTACTCCAATATATAGCAATAAATCTGGGTTTAGTGTATAGACTAGGATGTAGAGTTGATTCCTGTTCTAGTTTAGCCATGACGTTCGCAGGATAAAGAGAGGTTGGTCCTGAGTCCTTGATATATTTCTATGTATCCTAGACTCTTGGAGCCTATCTCTCTAAAATAGATGTAAAAAACAGATAACATTTGTATCTTGTAATACCTTTTTTATTGGATTAACAGAATTATTTTAATGACAAGCTTTCGGGAGCTTTTTTCATTAAAAAATTCTGTTAGTCCAATAAATAATGTATTACAAGATAAAAAAATTATTTGTTTTTCACATCTACATCACTGGACTAATACGGCTACAATCTCTACTTGAACACTCTGTAAAATAGGAAAGAGTAAACAATCTCTACGTATCAGACCATGATCTCACTTGTTCAGACCTTGCATTTCCACTTTGTGTCCTGACTCCGAGCAACAGTGGATCTTATTGGACATCACATCCTCCTCTACATCTTTGAATTTAAAGGGAAACTATAATGCCCGGAAAACAAAGTAGTTGTTTTCCTGAAACTATAGTGCCCCTTTCTGTCACTTACCTGAGTCTAGCGCTGATGTCTCTCAGCGCTGGCTGGGGCTCTGCCTCTGCTCTGACATCAGCCAGCGGGAGAGACCTAATGCACAATTATACAATGTTTTCCTTTGGGGTTTTGGGTGATGCTGGATGTCATCATCCATAGCGTGAGGATGTCCAGCATCAGGCCACCAAAAGTCACCTAGCGACCTGGAAGTTACTCTAATGGCTATCTGATAGACAGACCTAGAGGTGGTGTTAACCCACAAAGGTAATTATTGCAGTTTCTTAAAAACTGCAATAATTATCTTTGCCCGGTTAGAGGACCTGGGAATATGCATCCAGACCACTTTAACCCCTTAAGGACACATGACATGTCACGATTCCCTTTTATTCCAGAAGTTAATGAGCTGAAGTGGTCTGGGGTTAATGAGCTGAAGTGGTCTGGGTGCCTATAGTGTCCCTTTGAACTTTGTACAAGGAAGCCCTCACTGTTGTTGACACTAGAGGGACAACTCTCCCCTGATTGACACAAAGAAAGTAGCTTGCATTTGGCAGGAATATAAGTAAGTAGTAAAGTTGCTGTAAATATTAACAGAAGAGTAGAGCAAGTGTGGTACGTGGTAGAGCATGTAAAATTGGTGAGATCGGTATGGAGTTAATGGGAAAAAAATTTGAGAAAAGAGACAGGGAGTACATAAAAGGGATATGGGGAACAAAAAAGGGGTAGCATTTTTGTAATTAAAAAGGCTGAGAGCACGAAAGAGAGACCAATGAAAAGATGGAGGATAGCATGGGAGAAGCGAAAAAGAAACAGGTAAAATTGGAAACTAAGAGAAAAGGTGTGGAAAAACAATAGAAAAGTGTGAAATGCATATGTGAAAATTGAACTAAGAGAACAGGTGAAAGCTATTTGTGCAAAGAATGCCATACCCACTTCTGCGAGGTGGTGCTCCTTCTGCAAGGAGCCTGCTGTGATGGTATGGAAGTTTACAAAAGTTGATTACAGAAGATCAGCCTTTTGTCAACTTTTCTGACCTTAAATTTCCGCACTCAACTTGAGTATTTTATAAAGGTAATGTAACTGCTTTTATCGTTAAGTCAAGTGGCATCTGTATGTGTTGGAGAGTACCCTCCCTCTTTCCATGTAAATTAAGTGTTAGTCTCTGTAGTCTCAGTCTAAAAGTAGACAGGTTTGTACTTTGCAAATCTAAATGCTCAGTGTTTCTGCACACATTCCATGGAAATATTCATTGAACAAGCAAAGGACTGGAGCTTTGAATAGGGGCTAGTTGGAAAAAATATTCTCTTCAAATACCACTGAGAGTTATTTGCCAACGTGTATATTGTCAGGTTCTCAAATTGAATTTAAAGTGATTTTCAAACTTTGGCAAGAATTTTTTTGTCAAAATCAGCTTTGAACCAATATCTGGTGCATTCTATCTTTTCCATTATTGGTGGTTCCGTGATTGGTATCTTTTAATCAGGACAGGACCTCCCATAGAACAGAGCCCTGGCCCACTGGTGTCACAAGGGTTGGTCTCACCTGATGCAGTAACGCATGGTGTCACCTTTCACTGCCCCCTAGTTATGCTGCTGACAGATGCACACAGGCGCAGTTAAGAAAACACCGCTTCACACACAGACATACATGAACGGACAGACATGCACTCATATACACAGGCACACAGAGACAGACAAACACACTTACTATAAAAAAGATACAGCTCAGCTACTGAAACCAGTTGGGAGGGAAAAGGAAGCGACAACTGCTTGGGAATGCAGTGCCTCCCTGTTCTTTCTGCTCCATGAGTCTTGGTAACTCACAGAGCAGACTAGGCAGGGAGAGCAATACAAAACTAGAGATTATGGGCTTCAGGCTACTGGTGGGGGAGAGATTTGGGGTTTAGGAGCCCCACATCCTCTGCTTGCGATGCATGGAAGGACATACCTTCTGATGGTATCACCTGGTGCAGTCCAGACCTTCCTAAAAAACTCTGCCTTGACCCCTTAAAGCTAAAGTCAAACCTCCTACAAAGCTCACTTCTGAGTTCACCATCTTCAGATAAAACCATGGCAATGATCAGCAAAGGTATTTAGAAAGGTGACCAATTAAGCAAAGCCGACACAAACAATACAATGATTCTACATTTGACCATTTTTGATGGGCATATATATATATTTAATATATAGATATATTTTCAAAATCTCAGAATTTGTTCTTTTCTTTATTTTTTATCTAGTTTTCTTTAAAACATAAGATAAAGTAGGAACTACTTTGTCTTATGTATTTTTTCCTACGCTTGACCTTCTTTGACCAAAGAAGGAGCTCAGCTCCATTTCCTGTGAAGGGTGAGTATTGTGGGAAAACGTTTTGTGACCCAGGAAATCGAGCCGACTTAAGCTTCTCCTTGTGTCAGAGAAGGTCAGGCGTAGGAAAAATACAAAAGACAAAGTAGTCTTATGTTTTAAAGAAAAGAACAGAGGAAACCATAGGAGATAGGTAAGTTTTGTGTGCCAGTGCCGCTTTAAGAATACATTAGGAGGTCACTCTGAGTGTTGTGCACAGCTGGAATAGACCAGAGAAAGCTCTCCAGCTCTTGCAGCATAAAAACTCCCACAATGCTTTGCTAGGTCAGCAGTGATCAACACAGTATGTACCAGTCTACAGGCACACGTTTCATAACTTATTCTGTGTTCATATATTCTTTATAAAAATGTTGCCTTAATCTTCGACTTCTCTTCAACTGATGTATTTATTTATATGTATCAATTTTAGACTAAATTTTGTAATTATCTGTCAATTATTTGCAATTCCTGGTTTGAAATTCCATTGGCTGCTGGAAGGATCTACATTTTGCTTTTAGTATTTAGTTATGCTACAGTGTTGTAACTGCACAGACCAGAAAGAATAGGTGCTGGAACCACAAAACATGTTTTGTACATATTATTATGCCTTCATTATTTTCTGGTTATAATCCACCTATAAGAGGTCTGTAATTAAACATGTGGTATACATTACCTGTAGTTGTTCCTATAGAGCTTTTGCAAGAACTTGACCTAGGATAAAAATGTGATCTTGATTTGCTATAGCCATAGGTCAAGTGAATGCTCAGTGCAAGGCTTGGTGCTTTCAAAACTTCATGTCTGCACATGTAGGCAACAACCTGTTCTGATGTAGAACTTTCACTCTCATGGTAAAAAATTGTTTATTTCTGATGGTAGCAGGAATAAAGATCTGTGTATGGTTTGTGATGAGTTTGTGTGTTTTGTTGGGGCAGACACTGGGAAGGGGGGAGAACAGGAGCCTGGGTCTCTGTCTGCTCTACTGCTGGCGTCGAGATGCGAGATGGTGAGCACTCTATATAATACATGAATCAGCGTCTCCTGTGGGATTTGTGGTCGGCGAGGGCGTGATCCCGGGATGGGCTGATGTTGTGATCTAAACACTAGAAGGAGTTGGACAGTTTTGTCATACGAGAAGTATGTGTTGTGTAAATTCAAACACAAAGTAACACCACTAGAATACACAATTTATACACGTTTTAACATATTCCCTTTTGCACTACTATGGTAAACCACTCAAAATAATCCTTACCATATTGCTTTGCTTTGCTTTGTGATCTGAACTTCATCTGTTGTGATAATAGAAAATATACGTCACACAAATAAGTTTTTCTATATAGTCCTTTAATAAATATCTTAATTCTGCATTCATTGTCTGTTGGAAAAAGTCTCTGTACAGCGTAACTATTGGTGCTTAGCTGCAATGAATCCAGATGTTTCATGTACATGTATATTGATGCTACCCCTTACTATAGCATAAATTAAAAACCCTGACATTTCTGTTTATTTGTAATAACTTGTGAGGTCTGAAATGAAAATAAATTAAGTCCATGCCACAATATTTACCATTATCCTACATCTGAGCACCTCCATTTTGTTCCATTATCTCCATCTATATTAAATCAATTACCTTGATTTATTGAACATAAGATATACATTTGTGTGAAAAGCCCCTGATTTCTCTTACATACAGGAATATAATGTTCATGTATTTAAAAGCATGCACTAAAGGACAACAGTCACATCAACTCTATTTTTAATATAATCCTATCATCAAATTTTGAAAGTGAATTTTTTTTTAAAGAAGCATATGTAACAAAAATGAGGGAACAAATATCATCCTTACCTTTTTAGTATATGTGGTCTTCCCTGCTTCACTCCCTGCACAATGTGGTGACATCATAAATCTGATTGTCAAATCCAAACATGTTCAGCCCAAAGTGCAAGTATATGGCTGAAGGATCCGATCACACACTAAAGGTGGGGATGTGTTTTGTTTCTGTCTCACTTAAAAAACAAAAAAATCTATTTCTTGAAGTGATATTACATTGAAGAATATTTTTGAGGTGAAAGTTCTCTTCAAAGCTTCTTGCACATTGTCTGAACACTTCAGATTGGATGTAAGAAACAGAGGGGAGGAGTTATTGCATCGTTGAGATTCTATATAATACAACTATATATATATATATATATATATATGTTCTTTCTACATAATACAGATGCTGCATGTAGGCCATTACCAATATGGTCATGAGGAGTTTCCTGTACTTCATTTCTTCCTTAACCCCTTAAGGACACAACTTCTGGAATAAAAGGGAATATTTCCGTCATGTGTCCTAAGGGGTTAAAGGGTTAGTCAACTACTATAGTCACTTCAGTGAGTTGTAGTGGTCATAGTTGGAAGAGCCTGTATGTGCAGCGTTTCTGCCCTTGCATGCGCTCTGAGCTGGTGAAACAGGCCTCTGTGAGAAGCCTGTAATTGGACTGTGTGATAGCAGGGATGGATTCATACAGGCTTGGTGAATACTCTAGAACTTATAAAGATAATCTACACTGTCGCTGTAGAGCTGGGGTGCCCAAAACGTAGATCCCTAGATGTTGTAGAACTACAACTCCCATGATGCTTTGTGCAGCTTTAGAATGCTTTTGTAATGACAAAGCGTCATGGAAGCTGTAGTTTTAAAACATCTGGGGATCTACCTTTTGGGTACCCCTGCTGTAGAGCAAATGAGTAGAATGAAATATAGACCATTTAAGCTACCTGATCTCCCCTTTCCTTTATAACATTTATAGAAGTTATATTTATATAAATTGGCAATTTCTCACAAAAAATTAAACTAATTATTTGAATCAATGCTTTCCTATGGGGATTTCACTGACACTGGATGTCCTCATGCAGAGCATGAGGACGTCCAGTCTCATTTAGGAGACATGGAGTCTGGTAGCATCCAGGAAGTAACTCTAGAGCAGGAGTGTCCAAAAGGTAGGTCCCCAGATTTAAAACTACAGCTTCCATGATGCTTTGCCATGCTTTGTTATTCTAAAGGCATACAAAACATCATTGGAGTTGGAAGTCTACAACATCTGGGGATCTACGTTTTGGACACCCTTGTTCTAGTGTCTGTCTGGTTGGCGGCCACTAGAGGCAGTCTTAGTTCTGCAATGTAATCATTGCAGTTTCTCTAAAACTGCAATAATTTACAATGCAGGACAAAGTGGGATAGGGACACTGCACCCAGTGCATTTTAATGAGATGAAGTGGGCTAGGTGACTATTGAGTCCCTTTAAGGCTACATGGTGGAGAATTCCAGGTCTGGATTTCGTTCCAGAAGCAAGAAAGATAGCAAATATATCCGAGAAGGTCTTATAATTAAGCAGGCAAAGAGGACCGAACACATGGTAGGACGCAATCCTAATGTCTGAGCTATTTTGGCATACAATTCTAATTTCCTTTTTAATTCCACACAATTTTTCAAGTTCAGCAAATAAGCCTAAGAAAGTCAGCTATGAGGATGAGTCAGCTCTGAAACTGAGCATGTGATGCAATAGATATCCATTTAATTAGGTATACTTGCCCAAATGGTAAACTCACAGGAGATTCAGTTTAACCCCTTCACAACCGAGCATTTTTTGATTGAAAAAATGTTAGTACAGGGATTTCTAGCTAGCATGTAAACATATATCAATTTTGTTTATAGACTGCTTTGCAGGCAAACTTAAAACAAAGAAAGAGAAAAAAAATATTTTTTCGTTCAGCCTTCATAACAAATATTTCAGAAGTGAACATAACTGCTCCTTATTTTATTTTTATCTACCGGTAAATCCCTTTGTCTCTCTTTTCTATCCTGATGTCTGTCTTTACTAGGAGACCCTTATTGTTGATGTGTGAGTGTATAACAGAGCTACACAGCAATAATACTCACAGTAATAAGTCGGTAAAGGGAAACTATAGTGCCAGTCTGCAGTCCCCCCCTTTTTTTTTTTTTTACTTACCTGTCCCTCGGTGCTGGCTCAGCTCCGCCCACGCTTCACGCAATGGCCACGCTCGCATTAGGATTTCCCCATAGGAATGCATTTTTTAATGCTTTCCTATGAAGATTCTGGTGACTCTGGAAATCCTCATGCATAGCGTGAGGACGTCCAGCGTCGTTTAGGCGACCAAAAGTCGCCTATCCACCCGGAAGTCCCTCTAGTGGCTGTCTGACAGTATGACTGCTTTAGACCAGGCTTCCTCAAACTCTGGCCCACCAGATGTTGCTGCAACTGTCATGATTCTATGAATGAAATAGGCTGAGAATCATGGGAGTTGTAGTTCAGCAACATCTAGAGGGCCGGAGTTTGGGGAAGCCTACTTTAGACTATACACTTTCCTTTATCTTGCAATATTTCACACAGGTTCTGAATGTTAGTATAAAAGCAACAAATATAACACTACATAAACATATATAAATAAAATTTAAAAAAGGTTAAAAAAACCTTGCTTATAGGTATTTGTAAAGAACCTTGAAGGCATTACTAACAATACAGTTCACTAAGGAACAACCAATGACCTAGCACAAATGACCTCTAGATGACAGCAGACAAAAGATCCCTCACCTTGTTCCAATAGGTCACCACCTTAGGACAAGTCCACCACATGTGTAGGTAGGTTCCATGCTGGTGCTGTAATCACAAAGAATTATCAGAGGGTTCTCACAATGTGTTGGTGGTTGCGCTTCAAATAGGTGGGTTTGTAAGAAAGCAGAAAGAAATCCAATGGTGAAGTATAACTGGAAATTTGGGTAGGGTGAATATGGAAAAGCCCTTACATTTATAGGTACTTTTAAACCAGCTCTGAGATTCAAGCTTGGGAGGAATAATTCCTGCCTAGGGATATATAGTTGGTTTTTTTTAGCAGGTCAGGTTGGCTGATTGGGAAAGTTGTATTTTTTTGGGATGGCCACCCTTGGATTGCAAACCTGCTGACCTATAGAAGATATATGAATTATCAGTTCTTTAAATGGTCCAGAATCAGGAAAATTCCTACAATTTTAAATAATTTTACAAAGGGATCATATTAACCACAGATCTAATAAAAAGTGTTGTTTTTTTTTACACCTACAAATATACATAGAATACAAACATGCACCCTTTTTAAAAAAAAAAGTTAATACGAACACTTTTATTAATTATACCAGCGGCCACTACGAACCATGGCTAAAATGTGTTCCAAAAAGCAAAATCATAAGATTAAAAAGAAACTGCACGTATACAAAATAGGCAAAACTTTCTAAAGAGGCAACTTATTGAAAAGAAATCACAACTCATCCAAAATACACAAGACAATATAACAAAATTACAAATGGAGGATTTGATAAAATAATAAGACAAGCCCAAACTTGAGTTTGCTAATAGTACTAGATAATAAAAATAAGCAAAGAAAAAAAATATTAACAGATACTGGAAATTTTTGAAAGATGATGAAAACATTACCAGAAAAAAAACAAAATTTTTTTTAGAGGGGCTCCTGATCTTAACGGACCACTATAGTGCCAGGAAAACATATTCGTTTTCCTGGCACTATAGTGCCCTGAGGGTGCCCCCACCCTCAGGGTCCTCCTCTCCGCCTCCGATCCTCCTCTTCGGCTGAATGCGCATGCGCGGCAGGAGCTGTGCGCGCATTCAGCCTGTCTCATAGGAAAGCATTCATAATGCTTTCCTATGGACGCTTGCTTCTTCTCACTGTGATTTTCACAGTGAGAAGCACGCAAACGCCTCTAGCGGCTGTCAATGAGACAGCCACTAGAGGCTTTAGAGGCTGGATTAACCCTATTATAAACATAGCAGTTTCTCTGAAACTGCAATGTTTATTAAAAAAAAGGGTTAATCCTAGATGGACCTGGCACCCAGACCACTTCATTAAGCTGAAGTGGCCTGGGTGCTTAGAGTAGTCCTTTAAAGCTTTATTAAAACGGCACTGTCATGCCGAATCCTGTTGTTTTTTTTAACCCCCCTCCCGCCTCCACTATCTCTAATTGACACCCTAGTTACTCCCAAATGCCCCTAAGCCCCCCACATTACCTATTTTTTATTCTTTATTTTCTGCCCCGATCTTTATTCAGGGCGCCGCCATCTTTGTGTGGGTAGATGAAGTCCCTGTGGGACACGTCATCTGCCCACACTAGATAGACTGTGAGATTCCCGCACATGCCCAGTGAAACACCTGGACATGTGAACGGGAATTTCATCTCTTCATTCATTCATCAGACAGACGAATGAATGAATAGACAATTCAGACGAACAAACTAACACTGTGTATCAGTGATCGTTTGTTCGTTCAGTTTATTACAAGGAGGGAGCTACCGGTGCACAGCTACCTCCTTGTAATATGAAAAGATAGAAGCGGCTATACCGTGAGTAGGGGCATGTCTACTAAACAGTGAGCAGCCTATGGCTGCTCACTGTAAAAAAACAAACTACTATCCGGCCCCCGCTCCTGAGCGGCGGGTGGGGGCCATAAATTACAATGGGGAGGACGGGGACCTACTGTCCTCCCCCCTTCCCCCACCCCTGGGCGGCGGGTGGGGGTAATGATGATAATGAGGGAGGAACCTACTGTCCTCCCCCCCACCCCTTGACAGCAGGTGGGGGCCATGATGATAATGGGGGGGACCTACTATCCTCCTCCCCAGGCCCCCACCCCTGGGCGGCGGGTGGGAGCCATGCTGATAAAAAGGGGGGGATGTACTGTCCTCCCCCCGAGGTCCCCACCCCTGGGCTGCGGGTGGGGGCCCTAAGTCAAATTCCCCCCCCCCATCAAAGGTGACTAGGGGTCCCCAAACCCCTTGTCACCCACACCCCCACCCAAATAAAAAGTATCCTACCTACCCCCCTCACCCTAAAAAATAGTGAGGGGGGAATAACATTACTAACCTGTAAAGTAAAATTAAACTTACCATTCAACATCTTCTTTTTTCTAAAATCTTCATTTTTCAGCCCCAAAAAAGGCCAAATAAAAAACCATTATAACCGTCGAACTTAAAAGCTTTTATAAATGTAAGTGATTTTCCATATTCACTCCACCCAAATGTCAAGTTATACTCCACTAGACATGTGCAAATCGTTTCGGTCCGAATATGAATTCGGACGAATTTCTGGCAATTCAGATATTCGGGTACTTCCAAATGTCCGAATTGCCGAAGTTCCGAAATTACCGAATTTCGAAATACAGTATTGCCTAAGTACTAATATACTTACCCAGTGAAAGAAGAAGAATGTTACATTGTATACAATTTTAAATAAAAATTATACATAGTCCAGGATTCAGCTGTAAGCATTTGCAACACTTACAACATTCAAGTAACATACATTCATATATAATGTAAGTTACTTAGCCAGTCAATGTAATGACTGGAATGAATAAGTAGATAACTCCCTAATTCCCACGATATTAGGGAGCTATCTACTAAAAGGCTGAAAGATCTGAATTGGTCTTTCAGCCAAATTTACTAATACTAAGTAAAGATTAGGGGCATGTCTATTAAACAGTGAGCGAGTAGGGGCATGTCTATTAAATAGTGAGCAGCCTGTGGCCCCCCCCAGCCCCCACCCCTGAGCGGTGGGTGAAGGCCCTACAGTAAAATAAGGGGGGGACCTAATGTCCTCCCCCTGGCCCCCACTCCTGAGCGGTGGGTGGGGCCCTAAATTGGAATAAGGGGGGAACCTAATGTCTTCCCCCCTGAGCGGCGGGTGGGGGCCCTAAATACTAATAAGGGGGGACCTAAGGTCCTCCCACCTGGTCCCCACACCTGAGCGGCGGGTTGGGGCCCTAAATACCAATGGGGGGACAAGACTTATTTACTGCTTAAATCTCTCATTGTTTGTTACATAATTATCAGTAGATGTTTTACTCATAAGAAAGAGTTGAACAGGAGTGGTGTACCACTCTTTGTACACCTGTTCTTCGGAAGTGACACACACGAATACCCTGACAGCTTCCTTCCAGATGCTCTGCCAAATCCTGGAGCCCCTCCTTCAGTTCCTGCTCCTATTGGTTATAATGTAACGAGCAAAAATGCCAATTTCAAAAAGACAATGGTAAATTCAGCAGTGACATAAAGCCTGCATTTGAAAGGTAGAGTGTAAATGAAGTGGGCCTTTACAAACCATGTTACGGCTACAACATACATCTTGAATTCAGGTACCCCTTTAAAATATGCCACCCTAATTCTGTCCTCTCACCCCATGACCCTATAGTCCACCTAATATAAACATAGTGGTGACATACAAAAAAGAATGATCTTGTTAAAATGTTGGTCTCGTAATGTGAATATAGCCACATTACTGTGTTTATCATATGACTATCACCAATACTTATACATTTGCCAGTTTGCCCTCTTTCAAACAAAGACTATTTGGGGTCTTTAGTCCATATTTTGCAGAGATGTGGGCATTTAAACATCTGCCCACTAAGCTACTAGGAATAAGTTCTTTAGTTAAAGGGACATTCCACTTCCCAAATACAAAATAAATGAAAATGACTGTTTAGTAGATTTATACCCATGAAAACGTGCATGCATTTAATTATGTATTGTTTCATTGTGGATATATCTAAATTCAGCTTACAAAACCTGCAGTTCTCTTGTCTGCTGCCTTTGCAAGCGCTCCACTTTTAACCCCCCTCCTGCCAAGACTCTCTGTGACTGTCCAATCACAGACTTCCCCATACAGCTCAATGTGAAGTCTTTGAAAGACAGGTGCTCTGAACAATTGCTGCCTCTTCAGGTTAGCTGCATTGAACTAACGAAACCAGGAAGTAACATTATCTATTGTCTGCTTGAAAGTCAAGGGGGTGTAACCTGGTTAATTTATATGTGTCAATTTCTATTGAAATCTGCACTGTTTGCAAAATTAAAAAAAAAAGAGGACACACTCTTCACACATAAAGCTTTTCAGAAAGCTAAAGTTGCTTTGGAGTCTGGAGTGTCCCTTTAAATGGTCCCTTGATAGTCTTGGCATTTTATGTGGATCTAATCTGTGTGTTGAGTTATCTCTTATTCCTCATGTCTTAAAACGTTTGTGATTCAAGTGTTTTAAGTTCAGAAATATGAAGGGTTTGCTAGTCCAGACCTCCGTGCTGGAGTGTGGAACAGGGAGAGCTTTAAGACAAATTCTCAGTAATGAAAAGGTTGAAAAGCTAACTTTGACAACAATGTTTAAAATGCAAATTTCACCGGGGAAGACTGTGATCAACAGCCCCCTCCGCTGGCCACTCAACAGACTTCAAGAAAGAAGGTAGAATGGAACACAGATTAGTACACTGTACAACTGATACAGTTAGCAATGTATGTGTGACATTGCTTTACTCAAGTGAACATTCGCAAAAGGAACCAAAAAGTAAGTGCTGCTCATATCCCTAAAACCAAAAGAAAAACTTTTTACACTTTACACAATATACTAGTGTGCCAATATACTTCATTTATTTCATATGTCTTCAGCTCCTTTAACCCCTTAAGGACCAACTTCTGGAATAAAAGGGAATCATGACATGTCACACATGTCATGTGTCCTTAAGGGGTTAAAGGCTTGTGCAAGCTACAACAGCATTCTACAAAGCCAGCAATACAAAACATTCAATTATCACAAAAGTGGAACGTGGATGCAACGAAATGGCACAGAAGTACCAGGTATTCAATTATCTGGCAAAAAGTTATATATATATATATATATATATATATACACACACAAGTAAGGCTGCACTCCATGGTCTTCTTAAAAATCAAGGTACTTTATTAGATATGCATTAAAATTATCAACGTTTCATACCCACGTTGGGCTTTCCTCAGGATCAAAAAATATAGACACCAGTGGTGTCTGTATATTTTTTGATCCTGAGGAAAGCCCAACGTGGGGCTGAAACATTGATCATTTTAATGCATAGCTAATAAAGTACCTTGATGTTTTTAAGAATCGTGGAGTGCAGTCTTACTTGTGGATACTCTATTTGAATCAGCCTGCAGGCTTTGGCACCCGGCAATATTAAATATAGGATTTTTTTGCTATATATATATATATATATTTAAAATTCTTCTTTATTTAAATTTGGAGGTAGAAAACACACATAAAACATTGTAAAATTGTGTGTGTATATATACACATCATGCTTGTATCATCAGATAAGATACGTTATCTTCTTATAAATGTCATACATCCAAATATTGCAATACAAAGACGTGGACGTTACAACATATAACCATTTATATTTATTAAAACATCTCTGTGCCAAACAACAAAGTAATATAGAAGACAAAAAAAAAATCCCAGACGTGTTAGGTGTCTAGGCACTTACTAATACTTACTAACAAACCTATTTTATATATTGTACAATAATATACATACATAACAAGACAATGTCAAATTGATTGTCAGATAGAATACATTTTACTATAAAATTAAACACAAACTAAAAAACATTTACATAAAGGATCCTAAAACCTTTTATGTGTACATACATATGTGATACTGTGCGCCCATACTATAATGGTAAAATCCTAGAAGGGGTCTTCGTGCAGTGTCCAAGGCCCTTTAACCCTGAAATTGTAATTATTGCAGTTTTTAATAAACTGCAATACTTACCTTGCAAGGATAACTTCACCTGGTAGACAGCCTCTAGGGGCATTTCCAGGTCCTTAAATTTAGTCTGCTACATGTCGCTGGGCATCCTCACGCTTTGCATGAGGACATCCAGCGTCACCAGCATCTTAATGTGATTGCGGCAGATCCTAACCCAGCGCCGAGGGACATTTCGGTGCGGGAATCAGGTAAGTGATAAAGCGGTTTTTAACCCCTTCAGCACGACAGGGATGGGATGGGATGGGAGGGATGGGAGGGGGGGGAGGGGGCACTATAGTTTCCATTTAAAATATTTTCACCGAAATGCTGCACATACAGTGCCCTAACATCAGGGTATTTTTTGTATATACATATATATATATATATATATTTTATATCATAGATATATATTTTGTATATTTTTACCCTTAGTTTGGTGTATTTGCAGGTGTACAAGAACTTATAAAATTCTTATAAATATGCAAGTTTATTCACTAAACTCAAACTGTTGTGAATTATAATCAATATGGCAAAACTGAGGCAAATATGGCTGATCTGGAAAATACTCAGCTCAGTTATTGTGATAGCTTCCTATCTTTTAATTTTGCTGTTATATTTTTTTTTAAATTCACTACATGTGGGAGTTTCATTATAATAAAAATAAAAATAAAACACACACCCACACACAGTATAAAGAACATCAATTTTCAAACTGATACTATGACTAAGTGATATATTATTTTCCACTTAAATGCAATTCGTATAGAGTTATTCACAAATATGAGATTCAAAGTGAATTTCAAATTTAAGGCATCAAATTCATTTTTATTTCCCTGCAATTCTCACTTCATTGAATAACCCTGACTGTTCTCAATGAGCTGTAAAAATGGTCGATAAAGCAGCCACCAGGGATTAATGGCCACAAATAATCAGAAAAGTAGATGGGGATTTTATCAAGGTATAACAGGTACTATTCTAGGTACAAAGAATGCTGAGGCATTCTTATAGTTTATTTATTTAGCACTTTGCCCCAGAGGTCGACCTGCGTAGCCTTGAAAAATCTCCCCCTAGGTTACTATAGCACATAACCTGAAAAAGACCTGGTCACATGATCTACAGAACAGCTAGGGGAGTCACATGACACGGCTTGTTACTTATGATTTTAAAGGCCCTACTGCACAACAGGAACTGCTCGTGTTGGTGAGTAAGAGATCTGAACATGTGAATGATAAATGGCTATGAGGGTCACTAAACAGAAATTTTCTAAATAAATGATGTGCAATTGCGTACAAAATACTTGGACAAATAAAATAAAATCCAAACCATATAAATTATTTTTAAATGAGTGCTCAACCAGAGTGATATTTACCAGAAATATGTCATAAAGTACCTCCATATAAATGTATAAATGACCAGTAAGATCGATATATGTGAAACATACAAACTATCAAAGTGTTCCCATACAGAAGGGACAGTTCCTATTTTGGGTTCAACTCCGACTGTCTCTCATTTCTAGTAGATCCATATTGTTGGTGTGTATGACTGTGTATAACAAAGCTCCACAGCAATAATACTTTATTAGTAACATTGGAGTTAATAGTTTTATGCCAAAATAACATTTCCCAAATATCAGACACCATAAAGTGGCTCTATAAGTACCTAGACCACTTCATCCCAATAATGTGGTCTGCCCTTGTTGTTTTAACCTTGCAACTCAAAACATTACTGTTTTTCAGGAATGTCAATGTTTACATCGTAGGATTAACCCCGTAATGCCGTTAGGGCGTGCTATGCTGTCCTGAAAAAGGACACCTTTAACGCCATTAGTGCACATTATCATGCTGTAATGATCTACACCCCACCCCATCCCCAGGTGGCATACCCACCTTCCATGGCGATCACGTTTGGGGGACTACCTAACAGCAAATCCCGCCCATCTGCATCATATGATCTCAATGACACCGTGATCATATATCTCGGATCGACAGATTACTGCCTGCATTGTCAGGCAGGTACTTAACATAGAATTAGTAAAACAATTCCATTATGCATACAAAAAACACATTTGGAATCAAATTAAAATTTTATATATATATATATATATATATATATATATATATATATATATGAAAATGTCATTCTAAGTGTATTTTGATAATTATATATAGTAATATCACAATACACTTACTATACTTAGAATGAATATATATATTGGAAAATGTATTCATACCGTAATTTTCTTTTCCTGGCTATTATTCATGGCAGCATATACACATTGGTTAGCTCCTCCCCTTACAGCCGATAGGACAGGAAAACCACCAAGGTTTTAAAAGGAGGCTCCATCCCTAAGGTCCTCAGTCAGTTTACAAGCTCTACAGTACATAAATAGAGACTTTAATGGGTGGGAAGTATATGCTGCCATGAATAATAGCCAGGAAAAGAAAATTACGGGAAGTATGAATACATTTTCCACTTTCCTGGCTAATCATGGCAGCATATACACATGGGGAATACCCAAGCTTACAAAGGGAGGGACAGAATAGCCAATCAAATAAACAGAATAATTTAACATAGATAGAAGAATGAACTGAGTTAAATACTTGAGTACCAAATTGTGCATCATAGACTGTTTTAACGAACAGTATGAAATGCCAGACAAACGTGTCTAAAGAGGTTCAAATGCTAGCTTACAAAAAGTGTCAGCAGAAACCATTGCTATGGAAACCCACGATGCTGCCTCCAGCACAGGTAGAGAACGGACGTGACGTCCAAATTGTGCCTCATTAATTGCTTCAATGTCCAATATGTAATGCAGGACAAACTAGTTCAAAGAGGTCCAAATGCCAAATTTACAACGTTTCAGCAGAGACCATTGTCATGGAAGCCCACTAGACGCTGTAAAAGCACTAGTGGAGAATGCCCCAAAATCCTTTGGTACAGGTAGAGAATGGCATTGAAAGGCTCTCACTTTAGGCAGGATCTCTGGTGCTACATGCAAGACAACCATATTCTGTTGAAATTTAGTGAATGGGGGTACACAGGATCAAATAGTATAACAAAATATGCACACAAAATGGAGGTGAATGGATAGAAAACTCTAACACCTAAAAGTGGTATCCCCTACACCACTTAAAAACAAATAGTAAATAGAAAAAACAGTAGTGAAATAACCACCAAGAAGATAGCAATAAACAAGAAAATAAACAATAGTGAGAGCACTCAAAAAATAAATAAATATTACCCAAATTGACAGTCATAATTCTCTGAAATGAAACAAAGTACCTGAAGGTACCTTATACAGGATACTAAGGTGGAGTGCCCAGCTGAAGTCTACTTTGTTCAAGGCATGCAGTTTAAGCCAGCTTATTAACCCCTTAAGGACACAGCTTCAGAAGCTTGACTTACGCTTAATGACACAAGCAATTTTTGCATTTTCTTGCTGTTTGCGTTCAACTGCAATTTGCATCTCTCTCATTTATTGCACCGACACACATTATATACTGTTTTTTAAAGGACAGAAAGGGCTTTAATTTGATATAACATATAGATATATAAATGCTTACTTATTATAAAAAAAATACAGAAAAATGCAAAAAAAATGAAAAATATTGGTTTTTTTTACAGTTTTTGCAATAATAATGTGTGCATAATTAGTGCAGGTTAAGGAAAGTAATTAAAAATAAATTTATTTATTTGTTCTGATTTACAGAATATATAATGTGTCTGGGATTTTAAGTTTTTTTGGTAGTTACAGGTCACAAAGCAAGGGAGTAAAATAAACTTTTTAATGTGGAGCGATTTTAGAATTTGGTATGTTTGTCTTGTAAGCTTAATAGCCATAAAAGAAAACAAAATTGCCACACAAAAGTATATATTTATATAAAGTAGACATCACAGGCTATTTACCTAAGGTTATTTTGACACTTTCTACGTAGCCATTTCACCGCCAACCTCTGCTACATATTGGAGTAAAATTGTGGTTCTTTTTGGTTTTTGGCACACAAACTTATAACAGAGAAATTCTCGTGTATATTTTGTAAATTGGTGTGTGCTATTCCTGTACAAAGTTTTATTTTGTGTTCAGTTCTGCTGAGTAAAATGACACCCCCATTGTATGTCTTTTGCAATGAAGTTAAGTGCCTATACCTGTCCTTTTCAGTATTCACAGTATTTTGAGAGATGGATTTAATGAGCCTTAGCTTCCATTTTGGGGTATTATAACAGTTTGACTGTTCAAAAAACCCCCACAAAGGCCTACCATTTGTAAAAGTAGACACTCCAGGGCTATCTTATAAGGTGCATATTGTGCCTTAACATGCCCCCAGTTTTTTCACCAATATATGCCAAAGTATGTGGTAAAAAATAATTTTGTGCATTTTTTACATACGGATTGCATTTTTGCTGGGCGTTTTGTATATTTCATATGTGCCACTAAGTTCAAACCCCCAAATTATGCTCAGCTAAGTCTTCTGAGTAAAATGACACCCCATATGAATGTCTTTGGCACTATTTCGTGAAGCTACAGTGCCATATAGGAGACCTGTCCTTTACAGTATTCACAGTAGAATTTTGAGAGATGGATTTAATGAGCCTTAGCTTCCATTTGGGGTATTATAACAGTTTGACTGTTCAAAAAAACCCCCACAAAGGCCTACCATTTGTAAAAGTAGACACTCCAGGGTATCTTATAAGGTGCATATTGTGCCTTAACATGCCCCCATTTTTTCACCAATATATGCCAAAGTATGTGGTAAAAAAATAATTTTGTGCATTTTTTACATACGGATTGCATTTTTGCTGGGCGTTTTGTATATTTCATATGTGCCACTAAGTTCAAACCCCCCAAATTATGCTCAGCTAAGTCTTCTGAGTAAAATGACACCCCATATGAATGTCTTTGGCACTATTTCGTGAAGCTACAGTGCCATATAGCAGACCAAGCCATATCCGTTTTTACCAAACTTTGAATTTTGACGCTGGGCCTTGTGCAATTTCCAAGCATCTTCGCAGGTTTTAAATTCAAACTACCCCACAAAGGCCTACCATTTCTTAAAGTAGACACCCCAGGGTGTTTCAAAAGGTATAGTTTGAACCTTAGCGTGGGATCATTTTTCCGCTAGCTTGTACCAGATGTAGTGGTAATAAGCGTTTTTTCTGCCTTTTTGACATACAAAGTGAGTTTGCACAGTATATTTTGCAAACCTTATGTGTGCTACGACTGTATAATACTTCATATGTTGCTCAGCTATGTCGGCTGAGTACAGCAATACCCCCGTATGTACCTTTGCCAGGTATGTGTGGACATCGGAGGGGCACATTTGGGACACAGCCATTCCAGTTTTTTTCAAACTTTGAATTTTTATGCTGTGCCTATGTCCCATTTTAGAGTATTTTACCAGGCTATATAATCCAAATTCCCCATAAAGCCATACCATTTCTTAAAGAAGACATCCCAGGGTATTTCAAAAGGCATATTTTGAACCTTAGCGTGGGATCATTTTTCCGCTAGCTTGTACCAAGTGTAGTGGTAATAAGCATTTTTTCTGCCTTTTTGACATACAAAGTGAGTTTGCACAGTATATTTTGCAAACCTTATGTGTGCTACGACTGTATAATACTTCATATGTTGCTCAGCTATGTCGGCTGAGTACAGCAATACCCCCGTATGTACCTTTGCCAGGTATGTGTGGACATCGGAGGGGCACATTTGGGACACAGCCATTCCAGTTTTTTTCAAACTTTGAATTTTTATGCTGTGCCTATGTCCCATTTTAGAGTATTTTACCAGGCTATATAATCCAAATTCCCCATAAAGCCATACCATTTCTTAAAGAAGACATCCCAGGGTATTTCAAAAGGCATATTTTGAACCTTAGCGTGGGATCATTTTTCCGCTAGCTTGTACCAAGTGTAGTGGTAATAAGCATTTTTTCTGCCTTTTTTGACATACAAAGTGAGTTTGCGCAGCATATTTTGCAAACCTTATGTGTGCTATGACTGTATAATACTTCATATGTTGCTCAGCTATGTCGGCTGAGTACAGCAATACCCCCGTATGTACCTTTGCCAGGTATATGTGGATGTTGAAGGGGCGCATTTGAGACGCAGCCATTCAGTTTTTTCTAACTTTGAAGTTTTACGCTGTGTCCATGTTCCAATTTGGAGTAGTTTAGATGGTTGGTTATTGAAACTTCCCCACAAACACATACTATTTATTAAAGAATACACCCTGGGGTAATTCAAAAGGCATATTTTGAACCTTGGCGTGGGATAATTTTTTCTCTAGTTTGCTCCAGGTGTAGTGGTAATGAGCGTTTTTAAAATGTATTTTTTTACTTTTTATAACTTTTTTACTTTTAAAAACTAGTTTTTAAACTTTTGTTTTGCTTATAAATTTTTTTTAAACTTTCCTAAACTTTCTTAAAACTTTTTTACAGATTTAACATTTTTCTAAGCTTTTTTTTTACCGTTAACCCCTAACTAGCAGTATGCAGCAGTAACAGTAAATTCCCCATTTTCCCATAACTCCCACCCACCCCAGCTAGCAAAATATATAGTTATAAAATATTTAAATTAATTAAATAAATTGAACCCCTGAGGGTTAAAAAAATAAATAAAAGTTAATCCTCAGGGGTTAAAAAAAATTAGATCACAGTATAATACTGTGATCTCTATTTGATCGCTGTAGGCAGTGATCGACTGGCAGGGAAGGGGTTAATTTTTATTTGGACTAGGTAAAGTGTGTTTTTTTTGTTTTTTTTTTACTTAAATGTTATTAAAACATATTTTTAAGCTTAATTTTTAACTTTTTAAAGTTTCTTTTAAAACTTTTTTTAACGTTAACCCCTAGTTAGCCTAACGCCAAATCCCCCAATTCCCCACTAACTTCCACCCACCCCAGCTATCTAAATATATAATTTAAAAAAAAATTAATTAATTAATTTAATTAATTTAACCCCTGAGGGTTAAAAAAAAAAAAGAATTAACCCTCAGGGGTTAAAAAAAAAAATCAGATCATAGTAAAATGTAATCCCTGCCAATTGATCACTGTAGTCAGTGATCAATTGGCAGGGAAGGGGTTAATTTTTTATTAAAATGGGTAAGGGGGGGGGACACTTTAAATTAACTTTATTTTTTTTAACAGCAGGGGGCAGGATCAGCACTGATCCGGCTCCCTGCACTTCACACAGAACCCGGAAGTGCAGGGAGCCGGTAGGTGAGTATTCAGAGCACATGTGCTCGCCCCGACTTGTGGTCAGAGCGAGCACATGTGCTGGGCAGCTTGACCGGGTGCTCCCGGTATGCCTCCAATGCAGAGGCATACCGGGAGCACCATTAACCCCGCGATCGCCGCGATAGCGGCGATCCGGGGTTAATTTTACCGCGTGACGGACGAGGTCCGTCACCCGTCGTTAAGGGTCTCCCCTGCGTGACGGACCTCGTCCGTCACCCGTCCTGAAGGGGTTAAGTGGCTCTCTATATGTGAGTGGGACCAACACATATATTGTAATATTTGAGTTTAAACTTTATTACCCTATGTCTTTCTTCTTTGTTTAATTTCAGAGAATTATATGACTGTCAATTTGGCTACATAGTTACAGTTACATAGCTGAAAAGAGACTTGTGTCCATCAAGTTCAGCCTTCCTCACAAATGTTGTTGCTGTTGATCCAAAAGAAGGCAAAAAACCTGGTCTGAAGCGCTTCCAATTTTGCCACAAACTAGGAAAAAATTATTTCTTGACCCCAAAATAGCAGTCAGATGTCTCCTTGGATCAAGCAGCTATTACCCCACTAATTAGAAAATATATCCTTGTATGTTATGTTTTTGTAAGTATTTATCCAATTTCAGTTTAAACATCTGTATGGACTCTGACAAAACCACATCTTCAGGCAGAGAATTCCATATCCTTATTGTTCTTACTGTAAAAAATCCTTTTCTTTGCCTTAGATGAAATCTCCTTTCTTCCAGCCTAAATGTGTGACCTCGTGTCCGATGTATAGCCCTGTTTATGAATAGATTTCCAGATAAAGGTTTGTACTGGCCCCGAATATCCAAACTAAACAGATTCAATTTTTTTAACCTTTCTTCATTACTAAAATGCTCCATTCCTTTTATCAATTTTGTAGCTCGTCTCTGGACCCTCTCCAGTGCCATGATATCCTTCTTTAGAACAGGCGCCCAAAATTGCACAGCATATTCAAGGTGTGGTCTTACCAGCGATTTATAAAGAGGCAAAATTATATTTTCACCCCGAGAATTTATGCTCCTATTTATACATGACAAAATCTTACTGGCCTTAGCAACTGCAGATTGACATTGCATATTGCTGCCTAATTTGTTGTCTATAACAATTCCCAAATCCTTCTCGTGTGTGGTTATCCCTAATTCACTACCATTTTAGAGTGTAAGTTGCTTGTGCATTCTTAACCCCGAAGTGCATAACTTTGCATTTTAGTGCCCAGTCCCCCAATCTATCCAAATCTCTCTGCAGCAAAGCAATATCCTGCTCACATTTTATTACTTTACAAAGTTTTGTGTCATCTGCAAACACTGATACATGGCTTTCAATGCCTATTTCAAGATCATTTATAAATATGTTAAATAGAAGTGGTCCCAAAACAGAACCCTGAGGGACACCACTTACCACTTTTGTCCAGCCTGAAAATTTACCATTAATTACAACTCGTTGTACTCTATCCTTAAGCCAATGTTCTACCCAAGAACAAGAATATTCATCTAGACCAGTTTCTTTTAGTTTGAAGACTAACCTATTGTGAGGAACCGTATCAAATGCCTTGGCAAAATCCAAGTAGATCACATCCACTGCAACACCCTGATTCTACTTACTGGTCAATATTTATTTATTTTTTTGAGTGCTCTCACTGTTTATTTTCTTGTTAAAAACAAATAGTATACATAGATATAAAAGGTGGAGTTTCAGAGTGATATTCCAACAGATATTCTGCAAGATAAAATATGCAAAAAATAGTGCAATACAATATTTAAAAGCTTGAAAGATAAAATAAAAGAGCAATATCACTCACAAGCCTAGAGTCATACCCTCATATGATTCGAATGGTATCCGCCTTTGGACTATTTCAGGATGTCCAAATCCTTTTTTTTCCAAAGTGATGTGTGCTTTCCTTCTCCCTCTTGGCCGGCTCCACAGTGTATAAATGCCAGGTAAGAGGGTTTTCTTTAGGAAAAGGTGCTTTATTTATCCAAATAAAAATTCAAAAATAAAAACAAAATCATACCAGATAAATATCTGGACTAGCCACCAGCAACAGAAACGTCTGTGCTAACATCATGGAAGCTCCTGCTAGAGGTTCAAATGATGGTTTAGTCAGAGCCCGTGAGACCAGTGGTACGTCACATATTGGTTTCAACACCCTCAGCGGAGGCTTGAGTTCAATTGTTGCTCACATGAAGCAAAGCACCAGGGGCATCAACGCTCAATGGGTACAATTCAGTACGGGTAGAGAATGACATAGATAAGCATTCACCATAGGCAGGATCTTCAGGTGCCAAATGCAAGACAACCACATCTGTTGAAAAATAGTGAAAGGGGGTTCACAGGATCAAGCCTGGAGTTCACCCATTTTCCTTGCTGGGGTACCAGCCACCAGCACTTTCTGTGCTACCGCCATGGAAGCTCCTTTTAGAGGTTTGAATAATGGTTTAGTCAGGGCCCGTGAGACCAGTGGTACGTCACATATTGGCTTCACCACACTCAGTGGAGGCATGATTTCAATCAATGCCTATATGAAGCAAAGTGCAGTTAAGTGCTCCTCTAGAGTGTTATAACACAGAACCTTTCAAAGCCTGAACGAGGAGTAATTCCAACAGACAAAAGCATGTGAAGCTTTGTAAAGCCTGTATAGGATTGGAAGAGGATCTCAATGACCATCTCAGGGATGCCTATACTAATATGGACTCCCACATCAACACCAGAACTTGAGAATCCTGCTGGTGTGTCAAGGGGCCTTGTAATTTCCCTTGGAGGTTCCAGAATCATCTTATTCATCATAGGAATTAGAGTTGACACGGTCTTCCACTGTTACCTTTTGCATTACCTTTTTAGGAAAGTTGAAAACAGTAAAAACAATTAAAATTCTAAATTTGAGTCAGTGCATCCTGAACCTGAGCATTCTGGTCCAAGAATGTAGAAAATACTTCTGGACCTGGTAGTTCCAAGAAATGGCCATCAGATCTGTGTAGGGTATAAGACAAATCTGCGTCAACCCCGAGGATACGTTGTGACATGGTTGCCAATCCACCTTGTCCACAGTTATTCGGCTCAAGCACACAGCCATTGTATTCTGAGCCCCTGGTTGTTCTTCTGTGCCCTGATCATTATGGGCTGGAATTCCATCAATACGTATCTGTGAGACCCATCTTGATAGATATAGGATACAGTTGCATTGATATTTGAGCAAATTTGGACCCACTCGTTCTTCAGCAAGCCTCTGAAGTGAAGAAGAGCCTTGAAAATGACTCTTAATTCCATACAAATGAATGGAAATTTTGTGCAACATGGTCCAAACACTGTGCAACCAATCTTATAAAAACTGTAATTAGAGCTAATAATTGACCAATGAGGTTCTGTTCACTGGAAACTCAGAGATCTAATCCCTCTATTCAGCAACTAGGTAAGGTGTAACTCCACTGATGGGGACATAGTCAGTGGCTGGCTCCAATAATCTTTCTCTTGTTAAACCAAGATAGGAAGGATCTGTGATGAATCCAGAGATGCCATTGGGCCCATCTGACAAGTCTGCTGGTGGAAGCCAGGATTCCTAGTAGTTGCACCTATTTTCTTGCTGTTACCAAGCAGAAATGAAGAAACTTGGGAGAGAAAACCTTCACAAACTGTGGAACTGTTCCTGAGATAGGGAAAAGCAGAGCATAGAATTTTCCACTTGGGAATGTCAACAACTGAGCTGGTGTGAAACTGTTCTTACTGTAAAAAATCCTTTTCTTTGCCTTAGATGAAATCTCCTTTCTTCCAGCCTAAATGTGTGACCTCGTGTCCTATGTATAGCCCTGTTTATGAATAGATTTCCAGATAAAGGTTTGTACTGGCCCGAATATATTTGTATAAAGTTATCATATCCCCTCTCAGGCGCCGTTTTTCCAAACTAAACAGATTCAATTTTTTTAACCTTTCTTCATTACTAAAATGCTCCATTCCTTTTATCAATTTTGTAGCTCGTCTCTGGACCCTCTCCAGTGCCATGATATCCTTCTTTAGAACAGGCGCCCAAAATTGCACAGCATATTCAAGGTGTGGTCTTACCAGCGATTTATAAAGAGGCAAAATTATATTTTCACCCCGAGAATTTATGCTCCTATTTATACATGACAAAATCTTACTGGCCTTAGCAACTGCAGATTGACATTGCATATTGCTGCCTAATTTGTTGTCTATAACAATTCCCAAATCCTTCTTGTGTGTGGTTATCCCTAATTCACTACCATTTTAGAGTGTAAGTTGCTTGTGCATTCTTAACCCCGAAGTGCATAACTTTGCATTTTAGTGCCCAGTCCCCCAATCTATCCAAATCTCTCTGCAGCAAAGCAATATCCTGCTCACATTTTATTACTTTACAAAGTTTTGTGTCATCTGCAAACACTGATACATGGCTTTCAATGCCTATTTCAAGATCATTTATAAATATGTTAAATAGAAGTGGTCCCAAAACAGAACCCTGAGGGACACCACTTACCACTTTTGTCCAGCCTGAAAATTTACCATTAATTACAACTCGTTGTACTCTATCCTTAAGCCAATGTTCTACCCAAGAACAAGAATATTCATCTAGACCAATTTCTTTTAGTTTGAAGACTAACCTATTGTGAGGAACCGTATCAAATGCCTTGGCAAAATCCAAGTAGATCACATCCACTGCAACACCCTGATTCTACTTACTGGTCAATATTTATTTATTTTTTTGAGTGCTCTCACTGTTTATTTTCTTGTTAAAAACAAATAGTATACATAGATATAAAAGGTGGAGTTTCAGAGTGATATTCCAACAGATATTCTGCAAGATAAAATATGCAAAAAATAGTGCAATACAATATTTAAAAGCTTGAAAGATAAAATAAAAGAGCAATATCACTCACAAGCCTAGAGTCATACCCTCATATGATTCGAATGGTATCCGCCTTTGGACTATTTCAGGATGTCCAAATCCTTTTTTTTCCAAAGTGATGTGTGCTTTCCTTCTCCCTCTTGGCCGGCTCCACAGTGTATAAATGCCAGGTAAGAGGGTTTTCTTTAGGAAAAGGTGCTTTATTTATCCAAATAAAAATTCAAAAATAAAAACAAAATCATACCAGATAAATATCTGGACTAGCCACCAGCAACAGAAACGTCTGTGCTAACATCATGGAAGCTCCTGCTAGAGGTTCAAATGATGGTTTAGTCAGAGCCCGTGAGACCAGTGGTACGTCACATATTGGTTTCAACACCCTCAGCGGAGGCTTGAGTTCAATTGTTGCTCACATGAAGCAAAGCACCAGGGGCATCAACGCTCAATGGGTACAATTCAGTACGGGTAGAGAATGACATAGATAAGCATTCACCATAGGCAGGATCTTCAGGTGCCAAATGCAAGACAACCACATCTGTTGAAAAATAGTGAAAGGGGGTTCACAGGATCAAGCCTGGAGTTCACCCATTTTCCTTGCTGGGGTACCAGCCACCAGCACTTTCTGTGCTACCGCCATGGAAGCTCCTTTTAGAGGTTTGAATAATGGTTTAGTCAGGGCCCGTGAGACCAGTGGTACGTCACATATTGGCTTCACCACACTCAGTGGAGGCATGATTTCAATCAATGCCTATATGAAGCAAAGTGCAGTTAAGTGCTCCTCTAGAGTGTTATAACACAGAACCTTTCAAAGCCTGAACGAGGAGTAATTCCAACAGACAAAAGCATGTGAAGCTTTGTAAAGCCTGTATAGGATTGGAAGAGGATCTCAATGACCATCTCAGGGATGCCTATACTAATATGGACTCCCACATCAACACCAGAACTTGAGAATCCTGCTGGTGTGTCAAGGGGCCTTGTAATTTCCCTTGGAGGTTCCAGAATCATCTTATTCATCATAGGAATTAGAGTTGACACGGTCTTCCACTGTTACCTTTTGCATTACCTTTTTAGGAAAGTTGAAAACAGTAAAAACAATTAAAATTCTAAATTTGAGTCAGTGCATCCTGAACCTGAGCATTCTGGTCCAAGAATGTAGAAAATACTTCTGGACCTGGTAGTTCCAAGAAATGGCCATCAGATCTGTGTAGGGTATAAGACAAATCTGCGTCAACCCCGAGGATACGTCGTGACATGGTTGCCAATCCACCTTGTCCACAGTTATTCGGCTCAAGCACACAGCCATTGTATTCTGAGCCCCTGGTTGTTCTTCTGTGCCCTGATCATTATGGGCTGGAATTCCATCAATACGTATCTGTGAGACCCATCTTGATAGATATAGGATACAGTTGCATTGATATTTGAGCAAATTTGGACACACTCGTTCTTCAGCAAGCCTCTGAAGTGAAGAAGAGCCTTGAAAATGACTCTTAATTCCATACAAATGAATGGAAATTTTGTGCAACATGGTCCAAACACTGTGCAACCAATCTTATAAAAACTGGAATTAGAGCTAATAATTGACCAATGAGGTTCTGTTCACTGGAAACTCAGAGATCTAATCCCTCTTTTCAGCAACTAGGTAAGGTGTAACTCCACTGATGGGGACATAGTCAGTGGCTGGCTCCAATAATCTTTCTCTTGTTAAACCAAGATAGGAAGGATCTGTGATGAATCCAGAGATGCCATTGGGCCCATCTGACAAGTCTGCTGGTGGAAGCCAGGATTCCTAGTAGTTGCATCTATTTTCTTGCTGTTACCAAGCAGAAATGAAGAAACTTGGGAGAGAAAACCTTCACAAACTGTGGAACTGTTCCTGAGATAGGGAAAAGCAGAGCATAGAATTTTCCACTTGGGAATGTCAACAACTGAGCTGGTGTGAAACTGCTTTTCTTGATATTCATCAAGCAGTCAAACTTTAGGAGTTATGAAAGAACTATATGCCTCTGTGTGCCTGCCTTCTGAGGGTCTAAGGCTATCAGAAGTAGATCCTCCAAATAATGGAACCAGGTGGAGTTGTGGACTCTCAATAACACTATAAGCACATATAAAGATTCTTGGGGCCGCGTTGAGGCCAAATGGTAGGGCACTAGTTCAGGTATGTAGATAGACCACGCCCCAGATCCAAACTATACCATTTCTCTTCTTCTTACGATGAGGGATGAGGAAAAAAGGCTGGCAAAATGATGTCCTGATTCATATGGAAAGGAGAAACCACCTTTGGTCTGAAAGCTGGAATCGTATGAAGGATTACTCTGTCTTCCTGAAGAATCAAAAAGGTGACTCACAGGAGAGAGCGCTTAGCTCGGAGATTCTTCTACCTGAGGTCAAGGCAACCAACAGAACGGTTTTCAACGTAAGAGTAAGTATAGAAACACTCTCCAATGGCTCAAACGGAGAATCAGATGAGGTCTGTAAAACCAGAGGTAAATCCCAAGGCGGGGAGCAAGACCGTACTGGAGGGCGAAGCTTGAGAATGGCTTGAAAAAATCTGGCAATATCTGGATCAAATGCCAATTTCCAATCTAACAGAGCAGAGGTTGCTGAAGTATGCACTTTTAGGGAGCTGAGACTCAATCCGTCCTGTAAAAATTGAAGGACGTCACAGATACTGGGAGACAAAGAAATATTATGTGCCAAACACCAGCTACAAAAGATGTCCCAAATACGATAGTAAGCTGATGAAGTGGATTTCTTCCTGGCATTCAGAAGAGTATGAATTACTGAAGAAGAGAAGCCTTTGCTGGAGAGACGTTGCTTCTCAATTTCCAAGCCCTTAAATTGAGAGACTGAGGAGATGGTTGAGAGATCGGACCTTGTTGTAGGAGACTGAGTTGGTCTGGGAATTTCAGAGGAATGTCCTGAGAGAGTTTCTGCAGCAGGGGAAACCAAGGTCGTCTGGGCCAGAAGGGAATCACTGCCATAATTGTTGCTTGCTCCTGCAGGATCCTTTTTAGCAGGGGGAAAATCAGAGGAGTTGGGGGAAAAACATACCCCAGATGGAACTTCCACTCGCAACAGAGAGCATCCTGGTCTTCCGCCAAAGGGTCGAAGTAACGCGAGAAGAACCTTTCCACTTTGCAATTCTTCGCTGTGGCCATCATATCTACCTGAGGAAAACCCCACTTCTGGACTATGCTTTGGAATGCCAGAGGGGCTAACTCCCATTCTGTGGGATCCAGGGTTACTCGGCTTAAGAAATCCGCCACTTGATTGTTCTTTCCCGGAAGGTAAACTGCCTGGATCCCCTTCAAATTCTTCTCTGACCAGGACATAAGTGGGGTCAACACTTTCAATAAGCGTTTGCTCTTTGTACCCCCTTGATGATTGATGCAAGCAACTGCAGAGGTATCGTCTATCCTTACTTTCACCCAACTTTGTTTCAGACAAGGAAAGTGCAGAAGAGCCTGGAAGACTGCTTGCAACTCTAAAACATTCGAGGATAGAGGATACTGTTTGTTTTCTCACTGCCCCTGAACATGAAGAAGGCCCAAATGAGCTCCCCAACCTGATTGGCATGCATCCGTCGTAAGAGTAACCCTAGGGATATCGTTCAGAGGATACCCTTGATATAGATTCTCGTTCATTAGCCACCATGCCAGTTCCTTCTTGATCTCTGATGATAAAGAGATTGCTTGATTCAGATCCTTGTTCGCAAACTGGGATAGAAACCCTTCTTGCGGAATCCTCATATGCCACTGGGCCCATCTCGTAAGGCCTATTATAGAGGACAAACTTCCCAGAAGGCTCATAAATTCCGGGATGGAGTTCAGAAGCAGAAGACGAAGGATCTTCGATAAGTTAAGGGAAGCTTTACAATATATTGACTGGCATAAACTCTTTAGTGAAAAGAACACTGAGGATAAATGGATCATCTTCCAACAAATATTAAAAAGGTACATTTCTCAGTATGTACCGTTGGGAAATAAATATAAAAGAAACAAATTAAAACCAATGTGGCTTAGTAGAGAAGTAAAACAAGAGATTGCAACTAAGAAAAGGGCATTTAAAGCATTTAAATCGGACAAATCAGATGCATTTTATGAAAGATATAAGGATGCAAATAATGCGTGCAAAAAGGCAATTAGACTTGATAAAATTCTAAATGAAATAATGATAGCTGAAGAGAGCAAAACCAACCCCAAAGCATTTTTTAAGTACATAAATTCTAAAAAACAAACAAAATGAAAGTGTAGGTACACTAAAAACTGAAACGGGGGTGTTAGTTAATGAAGACCAGGAAAAGGCAAGAATTTTAAATAACTATTTCTCCTCCGTATATATTAAGGAAGAACCCATGGCAATAGATGTGCAAATGATTGCTACTAAAAACTTGCAGAATAATTGTAATTGGTTAACTCAAGACAAGGTGCAGCAGCAACTAAAGAAAGTTCATATAAACAAAGCTCCAGGCCTGACGGTATCCATCCACATGTACTTAAGGAACTAAGTGCAGAAATAAGTGAACCTCTGTTTTTAATCTTTCAAGATTCTTTTCTTTCAGGAAGTGTTCCGGAGGATTGGAGGAAGGCAGATGTGGTTCCTATATTCAAAAAGGGTTCAAAATCCTTGCCTGGAAATTATAGACCTGTGAGCTTAACTTCTGTGGCTGGTAAAATATTTGAAAGGTTATTAAGGGATAATATTCAAGAATTCCTTGAGAAGAACGTGGTTATCAGCAAAATTCAGCATGGTTTTATGAAGCACAGGTCATGTCAAACTAACTTGATTGCTTTCTACAAAGAAGTAAGGGTGTTGCCGTGGATGTGATCTATTTCGATTTTGCTAAGGCATTAGATACAGTTCCACACAATAGATTAGTGTTCAAACTTATGAAAATCGGTCTAGATGAAAATGCTTGTTCTTGGGTAGAACATTGGCTTAAAAACAGAGTACAAAGAGTCGTCATTAATGGTAAATTTTCAAGCTGGACAGAGGTGGCAAGTGGTGTCCCTCAGGGGTCTGTTCTGGGACCCCTTCTATTTAACATGTTTATAAATGATCTTGAAGACCGCATTGAAAGTCATGTTTCAGTGTTTGCAAATGACACCAAACTGTAAAACAATACAATGTGAGCAAGATATTACTTTGCTTCAGAGGGATTTAGATAGACTGGGGGACTGTGCACTCAAATGGCAGATGAAATTTAATGTTGAAAAATGCAAAGTTATGCACTTCGGCGTAAAGAATACACAAGCAACGTATACCCTTAATGGAAGCGAATTAGGGATAACAACACATGAAAAGGACTTGGGAATTGTTATAGACAACAAACTATGCAACAATGTGCAATGTCAATCAGTAGTGGCCAAGGCCAGTAAGGTATTGTCATGCATGAAAAAGGGCATTCATTCTCGGGACAAGAATATAATTTTGCCTCTTTATAAATCACTGGTAAGACCCCATATTGAATATGCTGTGCAATTTTGGGCACCTGTTCTAAAGAAGGATATTATGGCACTAGAAAAAGTGCAGAGGCGGGCTACAAAATTAATAAAAAGAATGGAACATATCGGCTATGAAGAAAGGTTAACAAATTTAAACCTATTTAGTTTAGAAAAACGTCGCCTGAGAGGGGATATGATAACATTATACAAATATATTCGGGGCCAATACAAACCATTGTGTGGAAATCTATTCACAAACCGGACTTTACATAGGACACGAGGCCATGCGTTTAGACTGGAAGAAAGAAGATTTCGTCTAAGGCAAAGGAAAGGTTTTTTTACTGTAAGAACAATCAGGATGTGGAATTCTCTGCCTGAAGAAGTGGTTTTATCAGAGTCCATACAGATGTTCAAACGGCTACTAGATGCATACTTGCAAGAACAGAATATTCAAGGATATAATCTTTCAATGTAGGGTAATAACTGCTTGATACAACAAACAAAAAGACAGATGCTACTAGTTCTCAGTGCATAAACATCCCTAAGAACAGCTGCATCACCTGGAAATATATATAGCTATGTAGTCATGATAATAAACTGGCTGAAAACATATATAATAGGGACTACTGGAGACCAAATATAGAAAATGATAATAATAATAAATAAACAAAAAGTAATATACAGGTGAAACTGATGCTCATATGCCAACCAGAGTAAAAGGTCCAGTAGGTATATCATATAAAATTCATTGGTAATGGTATGCACCCAAATCAAAATTTCAGCTTTATTAAAGGAAATGCTAAATAGGGATGGGTCCAATACAATTATAATACCCTAATTCAAGACTGTCTCTGGGTAGTCTCTACCTATTCCTGTGTGTTATCAATATGGTGGGTACTGTGCTTATATTGAAATTGGAAACCCCCTCTATCTAGAGCAGGGGACAATGTAGGTTAAAGCACATGCCCAATCTAACCATAAATCATTGTCTTAAAATAAAATGAATTCCAGACAGGAAGAGGTTAATAGTGGAACACAGAGAGAGATGGAAATTAGTTACAGGGTCAGTTTCTAGAAAACGGACAATGTTCAGTTAAAAAGCCTCTCTCCCTTGTAAACTCACTAGATAGGCATAAGAGCAGAAATGAGATAAGTGAAAAGTAAAGTGAACATTAAAATCGGAAAAAATAAAAAAAAAATCCCATAAAGCTAGTGCAAATCATGGTGCTCTAAACACCAGTGCCCAGTGCTCATAAAGTATGAGAAAAACGCCCGACGCGCGTTTCGGTGCCTTAAGAGATGCACCTTCGTCAGGGGCCAACACGAAACTAATAAGATCTCACTTAAATACTATAAACGCCAGAGGGCATGAATACCTGTATCCAATGGGGTCCAGGGGAATATCCCACATGTGTATCCGATTTCGGTAAACTAATCCAATTAGCGTGTAAGGGACCCGGTCCACGTGGTGTACGTGGGGAGGGGCCAAGGAACGCAACTAAAATTCCGACGTGTATACTTTATTACAAGATGAATGGATTTCCCCAAATGCTCCATGTCAGTAAATTGTAGAGTGGGCGGAGCAAGCGGAATTTGAGAATGACATCTTGTATGCAGGTTCTACAGGTCTACCAACCAATGGATGTAATGTGGGTGGGTCCAAAAACGGACCGAACTGACAATCTGAGCATCACAAAATAAAATAAAATAAAATGACCCTACAGGCAAATAAATAAAAGGCTTTTCATAAAGATATCCTATGTGTCACCACATACAAACCAGGGAGAGGATTATGTATATCACCTAAAGGTGGTTATATGTGATCCATACACAAGTACTACTGTGTGTATTCTTGGGGGAAACATATAAGATCACATGACTACATTGTATTCCTATTCTCTGTCTATCTATTCTGCCTAATATTGAAATCTATATATATACAGGCAGAATAGACTACAGAGAGCTCTGTCACAATGATCAGAAATTATTATAGATGTACATATGTGTATAGAAATGTGCATATCTGAATCTGTCAATAGACCTCCAAAGTGGGTATTCATGTCCAAAATAAATTGCAAAATAAAATAAAATAAATGATAATATAGATAAATAATAAACACTAATAAACAAACAACTACAGGTGCTATAAATACAAAATTTACAAGTGTATCAGGCATATATACCAATCTAGATATATGTATAGAATAAAATGTATACATATAAATACATGGTGTCTATTATGGACCAGACCAAAGTCCCTCTGTTATACACTAGTCTGATATAAAGGGCGTATATGAGAAGCCTTCATTGAGACCAAGTGGTGAAAGAGTTTTGAGCTTGTAAATCCAAAAGCTCTCTCTTTGTAGGAGTCTTTTGTCTAGATCACCACCTCTTGGTCCCAAAGTGACTTTTTCAATGCCGCAAAATCTAATCCCTTCAGATGAACCTCCATGGTGTAATTTTAAATGTTTAGAAACTGGGGTATCTATTAATCTTTTGGGATTCACTGAGTTGACGTGTTCCCCTATTCTCAACTTGAAATTGCGGGATGTTTTGCCCACGTAGAGTTTTCTACAAGAACATGTAAGTAAATATACCAGGCCTTTGAATTGACAATTAAAGAAGTGTTTAACCTTAAATTCCTGAGTATATGATGAGTCTGGAAAAGACGGTCGACGTATAAATTTACACGCTTTGCACTTTCCACATTGGTATGTACCTATAACTGAAGATTTCAACCATGTTGGTTTCTGAGGGGCATTCTTGAGGTGACTAGGGACCAAAATGTCCTTGATATTACGTTCCCTTCTTGCTGTCACTGATGCCCTGGGTGTAATCACCCTATGTAAATGTGGGTCTTGGTGCAAAAGGGGCCAGAATCTTTCCAAAATCTTCAAAATCTCATGCCAACCGGCATCAAAATTTCCTATACATCTAATGACTACCCAGAGACAGTCTTGAATTAGGGTATTATAATTGTATTGGACCCATCCCTATTTAGCATTTCCTTTAATAAAGCTGAAATTTAGGTTTGGGTGCATACCATTACCAATAAATTTTATATGATATACCTACTGGACCTTTTACTCTGGTTGGCATATGAGCATCAGTTTCACCTGTATATTATTTTTTGTTTATTTATTATTATCATTTTCTATATTTGGTCTCCAGTAGTCCCTATTATATATGTTTTCAGCCAGTTTATTATCATGACTACATAGCTATATATATTTCCAGGTGATGCAGCTGTTCTTAGGGATGTTTATGCACTGAGAACTAGTAGCATCTGTCTTTTTGTTTGTTGTATTTGTTACACTGGGGTTAAGCCCCTTTAGAGACCCCTGGAGTCTCTTTGCGGTACACAAGACCTTGGGTTGGACCCGACACTACCCCCTTTTTTCTAGGGGAGACTGTACGGGTATGCACCCATGATCTTGTAATTTCTCTGTCCTTTTTGTAATAACTGCTTGATCCAAGGATAAATCTGACTGCCATTCTGGGGTCAAGAAGGAATTTTTTTCCTAGCTTGTTGCAAAATTGTGCTTCAAACTGGGTTTTTTTGCCTTCTTTTGGATCAACAGCAAAAAACAAATGTGAGGTAGGCTGAACTTGATGGACGCAAGTCTCTTTTCAGCTATGTAACTATGTAACTATGAATACGAAGCCCCCTGTCCAAGGATAGGGAGACTTGTGACTGGATTGTGTCCCTAAGTATATCATAACTTGAGAGCGGGAAAGCTGACTCTTCTTGACGTTTACCAACCATCCAAATTTTTGAAGAATTAAAAGAACCCAATCTCGATGAAGAAGGAGAATATCTCTGCTGTGTGAGAGAATCAAGATGTCGTCGAGATAATGGAATATTGAGATGCCTTCCAGATGGATATATAAGGCAACCAGGATATTTGAGAAAGTCCTGGGAGCTGTGCTCAGGCCAAAGGGAAGGGCTCGAAACTGAAAATACTGATGGTGAATCGCAAATCTCAAGAACTTCTGGTGTGGTGGAGCAATAGGAACGTGAAAGTAAGCATCTCGAAGGTCTTTGGAGATTAACCAGTCGACCTGGGGAGATGACTTTTATAATGGAACTTACTGATTCCGTCTTGAATTTTCTCACATACAGATTTTTTGTTTAATTCGTGAAGGCCAAAATCGGTCTCCATTCCCCTGATGCTTTCGGAGTGAGAAAAAGTCTGGAATAAACCCCCAATCCTCTTTCTTTTGCAGGAACAGGACATATAACGTCCCATCAGAATTGCTTTGAAGGCTTGCCATTGCCACCCCGTCCTCAGATGGTTTTGGAAGAGGAGAGTCCACTTTTCCAGGATTGGAATCTGGAAAACTCTCTACCAGGCCTATATTGTCTAAAGTCCTTGTCCCGAAAGGAACGTGTGTCCTGCGGAAAGGATCTTTTAGGACGTCTATCTTGAGGAAGAAAGGCCTTATGTCCTTCTACTGTCTTTTTGATACATTCGTCCAGATATTTGCCAAAGAGCATATCTCCTTTAAAAGGGAGGGAACACAGGATATTTTTTTAAGAATTATCCGCCACCCAATTACGTAGCCACAATGAAGACACAACTTAAGGGAAAAAGATCCAAAGTCATTGCTTGCAAAGGATTCTTGATAAAGTCTTAAAAATTTACATTTTATTTATGATTGTGTTAAATTGTCCAGTTGCATTTAAATGGTTACAACTCCTAAATGTATCATACAATATTATAGTTTAACCCCTTGAATTAAAGTTGAAAGTCTGTACTTCAAGTGCATCTTGGTTGTTTCATTTCAAAACCATTGTGGTGACGTACACAGCCAAAATTATGAAAATTGTATCAGTGTCCAAATATTTTCAGACCTAACTGCATATATATTTTATATATATATATATTTGTAGTTTGGGCAATATGGCCGAACAGAGAAATCTTAGCATAATATAATCATAATATCCATAAGTTAGCACCAGTCGGTTGTGGTGTGCCGGAACCGACAAAGCAGTAGGCCTGTAATAAAAGTGGGCCCAACCTTAGAGGGTGTTATGAATAGAGGTGGTGGGAGGGTTGACTCGCCAGACCAGCAACGGTAAGGTGGGAGTGGATTGGCAGCCCTTTTAAAGGTGAACCAAGCCCCTCCCACAACTACAGGCCAAGCCTTCAAATTTGTAGTCGGGGCAATATGGCCGAACAGAGAAATCTTAGCATAATATAATCATAATATCCATAAGTTAGCACCAGTCGGTTGTGGTGTGCCGGAACCGACAAAGCAGTAGGCCTGTAATAAAAGTGGGCACCAGGAGAAAACAGAGGCCCTTCCAATAGCAATACCACAACACACCCTGGAACAACTACAACTAGCCCACCCATTCAAATACAACCTAAGCAATATACAATACCTAGGAACATATCTCCAAGCAGACCTAAACACATTATATGCCCTGAACTACACACCACTACTCCACCAAGCACAAATAGACCTGCAAAAATGGGGACCTATGTCCATATCTTGGATAGGACGCATAGCCTCAATAAAAATGAATCTCCTCCCCCGATTCCTCTATCTCTTCCAAACACTACCAATACCCATTTCCAAACACGACTTTAAAACGCTCCAGGTACACATAGACAGATTTATCTGGTCAAACAGGAGACCGCGCATAAAAAGATCCACAATGTACAAAACCACAAAAACAGGAGGCCTGGGCCTCCCGAACTTCTACCACTACTACCAAGCGGCCCAACTGGCCCAAATACAACAACTGCACGCACCACCAGGATTCAAGCTCTGGGTAGACCTAGAGCACGACCTCCTGGGACAAGACCACCCATCACTACTTTTTTGGCTGCCCAAGAAGGATAGGCCACCCACCCCACAAACCACTCCTACACTAACCACATCCTTTCTCATTTGGGACGACATCACATCAAAACATCCCGTAATCAACAACCCATCGCCCCTCACACCTATCCTAAGAAACAAGCAATTTCCCCCAGGCCTAACTCCCAAAGACTTCTCACGATTTGAGGACAATGGCCTATTACGATTTCTACACTTTTTCCAAGGCCAACAACTCTGCCCCTTCCAGGACCTCCCCAAACAAACACCCCTGACCACATTTGATCACTTCCGCTACATACAGATTCGCAGCTTTCTCAACGAACCACAAAATAGGACAGCCGCCACTACCAAACCAACACAATTCTAAAAAACATGCCTCCACGCACCCATACAGAAAGGACAAATCACAAAAATATACTCACTCCTAAACTCAAACTCCCCAGAGGACACACTCTCCTACACCAAGGCCTGGGAAAGAGATATAGGCCCCCCGGCAGACCCCACAGACTGGGCAGACATATGGGAAGCCACGGCCTCACTTACCATTTGCGTTAATCACAAAGAACAAGCCTATAAAACCCTACTCAGATGGTACCTCACACCGCTCAGACTGAAACAAATGGGCCTCGCCACCACAGACACCTGCTGGAAAGGCTGCACACAGAAGGGCACATACATTCACCTCTGGTGGGAATGTCCCCAAGTCCTACAAATATGGGAAAGAGTGAGCACGCTCACGTCAGACATATTAGAAACAGATATCCCAAGAGACCCCTGGATATGGCTGCTCTCAAAACCTCACCCTCCCCTCACCAGAGCGCAAAATAAACTAGTGGCCAGATTAGCGTTAGCTACGAGAAGAACGATAGCAGAACAATGGGGCAATCAGAATACACCCCAACTAACCACGATGATCCACAAAACACAAGAAGCAATGGAAATGGACAAACTGTCAGCCCTACTACACGACACAACACGAAACTTCCACAAGATATGGGACCCATGGACCCAACACCACCTACAGGCACCGTAAGCGGAGGACCCGGGAACAAGCCGCGATTCCTCCCCCCCCCAAACCAGACCCCCTACTAATAACACACTCGGACCCCATACAGGTCCCCCCAACACCCCAACCCTATACACATACCCCCCCCCCACACCAACTTCACGAATCAACGCACAAACACAAGACTAGGGAACTCACCCAACATAAAACAAAATACCACACCCCGCACAACCTGACCACCAGCAGTAGATACGAATAAGAGGACAATCTCAGACACTAGGCGTAGACCCAGATCTCACTACACTGGAAACCCTCCACATCTACAGCCTACATGAGGCGACCACCCATGGGCTGAGACCACCAAACTCCCGCACGGACCCTACCCACACTCAAAACAGACACACCAACCCAAACCCCAGACCCAAACAGAACCGAAAGAGACAAAAACTTGACAAACACAACACAGGAAGAGCCACATACGCTCTCAGAGACGAAGACGACAGGACGCGAAGCCAAGTGACAACCTTCATCTGAGACATACAAAACTGTACCACTTAACCCGGAAGACTGTTCTGAGGTTTCGCAACAAATCGTACTAATGCCATTGAGTTGAAACAAAACTGTAAATCTATTGAATGACACTACTACCCCACCCCTACCTTTATTCTGTACCCTTTACCTCACCTAAACCTGAAAAATAAAGAATTTATAAAAATTAAAAAAAAGTGGGCACCAGACATGAGGTGCTGCTGGGGCCAATTCATATATATATATATATTTATTTATTTATAAAAAAAATTACTTTGGAAGTCTAGGCCAACTCCTTGGCTTTGCACTCATTGCAGTGCCCTATTTAGCCTTTTACTGCAGAGAACCCAGATGGATTTTTTTTCCCCCAAATAAGTTGGTTAATGTCATAAGCAGACATTAGGCTGTTAGAGTAGGACCTGTCAAAGATGGGGTACAGTGATGTTGTGGCCGGCTTATGCAATGTATGATCATATAATGTAACTAACTAAATCAATTTTTTCCTAGATTAGGTGTTTAAAATTTTTTTTTTTTAAAAACACAAAAAAATAATAATAAAATCTGTTTTTATAGTTGCTGTTTAGTGCAGCTTTGAACTATAACTTTCATCATGTTGTTGGACATATGTATGTTTATCTAAAACATGTATTGCTGGCATAAGGAAGCCAGGTTTTGAATTTACATGTATTCGTTTTTATTTTTCATAGCACTATGTCCTTCACCTTGTATCCCAACTCTTGTGACTGCTTTGTGTCACTGCCTCCAGCCTCTCTTTCTCCTGTTGTTATCTTTGGAAAGAACTCAGATCGATATCGTGAGGAAGTTCAGGAGGTGGTGTATTTCCCTTCCGCTACGCATGTTCCGGGGTCCAAAGTGATGGTGAGCACTGAGAGAGCTTTGTTGTTTTTGGAAACAATTAATTTGCATCCCTACATGGGAGGCAATAACTTCAACCAGTCAGCCACAAATTCACGGAGGCAGTATCAGATCGAATAGGCATTATAGGAAACCCCCATAAAGATGGGGATAGAGGTGCCTTTGACGGGTAGTAACTGTGCGAGAATGGACTGTAATCTGAATTATCAGTAAGAGCGATTGGATGTTTATTCAGTAGATTTTGGTGCAGATACCAATTTGTATATTGAAAAGTATTATTAATAATTTGTTTCTTTTGAGGATCTAGGGAACTAATAGATGGTTGCTAGATCTGAAACTCCTGGTCAACTATTCCTTACAGTGGTAGAAGTAACACAGAGAGGTCCATCGTGCAAAAATGTATTTGGATCCCCTTCCTATTGCAAGGGTGGCCAAAAGGAAGATCCCCATCTGTTGTACAATTCCCACAATGCTTTGTTAGCTGGGGATCTACCATTTCACATCCTTGAAGGGTTGTATTTGGCACTGAGCAGTGATTCTGTATTTGAATGTATGTTTTTGTATGGAGTATGTGTGAGTAAATGTAGGGGTGTGTTTGTATTTAGTGTTGGCGTGCATTTGTGTGTAGTGTTGGTTTTTGATGCAGAGGTTTGTTTATATATAGTGTTGGTGTTTTAATGCAGATGTGTGTTTGTATGTTGTGTTAAAATTTGAATGCAGCGTTGACATTTGAATGAGGGGTGTATTTGGGTGTAGTGTTGGCATTTGAATGCTGAGATGTATGCACATATACTGCCATACACACATGCAGGTAAGCATACACACAGATACACACACACACACAAATGGATACAAATAATGACACACATACAGATGCACAGGCACATGCAGATACACAGACACACCGATACAAACACATACAGATCCAAACTCTCTGATATACACACTGCCACAAATGAAGATACTCAGATAACACTGCCACACACACATATACACAGATACAAATACTGCCACACATGCAGATTCAGACAAACAGAAACACATACTGACAAAAATATAAACACTGACATGCATACAGATACAGACACACATACAGATACACAGAAACACATCTACAGACACATTTGCTGGTCAAAATTTTTGCTAATATTTAGTGGCTTCTGCTGCTTGAGGCTGTTGGTAATTAGGTGTTAGAGGCTTGCTCTCCCAGACAGCCGTCTCCTCCCTCCTGGGCAGCTTGGTGTGTTAGTTGAAAGGAAGTGACAGACTCATTTCCTTCCAGCGGTGGCTGCTGAAATTACAGGGGCCTGGTTTTGTGTGGCTCTAATTTGTTTCCCATTTTTTAAAATGGTGTGTGTGTGTGTGTGTGTGTGTGATATAAGAAGAAAGCTGTACCAATATGTAATATGTATGGGTGATGTAATCTTAAAGTAATTTTTTTCAGTTAACCTGGCAACATCAACCATGAAGCTGGTGATTAATGATTAAATCGCAGTTAAATGTTCCATTCATTTTGGATTGTGATCACTTTGAAAACCGTCTGACTAAATTCAGAAAAGGCCATTGATTGGTTGTAATATCTTGTGTTTGGATACAATTTATACATTATTTCGTTTGGCTAGTGTACATTCCTGGAGATAGAGCAAGCGCCTACAACTTTAGCTGTTCTTCTGAGTCGCCCAGCCTGGTTATGGGGGGCAGAGATGGGAGCTAACGAGAGGGGAGTGTGCATTGGCAATGAAGCAGTGTGGACCAAGGAGCCAGTAGTGGAGTGTGACGCTCTACTGGGCATGGATCTTGTAAGGTGAGATTAGCATACCACAAAAATACTCAATTACTTTCTCATAAATATCATACCTTCACCTATGCCCATTTGCACTTAGTCTTTATTTGACCTGGAAAGCTTTTCATTTTATATATTCCGTCCGGTCCACAACCACCTTATCAAGCTCTACCACCTGCCATTTATTCCGCCTCATATTTCTTTACCATTACTGTACCCTTTGCTTCCCTCTGCAGGCTGGCTCTGGAGCGTGCTTCATCTGCTCAAGAAGCTGTGCAAGTTATCACTGAACTGCTGGCACGTTATGGGCAAGGCGGCAGTTGCATGGAACAACCTGAACCTTTTACATATCACAATACTTTCCTACTGTGTGACCGCTTAGAGGCATATGTCCTGGAGACTGCTGGGCCCTACTGGGCAGCAGAGAGGATCACTGGTGAGATGTTACACTGATTTCTGCATTGTTTTAACTACTTTATAACAAACCTATAGTATGATATAAGTTGCGTTTTTTTAACTTTGTTTGTTTTTCATTTGTTCCTACCTCTGCAGAAGGTGCAAGGAATATCTCTAACCAGCTGAGTGTGGTTAAACCATGGAAGGAGCACCCTCAGCTCCGCTCACATGCCATGGCACAAGGCTGGTGGGATGGCGAGGGAGAATTCAATTTCAGTGCTGTGTATTCTCTGGAAAAGCAGCCAGTGCGAATGGAAGCAGCAAAGAAGAGATACAAAGCAGGACAGGAACTGTTGCAGAAGATAGAAGGTAAGAAGCAAGTGGAAGGCAGGTGAGAGTTTGTAGGAAAGATTATGGGGAAGATGAAATATATCTAGGAACTGCTAATAAAATAAAGAGGGAAGAAAATAAGTGAAACGTATGTGCAAGATATTTTCTTGTTACCACTCTACTCATCTGGTGATCCCTAGGAAAGATTACAGTCGAGTCTATGATGGAGATTTTACGCGACAAGAACAGTGGCATTTGTATGGATTCTGTTCGCCACCGTACCACAGCCAGTATGGTGTCTGTGCTTCCACGTTGCCCCGACTCACCCTGTATTCATCTACTGACTGCGACACCAGACCCATCCAGGTGAGAGACAACTGCAGGATAATGTGTTATCATCAAGTTCCATTGAGTTTAATCCCTCCATCCTTTATGCTATACATGTCTTCCTCTATTTGCTGTAGGTCGGTGTTCAAGCCTTTTGTCTTTAACTTTGTGGTGTCACAAGTACCTTGGGTACTGTCACCCATATTTGGAGACAGGGATCCTATCAGACAGAATCCTCGGTTCCAGACTCAGGTTGATCGCAGGCATGAGCTGTACATACACCATGAGAGAGTACTGGAGACCTCTGAAGTCACACAGGTACAAAAAGAATGATAAGGCAGTTCAAGAGATAGAGGCAGTAGTTAGAGGTAAGAGTGGATCATTTTGGGGGAAAAAAAGCCACAACTTCAGTTCCAGTGAAATGACCAAGTTCTTCCTCTTCTGCTGATGTCACTCCCCCTAGCTGGAGTGGGAGAGAGGTCAGACTGAGAGGAGTACATGGATGGCACAGGGGCCAAGCTGCCATTGGCTTTCTGGTGCCAGTATGCAATTTTGCACAGAATTAGCCAGGCCAGAACTCTTGTTCTTGACTAGTGATGTCCTGAACGGTTCGCTGCGGACGGCGAACATATGACCCTGTACCTCACAGTCAGCAGACACATTCCAGCCAATCAGCAGCAGACCCTCCCTCCCACCTCCTGGACAGCTCACTAAGAATGCAGCTTCAAAATGGATGCTGTTCAGGAGGTGGAAGGGTCTGGGAGGGAGGGTCTGCTGCTGATTGGCTGGAATGTGTCTGCTGACTGTGAGGTACAGGGTCATATGTTCGCCGTCCGCGGCGAACCGTTCGCGACATCACTATTCTTGACTATTCAATGATGTTGCGTTGATGTGGTTTATCTATGAAATACATTTTAGGTTTGTATTTCTTTTTTGGTAGGATGCAGAACAAAGATTACATGTCAAACAAAGAGAGCTGGAGGATGAGAATATCCACTTGGTCAAAAAACTGCTAGAGAAGAATGAGACACATGACTCCATAGAGCTGACTGACCTCTTTCTGAAAAGTGTGGAGAAGGAATTATTACTATACAGAGGGGAAACCGTGTAATTAAACCATGTCATAAATAAAACATATCATCACTATAATAAAACAACTGTTTAATATATTATACACATCTTCGAATACCAATCAACAATTACAATATCTTCAGCAGAGGAGTAATTTACATCACTTTCTCAATCTGGGTCTATGTGAAGCTGTACGTGTCTTCTCTGTTTGTTGTGATTGAACTGTATTGTTTACAGTTTTTCCTTTATTTGAGGGAGCAGACACAGCCTGTCTCCCATTGCACGCAACTGAAGAAGAAGCAGATACACCCTGTGCTTTACATGGATTTTGGGCAGTGTTAGATATCTTTTGGGGCAAACCTCCAGAAAAGGATAAGTTAGCACCTAATTTAGATCTGGTCCCTGATGAAGATGAGATTCTACTAGAGGCCTGTGTGGCTGTAACTTTAGGTTTAGTGGAGGGTTTATTGGCTGACATTTGAGACATCCTAAAAGTTGTTTTTTCAGATGAAATTGATGGCTGTGAATTTTTGGTAGTGGACTTAGGATCACTACTGGTGGGTAGTGTTTTAGATTTTGTTACAGATTGTGGATTTCTTGTCTCAGGTGAAAAAGGGTGGCAGGAATCTCTTTCAGTTGAAAGAGGGGTTAGTAACTCATGGGTGTCCTTTAATTCTTCCAGACGGTCTTGGTGCTCTCTTAGTGCTCTCTCTCTTCTCAGATAAGATCGTTGCTGCAGCTCGTGAGAAATAGAGCTAAGGCCTTCTGGGGAGGAAAGGAGAATATTGGCAATCAGTTGCAGGTTGTATCTGGGTGAATGTCCAGCACCAGTAGATCAGTAGATCACCAGAGGGAAATAGCTAAGAAATTAAGTTTCCTAAAATGTGACCTTCATAAACAACACACTTTTCCTTAAAGGGTACTCTAAGCAGTATATGGGTCAATGTAGTGGTAAAAGGGCAGAGTTTTCGGGCACTGTCCATCCAGGCTTGTATAAAACTATTTTCCACAGAGTAAATCTATATGTCATATTGATATTATGTTTAAATAGTGACACATTTTAAACATATTTTACATTGGAACTCTTCATGGTAAAAGCCTACAGGAATTTAATATAAACTACCTCTTCTATTCTTCTTTTTGTGTCATTTATAAAACAAGATTCATAAATCTCCACAAACAAAGGAGAAAAAAAAAGCAACACTAGTATTTTGGGGGAGTGGCTTAAATGAAGATCCTACATTTTAAGTAGTCAAACATTTCAGAATCTCCTCACCTGCACAACCTCCATCAGAGAGTCAGTAGCTCCTAAGCAGGAGTTTTTGCTAGTTCTCCTGAGCGAAGTACTGCAGTGCAGGGCTAGCTCATTGGCTGAGAGCATCAATAGATAATTTTCTGCACTGGTGGGCTTAGCTCTCTGGCAGACATGGGGCAGGCAGGAGCGAAGTCAGGTGGTTCCCAAATCTAAAACAGTTTGACTACTTACAATGGGGTGAGGAGTCATGCTGTAATGGTGATGTTCCTTTAAGGTATGGCTAGGATATGTGGGATTACAGAGTGTTTTTTTTTTAATGACCTACTGACCTAAATCTGGAAGTTATCAAACATTATAACTAGTGCAGAACAACAAGAGATGTTAGGTTACAAAATAACAGCAGAGGAAAGAAGTTGGTTAACGTGTTAAAATAGAAATACTGATACAGAAGGAGTCTCAAGACTTATGTCATTTCTCCCTTACTAATATTGATGCAAAAATGTTTGCTAACAGTTTGGCTCTCTGTTCAAAGCCCATATTGCCAATCCCTGGTTCAACTGGACCAAGCTTTATTCCAGAAAGTTAGGCACTGGATAATATCACATGAAGACGGATCTAGTCCACTTAATTGCAGTCTCTGGTACTGCTGCTATACTTTCACCTGGATGCTGATAAGGCTTTTGACCAGGTCGACTGGGACTACCTCTAGAAGACCTTGGCATGGTTTGGATTCTGGGTAGAAGGGGAGTCCAGGCCTTGTATTCAGGCCCAGGATGCTAGGATGGATGCTGAAAGGTCATTGTTTAAATATTTTAAATCTTTTTTGAATTATTGCCACTCACTCAGTGGGAATGTGGCCATGCTGCAGAAAGACATTTACTATTTAATCTCGGAGGGTAGAAGGAGTTAGTTTTCCAAGTCCCAATTTCATCAGTTAACGGGAGTAGGAGGACTATCCAAAATGTATTTACTTATTATAAGATCGCCCAAGTCACACTTTTGTTCAAATAAGTCTGATTATTAACAGGGCTTGATTGGTGATGTTGGGCGAGGAGATGGGACAAACTGGTCCATTGCATAGGATTCTCTGATAAACCCAACTCTCATACAGTCTCACCCTAGTCTGCTGTTACAGAATTCTTTATGTATCTGGAGGAACTGCAGTGTTGTGGGTGGTCTCTACTCAGAGGGCAACAAGTTAATTCCTCGCTTTTATATTTTGGCATTTTTCTAAGACGGTCTGACCTTCTGCTTTCCAGTTTTGATCTTAATGTGAATAACCCTGTTAGGAGTGAACCTAAAGCTATATTCTTAACATGTTCTTCTTCCTTTGAAGAGTCAGGACCCCCTAAATAAAATTAAAAATGTGCAGCTGACTGCAGCTCCAGTGACATCATCCCGCAGGCTATCTCATCTTTGTCTTCTTGTCCAATCCAATGTGTATCCTATAAAAGCATCATATCCACTGCTTCCCTACTATCAGCAATTGATGACATTCAACATTGACCATCATATGATAGAAACATTTAAACACATAAAGGGAATCAACACAGTAAAGGAGGAGACTATATTTAAAAGAAAAAAAAAAAAACTACCACAACAAGAGGACACAGTCTTAAATTTGAGGGACAAAGGTTTAAAAATAATATCAGGAAGTATTACTGAGAGGGTAGTGGATGCATGGAATAGCCTTCCAGCTGAAGTGGTAGAGGTTAACACAGTAAAGGAGTTTAAGCATGCGTGGGATAGGCATAAGGTTATCCTAACTATAAGATAAGGCCAGGGACTAATGAAAGTATTTAGAAAATTGGGCAGACTAGATGGGCCAAATGGTTCTTATCTGCCGTCACATTCTATGTTTCTAATAAAACTTGGTCATAACTGAGGAAGCACTCTCTAGTGGCCTGTTAGCTTTGCAATGAAAACATTGTTGTATCTACAAAAAGGCAATTTTCTACATTGCAGTACTAAAAGGACAGGCCTTCAACACTCTCACCACTTCAATGAGATGGTTGTCTATTCAGACATCCATCTATTGTTGTCCATTGCCCATGAACTTGATGGCTCCCTTGTTTATTATTCTTTAGGACTTCTCGCTTAGATTACTATTTTGTGACTCTGGTAACTTGTGTTTTTTGATCTTTTCATTTTAATTAACAAATTCTCAATAGAGTGTTAATTAAGAAAAAAAAATAAATAAAGGAAAGAAAGAAAAAAAAAAAAGGACTGCTGATTTCTCCTTTTTAAAATACATTGTACCTGGTCTGAAATCATCACTATCAGAGCTGTTGTTCTCCTCTATTTCATGATTAGAGATCTCCATTAGAGATTCTAGATTAGACTTGTCTCTCACGGTCTCCTTGTCAAGCTCTTGAAGAAGTGGCAGACCCTTCAGTACTTCCTGTCTGAAAATTGACCAGATAAAACCATAATTATCCTCTTTGCAACAGTTTTTATTATTATATATAACAATCATTTTAAACATAGGATGCATAGCTAGCATGTAAATTAGTACAAACAAGATTACGGTCTTTAAATTGTGCTTGGAAAATAATGCATATTAATTGTATTCACCCTCTACAGCAGGGTTCTCCAAACTCTGGCCCTCCAGATGTTGCTGAACTGCAACTCCCATGATTCTATGAAAGAAACAGATAGCACGAGAATCATGGGAGTTGTAGTGCAGCAACATCGGGAGGGCCAGATTTTTGGCAAACTCTGCTCTAGACAAACAGAGGGAGTGAGTTAAGCAGTATTAGGGATTATAGTATAATTTATTGTCCAATACAACTTTTATAGGTTCAGCAAAAATAGCATAAAGACAACAGTTTGTATTTTTTTAAATGTTGTATACTAAAATGGACAACTCCAACTATTACCTGGCGGCACAACTAGCACAGATCGCCATGTGGCACTCGACACCTGACGAACGCAGATGGGCAGATCTAGAATCTGGTATGATGGGAGCAGACCTACCCCAATTCTATATTTGGCTACTGAGAGAACATAGGGCATTCCTACGCAATCTTAATCTCAATCTTAATCCTACGCAATCAGTGCCCTGCAATCTTAAACTCCCTCCGGGTCCCCTGAATATAAATTAACAACATCACCCTTACCAATGATGCCAGTTCTAAGGAATAAGGCATTCCCCCCAGGAATGCACGCCCGTAACTTCAAAAACATAGAGGGCTCAGGCCTACAGAGAGCGGTCCACCTGTACAAGGGAAACCAAGTAGTGACATTCGAGGCACTGATGGAAAGGACCCGATTAAAACCCTCAGATTTCTTTAGGTACATCCAACTCAGGGACTTCGCACAACACAACCTGGCAAAAACGGCAGCTCATACTACACGGGCTTCGAACGAATGTGCCTCAGAAAACCCCCCCCGAAGGGACTCATCACCTCTCTATACGCTCACCTAAGCTCCAATTACACAACGCAGTGGGAATCAGACCTAGGTGAGGTCCTGGAGGGCACGGACTGGAGGGAAATATGGGAAGCGAATAAGGCTACCTCAATATGCGTCACACAGAAAGAACAAGCATACAAAACCATGTTTAGATGGTACACTACCCCAGTAAAGCTGCACCACATGCACAAGACTCCAGACGACTTTTGCTGGAAGGGTTGCGGACACAAAGGGACATACAAACACATGTGGTGTGATTGCCCGAAAGCACAGGCCTTCTGGAGGGAGGTGGGGAGCCTGCTGGACAGGGTATTCCAGAGACGAGTAAAAATAGACCCATAGGTGTTCCTACTATCCAGAACAGTAGACGATTGGCCAAGAAGGGAACAGAAACTCCTACATAAACTCACCTTGGCAGCCAGGCTCACCATGGCACAAGCATGGCTCAAACCTGACATCCCACACGTTCATACACAAAATAAAAGACACCAATGTAATGGACCATCTCACGGCACTGGTGAGAGGTACAGTGAAATCATATGAAAAGGTCTGGGAGTTGTTGAAGGCTGGGGACTGGGGGAGCTAGGGGTGGGAACTGGGAGGGGGAAACACTTTCCCCTACGCCCGGTTAAAAGAATCCCGCCTCGGGTCGCCAGGCCCCAAGGCCTATGAACCCACGACTGCCACAAGACTCCTGCCGGGCCGACTGATCTAGGGGGGCCAGAACCTGTCTGAAAAAGTCGACCAAATCCAACTGAAACATCTATGTTGCTCCGAATGCCGACCATGAGAAAGACAACACTCCACCCTACCCCCCTTCCTTGTTCCTCTTATTCTTTTTCCCCTACCTCTTCTTCTACCATTGCTGGAAAGAGTGCCTTCAGCCCACATACAAAACTAAACACGCAGCTCCAACCGTGATGTAACGGTGACTGTAAAAGAGGGCACGCTCTACAATGATCCTGGTTATATTACTATGTTAAATGTTTGGGGGAAATGGTGTTGTCAATATGTGACTTCTAACAAGAGACAGGGTGGTAAACAACAGGGAGCACCTGATAGTACCTTGTACCCATGTCAAAAATTCATGTACTGCACAATGTTTATTTTGTTACTACGATGTATTGCAACGGCACACCAAAAATAAAGAATTTAAAAAATAAAATGGACAACTCAATGTATGGAAAAAGATAAAGGGTAGGTGCTGGATCCAAACAAGTCCACTCTACAAGTTTTTACCAACCATATAAAACTCAATAAGAAAAATAGGATCCACACACGGAAACAGGAATACTTTTAAATATACGTTTTATTGAGAAAACTTTTTTTTGAGATTTTTTTTTTTTTAGATATTTTTAAATGATTTACAAGTTTAATTGCAAAACAGAGATATATTAATATTGGTAAATATGGCTTATAAAACTCTTACAATGCTCAAAAAAATTATTAAACAACAATATAGTAGCTAATGGCAAATATTTTAAGACAAAAAACATGCCATGAATAATTCTAGCCTACTGTTGTAATGATATATATAGGTTAGCCTCAGATATGCATATACATTGTTAAATCACTGTATAAAATTCAAACAGAGCATAGCACAAACAACGCATTTGATAAAACACAACTAGCACATTTCCATTCAAAAATCATTAAATGGAATAAGTTTCCTGAAGCTATAATAGCCAATAACAAAAATATCATTTTTATTTATTTTTTAAATTGGGAGAACTCAATGTTATGCTATTTCTCACAAGTCCATGTGTAAGCTCACAGCGGGAATGTTTGAATTTGTGCCAAAATCATATAACAAGGATTTAACAAGGATTTGTGCCGGAATGGCATTGCAAGGCCATATGCGTAGATACCTAACTGATGCTTTCTGGTAGCAATTATGGACACAGGCAGCTACACGTGCAGACTGGAGCAGCCCTTCAAAGGCCTAAGACGTATAAAATTATCAATGTATCAATGAGATTGTAGGTGTCTGCATGTGAGTATGCTTACTCTATAATTAAATTTTTTACATTGACAGAACCAATATTTTGAACTAGAAAAAGAAACATATTAATAATATACATATACTTACACAGACACACACACACACACACACTACATGGCACAATGACTTATGGGACTGGTATATATTTTTTCCAGGGCTGCTTTGTAATTCCCAGTCCTGCCCTGCAAAAAGGGGCAGAGCATGGATGTCATTACAAATATGCCCCCCCCCCCTGGAAAAATTCCTGCGGACACACATTTCCTAAAATATTCCATAAGCATCTTTTCCTTCTTACTCATTCCATGCTTGTTATTCAGCAGAAATGGATGCAGTTACTTACCTATGTAGACTCCTGTACAGTGCACGAGGATAATAGGGAACAGTTATTGTTCTACACAATGCGTAGGGAATTGTTCTACACAATGCGTAGGGACTGACTGAATCATAGAAGGGAACATTTCTATGAAGTGTGAGAACCACAATGGAATAGATGGGGATTTGCATTGCCAAATAATCCAAAACAGACGCATCCCTGCGATTTAAGTGATTAATGAATATAATATGTGAATCTCACAATCTCAGACCTTACGATGCCAAGATCCCTCTTACCTGTAGCCGTTTTTCTGTGTGCAGGTATTCCCTGTCAGGTCCAAGATAAGTAACCCTGGGGGAAATTCTCCTGTGCGCAAAACAAGACATCAGTAATTAGGATTAGGCATTGTTGGCTAGCCTTGACTCTGCTCATATTAGTGGACTACATTTCCCATGTTGCTAAGCAAGTGTGAAGTCAAAGACCAGTAAAGTATTGAAAATGTAGTCTATAAATATTTATAGTGGAAGGTTTGCTATCACTAGGTTTGGGTCTCAAAAACCAACCTTAAAGGTTGCATATTTAATGGCTGTCACACACTCCCTATCACTTTCATACTCACAAAACCACTCTGTGTATGTCCCTTCGGTTTACACACTTACCTGTATGTATATATTGAATTAAATTGTGCGATAAATCCAAAAACTTCAGATTATGCAGAGACTTTAGATTTGCAGCTTCCTCGATCCTGTTCCCCGAGAGGCTCAAAAATCTTTAATATATAAATGTACCCATTTAAATCAAAACAATGATAATAATAATAATAATAAAAAAATATAAAACAAAATATGTACATTATTGTTCTTTAAAATACTGAGGCTGCTTTCAATTTCCCATTGTGATACTTGAAGGCTTACACACACACACACACACTATACATACATTAAAAAAAAGAGGAAACAATGGGATACATGGAGGGGAGAGAGAGAGGGTATGGGACACAGGAAGGGGAGAGAGATGGAGGGTATGGAACACAGGAAGGGGAGGGGGGAGATGGAGGATATGGGACACCTGGAGGGAGAGAGGGAGGGTATGAGACACAGAGAGGGGAGGGGGTTGAGAGGTAAAAATGAGACTCAAGGAGGGATGGGGGAAGAGATGAAGGGTATTTTACAAAGGAAGGGGAGGGGGAGAGATGTGGGTATGGGACACAGGGAGTGGAGGGGGAGAGAGGGAACAATGGGACACATGGAGGGGAGGGGAGAGAGGGAGGGTATGGGACATGGGACACATCGATGGGAGGGAAGAAGGGAGAGAGGGTATTAGATACATGGAAGGGAGGGGGAGAGAGGGCAGAATAGGACACATGGAGGAGGGGAGAGAGGCCGGGTATGGGACACAGGGAGGGGAGAATGACAAATGGGACACATACAGGGGCTGGGAGGGAGGAGGGTATGAGAAACATGGAGAGGCTAAGGGGAGAGGGAATGGGACACATGAAGAGCTGGAGGAGAAGGAGCCATGGGACACATGGAGGGGCTGAGGGGGGAGAGGGAATGGGTCACATGGAGGGGCTGTGGGGCAGAGGGAATGAGGCACATGGGAGGGGGCTGGGAATGAGACACCGAGGGCGGGGAGGGGGGGAGACACATGGGAGGGTACCCCAGGGCAATTTTTGCACCAGGGCCCAGTGGATTCCAGTTACATCTCTGCCAGTCACACAGTACACTTGTGTGGCTTCTGACTGTGTAAAGGTTCCATACAGTTCATTTGCTGTAGTTTGGACTCAGTGGTGTTTGTATACTTACTGTTCTGATTTTTAATTGCTGAATCTTTTGACTCTTATTATTGTGTAATGATCTCCTATTTGCCCCCACATTCTGGCTATTAAGTAATGAGAGAAGACTTGAAAAGATGCATGTGTTTACAGGACAGCTATAACAATATACACTATGTGGCCAAAAGTATAGAGTGTACAGACACATGACAAAGACACTATATGAGCTTTTTTTTTAGACATTTCATTACAAAATCACAGGCATTGATAAGGAGTCAGTCAGCCTTTTCCAGCTATAATAGCTGTAGCGGATGGCACTGGGCTGTCCTGAGAAATTACATGTATTTAAATGCATTCGTGTAAAGTAACTAAGTTCTATGTGTTAAATATATTGTATTCGTCTAAATGTTAGGTAGTTTCATTCCCTTAGTTTGTTCGAATGAAACTACCGAACAGTCAGACCTCCCCTGTGTGAAGTGTGCCTTCAATTACCCGTTGCAACATTGTTGCGAACGGGTAATTGACAAGCTGAGTAGCCGTCCTTTGTTCTCGGGGGTGGCTGCCATTCGAAAAACGAACACGTGGCGGTGGCCATTTTAAAACTCCTGAACAGCGGTGTTTTGCCGTCGAGTGTCGGTAGATAGAAAGATAGAAAGAACCGAACGTTCGGTAGATAGAAAGAACCGAACGAGGGGATTCAGGCGAACCCTCCCTAGTCTCTGTAGCTAGAGGCTTTCGTGCCGTTTATTCCCTGACTCCAGGACCGACCGCAGGGCCCATTCGCATGGAACCTCATTCGGCTGTTCTATCCAGTGCAGTCGGTCATTTTATTCCCTCCATGAATTTCCCGAACCCCTGGTCTGATCTGGGTGATTTTTGGATATGTTGTTCACCCAGATCAGGGCTACCAGGGGATGTATAATTTAAAGTGGTACCCCTAAGTTTAGGAGTACATCCAGAAACGGGGGGAATTGGTGTGCTGGATAAGGGGATTATGATGCAGGCTGAGGGGAGGAGATGTGTGGGAGGTTACCAGAGCAGGATTGGCTACTGTACTAATGAATGGAAATCCCTCCCTTGCATTGGAGCATGCTTTAAAAGGCCACTGTCTGAATAAATCTTTAGTTCTGCTCCTGAAACTGGGTGTCGTCCAGTTATTGGGATTGCTGTTGGATAGTGCTGTGTTATTTTGCCTGCTGGATACTTTACCCTATGGATTTATAATTGCTTGTTCCTGAACCTCCCTGGGATCCAAAGTGGAGATAGGCTGTGTAATACCAGCTCTCCGCTACAATAGCAACCTCTCATCTGGGAAGTTTTCCAAAAGATTTCAGCTGAGGTATGGCACTGATGTTAGACTACAAGGTCTGACATGCAACTTGTATTCTAGTTCATCCTGTGTTCAGGGGGGCTGAGCTGATTCCTCCATGCCAAGCTCGTTAAACCATGTCTTCATAGGGTTTGCCTTGCACACAGGAGTACAATAATGCTGGCACAGGAAAAGTCCTTCCCCAAAATGCTGCTACATATTGGACACACCCAATTGTCTAAAATGTCTTTGTTTCCTGTAGCATTAAGATGACCTGCCACTGGAATTTAGGAGCCTATCCCAAATCCTGAAGAAAACCATTATCAGTCCTCACTAAAACTTTGCAGTAAGCACTATGTATTTTGGTAGACTGGTGTTGCTCCTAGATGCTTCCACTTCACAATAATAGATAGCACTCACAATTGACCTAAGACAGTTGATACTGACAGTGAATTGTTAAATGTCACTGTGCTCTTTCAGATAACCAATTTCACTGCCAGTATTTTTCCAGGTAGATTTCATGGCTGTGTGATGGAAATTATATACATATTAGCAATGAACTCAGTAATTAATAGAGTGGTACACATACATTTGGCCATAGAGTGTATATATAATTGTGTTAATTTTACCACATAATAAAATGCAAATGTATTCAGGTAAGTTTTCTGTATGACCATTTGCACCTCTCGCTAGAAAAATGTTTACAAATAGAAATTTTGGAAATAGACTGCCATTTGGGCCACATACAGAGTTTGACTCAGAAATTATACACTAATTGTACTCGTGTAGACAGTACTAAGGTAGACTGATACAAGACTGTTGCTTACAGGATATCTGCTACTTACCGGAGATTTTTAAGGACATCTAAATTTTGAATCTTCCTTATTAGGTTCTAAAAATAAACAACAACAACGAGTAGAGATATGATGAAATTTATTGAATAGCTGTAGAATATTTTCTCCTGAAAGTAAAAGCTATTTCCTGACAGAGGAAAAACAAATCACAATATGACCAGTCGGTAAGTTACCTCCTGTAGATACAAACTGTGTATCTCCTGCACACATTCTAGATTACCCAAGCATGTGATCCCCTCTCTGTCCAGCCGAACAGTGCTCAAACTCAGAAGTGATCTACGCCTAAAGGAAATAAAATGTAAGTAAAATCACACACAGTATTAGACAGACACTGTGTGTACCCAGTCAGACATGTACATAATGTAGTGTCACTCACAATTCGTCCCCTGTATCGTGGTGTAATGCTGGATCCAGGTTCCTCTTTGCTATGGTAGCCAAAGTGACATTCTGTACATCCTTTGCTTTTGAAATGCCTGTAACAACAGAGCCATAACCAAGGTCTCTAAGGAAATTGCTCAGATATTTTTGCCTAAAATGAATAATTCTTGGATTAGTGAATAATCAAGAATGTGTTTGTTCAAGGTATGGTTGATCAACTGGGCATTATTACAAGCTGACAATGTGATCATGCATTGTGAGGTTCTCAACGTACAGAGGTACTGCTCTTATTTGATACCTGAATCATGGTGTCCAGGGTTACCCCTGGTTCTTTGGTGCTGAAAAAAGATGAAACTTGTCTTCATGAACATGAGGTAAGACAACACATTATAGGGATTACTGTGTGGGGAGACTCTGTTTAACACAGCCTCCCAACTTACTGCCACTCCCCCAAACAAACACATCTACATACACTGTCACCCCTCACTCACTCTGCCACAGTCATTCACCCACCATTCTTATCTACCCTTACCACACCTCACTCTGTCACAATCACACTCACCTTCCTACCTCGCCATACTCACCACCCTGCCATACTAACCCTGTAACAAACACCCCTCATCATTGTTACACTCATCACACCTCACCCTGCCTCACACCTGTCCCATTTACCCTCTAACTCTGTCACCCTCACACTGCCACTGTTACACACTGAAGATTGTCATTGTCATACAGAGTCACCTTCCACACATGAAACACAGCCTCACCATAAACACAACCAGCGGCGTACATAGCGCGGTCGCACGCGTCGCAGCTGCGACCCGGCCCATCACTCCAGGGGGCCCGGCCGCCCTGTGGACCCCCTGTGACCGGGTACCAGCTGCCATGTTTTGCTACCCAGCCCGTGCTGCAAACCGCCGGGGCCGCATGTTAACGGGTCCATCGGGTGGCCCATGCTGTCAGGGCCACCCGATGGATATGGATTGTCAGGGGGCCCAGTCAGCAGCCAGCGCTGACCGGGCCCCCTGTGATGACATCACTGCTGGGAGGAAGTGACTCACCGGTCACTCCTCCCAGCATTCAGAGAGCCCGCACGGGAGGAAGCAGGAGGGAGTTTAGAGTGGGAACTCTGACTCCCATCAGGCTGAGCCACCACTGGACCCCAGGGAAAGTCACAATAGGTAGAAAACATTTTGTGTATGTGTGTGTGTGTGTGTCTCTGTGTGTGTATGTGTGCATGTATGTGTGTGTGTATGTATGTATGTATGTGTGTGTGTCTCTGTATGTGTTTTTGTGTGTGCCTCTGTATGTATGTATGTGTGTGTGTGTCTCTGTATGTATGTGTGTGTCTCTGTATGTCTGTGTGTGTCTCTGTATGTATGTGATTGCATGTGTGTCTCTGTATGTATGTGTCTTCATGTGTGTATGCAGGGCCGCCATCAGGGCATGACAACCATGACGGTTCTCAAGGGCCCGGCTGTCCTGGGGGGCCGGGACTGCTCAGGGCGTCCCGGGCCCCACATTAGCTATGTGCACACATATATAGCGATTAACGCTATATGTGTGTGCACTGCGGGCCCCCACTACCTGTATTTTGCAGGGGGCCCAGCACACTTGAAATACACTGCCCAGATGCTCTGCTCTGTCGAAGTCTCACGATCGTCAGAGCGTTGCCGCTCCGCGCGGCTTGCGAGACTTCGACAGAGCAGAGTAGCTGGGAATTATATTTCAAGTGTGCTGGGCCCCCTGCAAAATACAGGTAGCGGGGGCTGCACCATGCCTCAGGACCTCCAGGTCCAGACAATGTGATCTCCCCCCTCCATGGCCACAGGGAGGGGGGAATAAATCATTACAATTAACGTAAGGAAAAAAATACTGTAGGCTGTTCCCCCCACATTATGCAGCCCCATACATTTACACACACTACACACTAACATTTACACACACACTATCCACTAACATTACCACGCACTATACACTAACATTTACACGCACTATTCACTAACATTTACACAAACTACACACTAACATTTACACACACTACACACTAACATTTACACACACACACTACACACTAACATTTACACACACTATTCACTAACATTTACACACACTATTCACTAACATTTACACAAACTATACACTAATATTTACACACACACTACATCCTTACACAAACACACACTCTGCAGTCACTACACACACTACATCCTTACACAAACACACACTCTGCAGTCACAACACACACACTCTTCAGTCACTACACACAGTCTGCAGTTCACTATACACACATACACTACATCCACAAACTGTATTCACTAAACACTACATCCACTACACAAACACAGACTCTTCATTCACTATTCACATCGCATTAAATACACACAAACACTACATCCACTACACAAACACACACTCTGCATTCACTATAAACACACACTACATCCACTACACAAACACACACTCTGCATCTAATATACACCTCATACATTACACAAATGTACAATCTGCATCCACTATACACAATGCATCTGTTAAACACACACCGCATCCACTTTACACACGAACTCTGCATCCACTACACACATTCTACATCCACTATACACACACACCAGAATCAGTACACACACTGCATCCCGGGGGCCCAGACCTTGAGCTGTGTCAGCGGCCCCAAAATTTCTGATGGCAGCCTTGTGTGTATGTATATATGTATGTGTCTGTCGGGTGTGTGTGTATGTGTTTGTGTCTGTATGTATGTGTCGGGGGGCCCACGGACAGGGGGGAGAGGATCAGGGTACAGGGGAGGGGAAGAGGGAAGGGCCCACGGATCAGTTTTGCACCGGGGCCCCATGGATTGTGTGTACGCCACTGAACACAACACACAAAGACCACAAGCAGCACCCCTTACACACAATACAACTCAAGCAACTAACTCACACAGATACGCTAGCAGACACATAAGGATGCTCAGGCACATACACAGGTATACAATGCCACGGTTACAAATACACTCAGTAAGAACTCCACACACAGTTGCAGGCACATACCTGGAAGACAGACACACTCAGTCAGAAATGCATACACACTCTCAGGCACTACACCTGCTTTCACACACACCACTGACTCAGACACAAAACCTAGGGCTCTAGGAAGGGGCCCAATCGGGCACCTAGGGTAATGGACAACCTTAATTTAGCTCTGAATTCACACTTTAGTTAATAACCCATTAAGTGTTCTTCAGTAGTGTAACATCCAGATAAGTGAGTGTTTGCAAGTAATAAGTGACATTCTCAAAAAGCTGTAAATATTCAGTAGTGTATGGTACAGCAGATTGTAAAATAGAAACTTGAAAATTCATTGCATTGGGATGAAGTATCTCTTCACTCCTGACTACCAACTATTACACAAACTCCAAATATTTTAAATACAAAGCAAAGAGTAAACTATTTAAACCATGACAAAACCAAGCACTAAATTAAAAATTTAACATATTTTATTGTTGTGAAGAAATGTGAAAACAAATGTGAAACAAATATCATAGCTATGTCCTATTTTGAGCTCCTAATAGTGATGCAGCAAAACAGAGAGAATTGACAGAGGGCTCTTGATTTGAAAGAGGGCAGTTTTTATAACATTTAAAATATCTGCATTTAAAGGAATGTTTTGTTTTTTTCCGAATTAATGGACAATTGTTGAATCAACACAATGTCTTAATAGGATAATCCTTCCATTTCAGTTTTTCAGATAATCCATTCCATGTTCATTATATGACAGGATTCTTCAGCCATAAACATGCAGCTTGGGTCAGACAGTGCATGAAAAACCACGGTTAGTCTCTTTGTGGTCTTCCCAACTTCACTCCCTGCACAGTGCAGTGACATCAGACTGACTGTCATAATCAAACACTGTCTGACCCAAGGTACATGTATATGGATAGGGAAGCTGTTATGGACTAAAAGGGATGAGGGATCAGGGATGAGTATTTCTTCTTTTTTTTTTTACCACATACTTTATTATTATTTTATTTTTTTAAAACATTATTTTTTTTTTTAAAACATATATTTCCTTTCAGTACTTGATAAAATGATTATTATATATAAAAAAAAAAAAAAATAGTGTTGAGGTGACAGTTCTCCTTTAAAAAATCATTATTGTACACTAAATAATTTTGTGAACCTCCAATTGTTTTTTTTTTTTGCTGTCCTATTTAATCAACATACTGAATATTGCATTATATTCGTACACATACAACAATACAGTATATTGAATCATTTCTATAGACTGTAAGCTCGTTTGAGCAGGGTCCTCTTCAACCTATTTTTCCTGTAAGTTTTCTTGTAATTGTCCTATTTATAGTTAAATCCCCCCTCTTATAACATAGTAAAGTGCTACGGAATCTGTTGGCGCCATATAAATGGCAATAATAATAGCTAATAATATATTATAAAAACGCAGTAATGGAGAACATGTCATTAAAATTAAATGATCAGAGCCTTGTCAGGTGTGGACGCCTTGACTGACCTCCTGCGATGTCCGTTGCTCTTGTATTAGTTATTATTAGCACTCGGTAACCTTGATTCATACTATGTAGTATTCTGTGTTATGTTCACGTGCCGGTGCGGCACTTGATTTTTTTGTACAAATTTGTGTTTTTTATCCTGTATTATTTATCTTCTCCTGAGGAAGTCTACATTTAGTAGACGAAACGCGTACAGCTGATATTGTTATTTCATTTTACTTTTTAATTGCCTGACATTCCTGTGACTGACCTCCACCATATACCACCTGGAAAGAGGGACGCAGAGTTTGTGTTGATGGGCTTTTTTACTACACACTGTTTGTAAGTGTATCGTAATAAAGCGTGTGATTTTCACTGTGCTCTACTATGTCCTTTTATATTTCTGTCTGCATGCATCCTTGGACACTGAGATCTGAGAAAGGACTAACCCCTGAAGATTTAAAGCGATATTGATGGGCTTGAAAAATTCATGCAGTCTGTGAGTGCATTTTAATATCAAGGGGTCTATTGTTGTTGTACGGTGTTTCCCTATGAGTTTTTCTCTGTTTTTTTTCTATTTAGATGTATCTTTTATCCATATATGTTTTTGAGGATTTAGAGGAATCCTTTGTTAAAAGGATTGTAAAAAGGGAAGTAACTACCTTTTCTAATTTTTATTGTATATTACTGCACCTGAGTGGTCTATATCTGTTTTTGCTATATAAATGGTGGTAATAATAATTAGTTAATATGAATAGCTAATGAATGATATATTATAGAAACGCAGTAATGGAGAAAATGTCATTAGAATTAAATGATCAGAGCCTTGTCAGGTGTGGACGCCTTCACTCACCTCCTGCCATGTCCTCTGCTCTTGTATTAGTTATTGTTAGTTATCCAGCACTCGGTAACCTTGATTCACACTATGTAGTATTCTGTGTTATGTTCACGTGCCGGTGCGTTCTCCTGTTGCTAGGATACCCCGGTCTCCCACAATCCTACGCGCGGCTTCCAGGCTGTCAGTTCCTGTAAGATGGCAGCCTCCTTGGTGCGGAGAGCAGGCGGACAGCTGGGTAAGGCTGAGTTAGTGACTATTCAGTACCTGTCAGTGTGGTGGTTATAGTCCGCATTCCTTTATCTCCCCAGTGTTATATTATATGCTGTGTGAGAGTGAAATGATGTTCTGAAGTACTCTCACTGAAAGGTCACAGCATGCTGCTATACATGGTGTCAGTGTGCTGTCATAGATAGTAATGTGATGGTGTTATGCTATTTAAAAAAAATTAAAAATAAAAAAATTATGTGCCAGCATGATGGTACTTATAGCAATGACAATAACATCCCAGGGTTCTTCGTCATTCTAAAAAGAATGTCACACTGTGCTGTCAGACATGCTGTGTCAATGCGATTTAATATGTAAGAACATTATATTGTGTCAGCAGATGTGCATCTCATATAGCAGCGATGGCGAACCTTTTTGAGCCCGAGTGCCCAAACCGCAATACATGCCAACTTTTTTTTCCCTCAAAGTGCCGACACGGCAATTAAACCTGAATACTGAGATTTAAGTTTAGAAAAAACAACTCGTACAGTTGTCCGAACTAGTTAGCACAACAGAGAGTTCAATTATACAGATTTTAAATAATGATATTAATAGATAAAATTAAGCTTATATTTATGAGTATCTCCAACAAATGCAATGCATACACACAGCTGAACACATTCACACACACAGTCCGCTAAATACACACACACTGCTGAATACACACACATACTGCATTGAGGGGTGCAGTGTTTGTGTGTGAGAGGGGGTAGGGGTGTGGGGTGCTGTGGGGGGGAGTAGGGGTGCTGGTGTTGTGGGGGAGTAGGGGTGGTGGTGGGGTGGGGGTGCAGTGGGGTGCTGGTGTGTGGGGAGTAGGGGTGCTGGTGTGTGGGGGGTAGGGGTGCTGGTGTGTGTAGGGGTGCTGTGTGTGTGGGGGTAGGGGTGCTGTGTGTGTGTGGGGGGTAGGGGTGCTGTGTGTGGGGGGGGTAAGGGTGCTCAGTGCGGGCGTAGGCGTGCTGTGTGTGGGGGCGTAGGGGTGCTCTGTGGGGGGTTAAGATACATTAACCCCTTAAAGACCAAACATCAGGAATAAAATGGAATCATGACATGTCACACATGTCATGTGTCCTTAAGGGGGTTAAAAGTTTTTTTTTTAAAGCATATTGAAGTATCTCCCCATATAGCAGTGATGGCAAACCTTTTTGAGGGCCCCCACCCCCCCTTACTCTTACCTTTGGTGAAGGGGAGGGGGGGAACACAGCCATCCCTCGTGGTCCGGTGGTGGTAAGTATCTAGGACCGGAGCACAGGTCCTACAGCTCTCCTGTCCTCCCGCGAGATGATGTGTGGAGCATTGCCATGGTAACGCGCGGCAACGCTCCACACAGCTCGCAGGAGAACAGGAGAGCTGCTTCCTAGATGCCTCTCCCCGGGTTCCGGTCCTGCCGACACGGAAGCAGAGTAGGCACCTGCCGTTTCGGGCAGGCATGTGACTACTCTGCATTGATGCCGAACCTACGGCCGCGTGCCCACAGAAAGGGCCCAGCGTGCCACAGGTTCGCCATCACTGTCATATAGTAATGTACCACTGGGCTCTTGGTACAGCGATGGCCACAGCTGTCACAGAAAGCAATACCTGTGTGTCAAGAGATTGTTCTCATGTAGCTTGTCACAGTGAAACACTGAGTCTCAGACCAGAGAATTGTTGAAATATTCTGAAACCCATGGTGCCCCTGAGCTGCCAGGTTTGTCCCCTCTAACTGTATTTAAAAGGCAGCAAGAACACTCTAACATTTAAATACATATATGTATTTTTAATGTTGAAGTTTTCCTTTTAAAAGTATACATTTGCCATGGGTATGCACATACAAGGGCTGGAAGCCCTGATCATAAGGACAATCTGCCAGGACTCTTCACTTTTGACACTGAGTGCTATGAGGAGGGTGCCGTGCTAATACATTATGTCATATCCCAGCCCTATCTGTGCTCACGCAACTTCAACTTAGACACGCTGCCCAGACCAAATTGTCCCATGGCCATGATTCACTTCATTTATGGTAAAATGCCACCCACTTCAGATGCTGCCTGGGTTCAGTAGACCTGGTTCTGGCATTAGGGTTAGTTACTCCAAACACTATGACTATTCAGTGATTTGAATTGGTCCTGGTGTCTGGAGTATTTGTTTGTGTGTATAGTGTACAAGTATGATATTCTGTACATATGAAGTTTAACCTCTTTGCTGCTGAAGGTGTAATCCCACCTTCGGCAGCGTTATTGAGGCATCGTTAGCCAGCTAGAAACGAGTTCCAGGCTAATGTCAGTTCTGTTCAAACCTTTATGCACAGTGTGCAACTGATCGGCTGAGAGCTTTCAGCTGACGGTCTCAGTCATGAATGGCAACTGGATAGGCTTCTGCAGCTCTGTAGAAACATGTCACCAGGAGCCTTGGAGCGCAGCGTGAACCCCGGTAAGAGGGCAATATGTTGCTAGTGCGTTGCCCCCTGTTACACGGGGACCAGACCAGGATACTCATGGCATCATAACTACCACAATAGGCTGTAGTGGTTATGATGCTTGGAGTAACCATCTAACAGTAATAACTTCCAACATCTCATTCCATGTCTCCTGCCTGTGTCTTCCCTGGTGTCTCATCCATCCCTTTGTCCATTCCCTTTCTTACCCCTGGCGGCCCAAGTGTCTTGTTGCTCTACCTTCACCCACAGCTGTTCTAGTATGATATCCGTCTCTCTTCACCTCAATTGCCCCAGAGACATTTTGCTTCTTCCCCCTTAAAGTATATAGAGTTTACTTTATATCTCGTCCCTCTCCCCCTGAAATGCAAAATATTGACTAAATATGCTGAGCCTAGTTAGTAGACCTGTGTCTATTTTTTGGGGAGTGAGGGAGAGGAGTCAATGGAATATGTATTTAACAGAAGGTTACAATAAAATATGTGCATCCTACAGTGCTTTAAAAAAATGCATTTACTATTTGTCAAACATTTCTGACTTATCTGTTTGTTAGGTTCCCATTGAGTTTAATTGTACTTGACTCCAGAGCATTTCACAAAATCTACCAAAATGTTTAACAGTTTACTGGGGCATAGCATTGTGTGGAGTGAATAAGATGTTTTGCAGAGTGCTTCTATCTGAAGGGCTCTTGATTACATCACAAATAAAGTAGCATGTCAGACCACCCGGAGGCAGAGAATCCCAGACACCTGGCGAGTGTGCTCTCATCAGTTCCTGCTTATATCGGACTTTGAGTTGGGGTTAGACAAGCCCAAAGGACTGCAAGAAACTATTCCAATGAAACCATACTCTAATAGCTTTCTCTGAGGTAGCCCTCAGAGAAAGTACTCCACAAACCGTTTTATGTTCGAATTCCTCCATTTTACTAAGTCATTACCCAATTGTAGGAGGGTTAGTATTTCTCCAATATAAAAGTCCTTGCAGTATTAAATAAATGTAATTCCAATGTATTCTTAACGCCTTAAGGACACATGATGGAAATATTCTTCCATGATTCCCTTTTATTCCAGAAGTTGTGTCTTTAAGGGGTTAAATTGTTTGTGATACTTAAACAATTTAAGTGACATTACGGTAGTGTAACAATACAGAGGCCAGGTTCAACTAAAAATCGCAATCTGATAAGAAAGACACTATTTTCTTGTTTATAGACCAGAAATTAGTCAGCACCTTCCAGTCCATTTAATCCAATATCCCTCTTCAGTTTACCCAATTCCTTCTTGTTCCTCTCTTTTCTGACTTTCCCTGGTGTCATGCCCCTCTCCTCCTTCTGACTGTATGGAATTATATCTGTCTTCTCTCCCTGACTACCTGCCATATCATTCCATTCATCCTTAACCATACTGGTGTCTTATCAATTTTCTATTCTCAACCATTCAGAACTCCCCTTCCCATCCCTCAAATCTCCCCTACTGTCTGTATCTATCTTCTGGCCTCATATTCCTCAAGAACTTTCACTGTTTTATCCCTCTCTTCTTTCTTACACTCTTCTTAAGCCATGCCAATTCATACCAGCAATCCGCAATGGTAATGAGGCTTACAGCAATTCATTGCCATCCATTGTTTCTCGGACTTATGCATTCTTATTAGCCAAAGTTCCACAGAGGGGTTGGGCTGCTGAGGACTATTTTAGCATTAATTCATCAAAAATGAACCTGACAAAGGTACCATGTTAATCCACACACTAAAACCACTTCACTGAGATGAAGCAGTTACAGTGCATACAGTATCCCTTTAAGTGGATTTTTATTTCTTTACTTTCCTCTGCAAGATCTTTACTCTTTCATTTCTTCTGTCACTACATTTTTCCTTCACTCAGTCGTTACGATTTTAATTTCCTTTCCTCTGATGTGAAATCTTTGCTGTCATTGCCTCTTGTTATATTCCCTACCTAGTCCTTTTTTCCTGGACTATTTTCCTCAAAACACACATGGACTTCTGAGCACCTCATGCTTGCTATTTCCTCCTGTATGCTCGGTTCTATTATTTTACTGTTACCAGCCATTCCATGTACTGATGTGTTCTGCTGCTCACTCATTGTCATGCTGCATTTCCACCCATCTACATATCTTCATTACTGAGATATTTTGCCCTTTTATTTTTTTATTTTCTCATTTAGCCTTGTTTATTTTTCTTAACCCATGCAGTTAGGCTGCCTTCTCTGCAGAGCGTTCGCCATGGCTCGAAAGCTGTCACCCGTCACTGGAAAGCTATGCATTTTGAGAGGCAGAAGTTGATGGCAGTCACAGAATATATTTCTCCTAAGCCAGCAGTCCAAGAGGAATGTCTAACACCAAGGACCAAAGCTACTGAAAAAGAAGAGGTAATGATGCTGCCCAATGAAGCAGAGACAGTTGGCACCTGAAACATGGGTATATTTGAGCATGATGCTCTGTCAGGCATGGAGTTGTAGGTGCATGGCAAGTAGCCTAATAGATATATCAATGTGCAGGATTGTTGATAGGAATTAATGATTACTGTAAGTAATTGCCTGGATGAATGCAAGCTGTTTAGCAGCTAAACAGCTTGTGAACTGTACATGTAACTTGGAAATTATTTTATCACATTGATTTGTCTCATGGAAACCCACTGCCATTTTTTGCACATCTAGGTATTGTCAGACTCTATTTATACCACAATTTACCACAGCATCCGTGTGCCATAGCATTCACCATTGTGCTGTAAGCCACAATTACCATTCTTGTTAATCTGGTCCCTAAAATGTTTAATAATGTGCATTTTTATCAGGATAACCCACTGAAGCGCCTATTGGTCAGTCAGATGAACACAGTACTGCAAGAATGTAAGATGGTGGCTGTCTTCCAACGGAATTCCATTGGGTCAGAGGAATTGTTACTATTAAGGCATAAACTCCTGAAACATGGGATTCACATAAAGCATTTCCCCAATAAGGTAACACAAATGGAGAGGGGGAACATCAATTAAAAGGGTAGTGATCAGTGTATGTGTGATGCTGAGTAAATGTATTGGAACTGATTTATTTTACATTTTATTTTTCCTTGAGAAGTCATTGATTGCATAAATTGTAATGCATCTTTGTAACTTACTGTATGGATATATGTATTTTTTTCTGTTCCACTGTCTATCGACTCTATTGTTAATCTCTTTATATAAAAAAACAAAACATTTAAATGCAACAAAAAAAAACAAAAACTATAAGCACTAAATGCAACCAGCTGCATTAACACATTACAGAAATATAATACACTGAGCAGGATGTTGTACAGTATTTTACCCATGTACTGATATCTATTAAGTTACACATAGGAAAAGTGTTTTGTCGAGTTCACTGTTGTAATAATGTACAAAGGTGACCATTGTGTTAACAGGAAGCATTCCTTTGATTGGTCAGTATTATTTGAGTCCAAGTATGACACAATGCAACTCAAAATCTGGGTTGTAATGGAAAGTCAAAGAATGTCTGTACCCCAATACTCTATATTTTGTCCATTCTTTGTGTCTCCAGGTAGTAAAGACATCTCTGGCACAGTTCCATCTCCAATCCATGCAGCAACTGTTCCTAGGACAAACCTTCCTACTTGTGAGTCATGATGTGAAGGTGAAGGAAATGCTGCAGAGTGTCAGAAATGTTCCCCAGATTGTGCTACTAGGTAAATGCCAATGTAGGGTATATTATTACAAACCATGGCAAATTCATAATATTTGGATCCTAACGGATAAAAGAAACCGTGGAATAATCCTTTTTTTTTTTTTTTTCCATCTTTCTTCAGGTGCCTGCATTGAGAGCAGATTACTGAGCCGACAGGGAGTTCAGGCCTACGCCAAGCTGCCTACACTGGAATATCTTCAAAGTCAGGTTGTAGGAACGCTCACATTGATGGCATCACAGACCTCCTCTCTTCTCACGCAACATTCTACCCTACTCTGCGCTCAGTTGGAGCAGCATATTAAGGAACAAAGTGGCGGGTCGAAGAATTCTTAATAATTTCAAATGTTAATGTAAACAATGTAGGATGCTTGTAATAAAAATTACTATGAGTATAAAATATTTTATTCATGTATTTTCTGGGTACTATTAACAATACTAGTATACATGTCCAATATGCCTATGAACCAAGTGCACTGTATTGTGTACCTGTATCCATCAGTGGGGTACATTGTCACTAACTTCAATATCCTTGTTTTGTGGCCACAGTCTAAAAGGCAAAACGGTTCTCTTTTGCTATTGTCAATAGAAAAGTCTTTGTCTTTTGTTACTGGCTGAAAAAACCACAGTAAGTCATATCTGTGTCTCTGTCAGACATGTAAGGGGATCCGTCTGAGCTGTAAGGTGACAGACGCCGGCGTTTACTGTCTTCATATGCTGCATAGGTTGTGGGATCACCCCAGGGGCTGTGCTCCTCCTCCTTCCCTCGGGTCTCTAGCAGTGGGCGAAACCAAGTTAAATGTGTAGGATTAGGTTTAGGATGGTATTGTGTGTGTCCTGTCCATGGTGAGCCCAGTGTGTGATCAGAGTAATACCCCAGATGTGGCGGCTGTGGATAACACTTCATTGTATATGTTGTTGGCACCTTGCCTGTATGGTCATATGGTGTGTAGTCCAGGTGCTGGGTCATGCTCTGTGTAGACAGGTACCAGGGTGTTGACTCTTGTTCTACGGGATAAAACCGGTTGTGGTTCAGTGAGTCCGGTAAGAAATGTGGAAAGCGAACGGGTGGCGATGGGGTTAGGCGCTCTGTTATGGGTGGGAGAACTATCCTGCAAAAGAAGAAGAGCAGGATGTTTGCACCACATAAAACTGAAATATTCATATATGACTCTCCATGATTATAACACACGTATCAAACTTACATTCCATGGAAACTCTAGCCCATGCATTCACAGTCAACACACTTGCTGAAAATTTCCCTTGTGGTGCACAGTGTTGCAACTATGTGCTTAGTTTCATATTCCTAATGTTTTATGCCTATCTTTGGAAATTTGCAAACCACACTCACAAGCATTATCACAATTACATACTCCACTGAGTTTTGCCATGAGTCCATTCATAGACTCTCACTTATTTTTACTTTGCTGTGAATGTAAATTAAACAGTGTGCTCTATACAGCCCATACAATATCCATAACGGGGCACAATTCCTCATTCACTTGATTTTGTCCCTTTTTACACACAACCACTTTTGCAGATATTATAACCTGTATAATATCACTTTTCATACACGGATATCATCACCCCAAATCAAAATCGGCTCAGTTGATTCTCTCTCATATTAATCAGTCACTGTATCTCCCCCAACACCAGTAAACCACAAACTTACGTGTCACAGTGGTCACGAAATCCTTTTGCAAAAGGATTGTGATCAATTTTCAGCTGGGTGATCTGCACAAAGGAAAAATTGCATGATGTGAAATTGTTAAATGCCCATACTCATCAAGACAAAACTCAAGCTAGTCTGAATCAATTCCTAAATACAGAGCAGCCCTCATAGGAAGCACCAGAATGCTCAGAAACTTGCTCTAGATCTACCGCTTTGTCCCATAATTGGTTTTGACTTGATATCCAATAGGACTCTTTGTGAATCCATTCGTACCAACATGCATAGAGAAACATGAATTCTAGACAGGTATACAACATTAGAGGTTGGTACTTACATCTGCATTCTGATATGCAGTTACTGCAATGAACTGAGTTTCAGGAAAGGTGAAGATATGATTCTGATCTTCGCTGTTGCCAGAATCCTGTACTTGTTTTACATGAAGCCTTGGCTGGTATCTATGTAGAGACTGAAGAACCACCATCTGAAGAATTTAATGGAGATTCATGGTTTAGCTAGTGGATGGCATGGTTAATGCTGCATCTAATCAAACTATACTTGATAAATGATTGAAGATGTTGGGTTATGTGTTCTATACTCTTCCTCCTCAGCTGAGCTCAGAAGATACTGCTATGGTTAGCAGTCAGTGCTTTAGGGTTAAAATCCTAACCCTGGTGTAAGAGCTAGATTATTTACAATTCTGTTTAAGCCATTTTATTTTAGAGCACCCTGGAACAATCACAATGCTTAATGCAAATGTGACCATACACAGAACTTTAGACATGTATATAGCATTGCCGGTTGTAGTTAATTTTAGTTGGGTTTAAAATGGAATCAACGTTATGTTAGACTAAAATTTCTTCTAAAGTGGCTAACGATTTAAGTCACAAACTGACAAAATAGACTTATTTAACTTTCACATCTTTATCATTTAAAGGTTGGTTCAATGTTGCAAATTTTCTATAGAATAATACAAATATAACTTTTCCCCCCCCAAAAGTATATTTAAAGTACATTTAAACCCTAATAATTAGAAAAGCAAAGTGAGCAACAATGTGAAAAATTAGGGAGACTTCTAAAACTAAAATGACAGGGAAGTCTTCTAGTGTCCTAGGAACATGAAAAGAGACCTGCAAAAGTTAAGAGCAGAGCTCAAACTTTCCATCCTCCAACAGAAAATTCAAACCTGGCAACTATTAAGTCTAGCTAGGAGTGTAGGATTTGACATTCTGTGTATGGGTACAAAGAGTATTTTTCAAAAGTATTGAATCCCTATGGATTACTCTTTATAACCAACCGGCAGCCAAAGTAAGGACTATAAAGAGCAATATATAAGTGTAGAGGAAACAGGGATAGAGTTCTAATTAAATTAAACTATGCTAAGTGCATTAAACACTTGCAAATTAAATTGCCTATAATCAGGCAATATCACTAAATTCCCCTAGAGGGCAGTATGACCTCTCACTAAATGGTAACAGGGGAGGATGAAGCAGAATAAGACAGCAATACAAAAAGTGAGGACACTGCAACCTCTTATAAAGTGCAGATGAGGGAAAGAAATAGAATTGGAGGAAGAGGGATTGCTCTTAAAAAGTAATTTACTCCTCTAAATGTGTTACTTCTAGCTACAGACCCCAAACCCTTGGAATAAAAACATAATTGAACTCACATAATCACCATAAACCTTGCAAAAGTAGAGAGAGCCTTTTAATTAATTATGGTTAAGACTCCTTAGAGACCTCATCATTGGTGGTTTAATTAATGATGGCTTAATGCACCCGGTATAATTTATTTGTATTGGCACTCTATTCCTAATACTTCATGTATACTTTTATACTGTCCTATATGGCCCTTACTTTGGCTGTCAGTCTGTTATAAAGAGTAATCCCTATGTACTCAGTGCTTTTGATACATCAGTATACTTTTATATTTACCCTCTCATGTGTTGCAGGACTTAGGCAACAGTAAGCTTTTTTCATATTATATTTTTCAGATTTCCATTTTTAGAAATTCTATTATTTTTAGCTGTATATTTTCTTGTTTTTTAAATCCTTGCTTTGTAATAGGAATAATTTGATATAACCCTTTTCTCAATATACTAAAGATTTTTAAAATGTTCAGAGGAGCATACATTGCATGGTAATTTTTCACATGTTTAATGTTTGTGGTACATTTTATTAAAGATGCCCAAAGTGAAAAAAAAAAATCTTGGCATGATGTGCATTTTACAATTGTCCCCAAAGGAAGGGGGTACAGACAAACGAGGAAGACTTTTAATAGATAACAGAGAGCAAGCTGTTCATGTACAAATTATTTTGTTTGATTTCGCTTGTGAACTAATGATTTAGCACCAAGGTTCCACAAACGCACTGCGGGAGACAGCTAGCCTTCTTCTGTACACTGCACGTTCCACGGCCAGCATCTGTCCAGTGACCTTATTGGCTGGCTACCTTTATTCAAAGTAGGGTTCATGGTATTGTGGTTGCAAAACGATTAAAGGTGGTGGGGAGGTTGTTGTCAAAATTGTGTTAAAAAAAATAATCGCACTGAAAGTATTTTTGCCCCATTGGCTTTTAAAATCGATCACAAACACCAAATGTGAGACAGGTTCAACTTGTTCTGGATTGGATTATTATTGCCACAACCACATCATCAGTAGGGTTGAGAAACATTTTATGCTCTATTGATTCGAGTTTAGTTTGCATGTCAGGGTCACTCATAAGGGGAGCTGTCACATGGATTTTTAATATGTTTAATAACTTTAAAAAAATATATATGAAAATTCAGTAAAATGTAGAGAATATTATTTCCACTGCCTTGGAGCTTAGTGCCTCCATCTTGGTTTTTCTATGGCTGAAATAGTTTGAGCTGGATTGGGTTGCCATTTGCTGAATATTTGATATATATTTAAAAGGGAACTTCTCTGGAAAGGACACAATTGAATAGATGGCTCAAATGTTTTGCTGACTAGCTTCTCATCTAACCTATATAGGTATTGCAATGAAAACCATTGCTACAAGCATTTTGGACACTTCTCAAAAACGACACTTTATTGGACCGATTTCAATCCAGATTATGAATCACTTTAGATGGATTAAAAGTATTGGAAATAAGCAGCCAATCAGGAACAAGGTCAAGTGCAAGGTAGGAAATATGTTCTCCAGACAAGAAACAGGTAATCACAGTGTAAATGTGTTATTATAAACTAGAAATTTTAGAAAATATTTACCCTTATTGTGGGTATTATGCTGTTATTAGTATTGCATGTTTTTATTGATATTTGTTTAATATATCCATTTTAACCACAAGCAGGATGTAGCTGTAAAACACAACAGGAAGTAAATGTGCACAATTAGTGTGTTCCTTCATTGGTCAGGAAAAAAAAAAAAAAAGCATAAATGCGATTTTAACTAGACTGTTTGGGGTAGCGGAATACTTGCAGAAAACTTGTCACTTATGGGATCTCTGCATTTTCTTTGCATTTTTGTTCTACAAGAGATATATCATCTTTGCTATTCTAAAAAATGATGGTCTATGGAAGTTCTGAGAGACTGCAAGATCCTCCATGCATCATGTACCAACAGATGCTATCATCATTTTCTGATGTTAATGGAATGTGTATGGCCCTTTAGTTATAAATAGGAGGGCTAGGTTTGGTGGCTGATAATTGTATTGTACATAACGATTCCCTTTAAAATAGTTGTTGCTAAAAAGTTGGAAGAAAAAAAGTTTGCATTGTAGCTGTACTATAATATTGGTGCATTAAAACACTGTGGTACCATTAGAGCGATGTTTATAATGATGGATATCATTATAGTACTTGGCGGTAACTTTGTCTATCTGAAAATCATGGGAGTTTAGTCCACAGAATCTTGAAGTCAGATACATTCTAATCCCAAGTCACCTAAACCCTAACTACCCCTCATATTAAGGGCTGCTATAGTGCCAGGAATACAAAGCTGTATTCCTGAGACTATCGCTCCCCCAGCCTTGCACTCCTCCCCTCCCCAGTAAATAAAGGTATTTACTTACCTGATCCCAGCGCCGATGTCACTTGGCACTTTGTCGAAGCACTCCTCCTCTGTCTCGTGACAAGCGGGCTCTAATGCGCATGCGCGGCAATTGCCATGTGTGCATTAGACTTCCCCATAGGGAAGCATTGAATCAATGCTTTCCTATGGGGAAAAAATCTGACACTGGAGGTCCTCATGCATCACTAAGGGCAATAGGGACACTGTACCCAGACCACTTCAATTAGCTTGTGGTCTGGGTGCCTACAGTGCCCCTTTAAAGACACTTTAACCATCCCCCATAATAAAGGAACACGTCAAGCACTATAATCAACAAAGCTTACTGTAGTGGTTATTGTGCTAAGACGCTGGATGATGTCCTTTTTGTTGTTGTCAAACTATTTTCAAAAGGAAGGTCCAATCCCCTTCATAATAAGGTAGCTCAGTTCCTCATTATCCTTCCAAATAGTTTGGCGTTTGCATACTTGATGACCATAAATAACCTGAGGGGCTGCACCCACAGCCTCTTGGCACCAAAATAATGTGCTTTAGTAGTTATTGTGCATGAAATGTTCCTTAACGGCAGGGAAATGCTGCTGTGTTATTATGAACCCAGAGACTTTATTGTGTTGCTATAGTGATGCTGACATTTAAAACTCACCATTTCAATTCTGATGTTTTAAATGTGCACACAAAATTCACGTTGGGATTGTGCAGGTGTGAGTAGAAATTGGAATGATTATTACATTTGAATAATCACAAACAAAAAGAATGAGGTTTGTTTACTATTAAGTACTTCAAATATCACGAAAGCTCAATGCGATACTTCACATTATGATGATGTTGCACTAAATAAACTGATGTGTGTGTATGAGAGGAATTTATGTGGTGACTATGCTACATAGACAACCGGTTATTGTAGAACCTCAACTTTAAGGCTTTGCTATCCTTAAAAGGACACACTGGTCACCAAAACAACATGCATTTGACAGGATTTAACCTCATGTTCACAATGTATTTTTCTTCACATTCAAAACTCTTTACTTTTGCCTCTTTGGCCACACCTCATAATTTCACGAAGCAACTTCTTCATTAGACATTCTATGTATATATTTTGCTTGACCAATGAGAGATCAGTGTGAGACGAGTTCCTGATTATGCTGCAAAACATATTTATTATTTCTGCACATCTATAAAGATTTAAATGAGGAGAAAAGTACAGTATTAATATGAGGCCAAAACCTATAAAACTTACTTGAGTTGAGTAGGGGCCTTTTGTGAACTTTTAAGGCATGCAGTGCGAGAGTTGCACTGAAGATCTACTTTTTGGTCATACCTGATATATTGAGGATGCAGTTATTTATACAAAATTTGTATCCAAAATGAGCTTTGGCGAGTCATAAACTTTACGCTTAAATATCTCTTAAACAATATGTTTGCTGAGATTTTGTCCAACACAGTGATTTTTTTTTTTCTGTTTTAAGAAAACCAAATAAAAACTTTTGCTCATCTGTTAACGGGACAGCTTCATTATAACAACAGCATAATTTATTAGAATCTCTATTAGAATCTCTACATCAATTACCAATGCAGCAAGTTATGATCTCATGGCATGATATTAAAACTTTGCGTCAATGGCATACTTGTAAGGATTATTTTGGAAGGACATTTTTTTTTCTTTCTTTCTTTTCTTTCTTTCTTTAAACTTTGAAGTGGTTAAATGTTTTTACCATAGATATATAAAACTTAAATTTGCTAGATTATCTATGTCTGCCATGCCACTATTGGTCTCATGCCTTACATTTGCAGTTTTATTTACAGTTCACTGGTTCACAATTAAGTTAAAAACCATCCTAAGGCCGTATATAACCTTTGAGTGTCCAGTGGATTTTAACCTGCAGCATTCCTGGGATACATCAGAGACTCCTAATAGAATTAACCTGATCCCTTTTTTTTGTTGCTATCCATCGATCCCATTATTCTCATCCAGCACCTGCCTGCCTGGCTCGAGATGATGTTAGTTACAAAAGAAAACATTGTCTAACATGGTTATATTTTCTGTAGCTTGCAAACACTGTATAGTTTGTATCAACTAATTGATGCATATAATCTCTGTGCATTCCAATTTAAACATTCTCTTTCAGTTTGAGTCACTGCTAGTTATTTCCCTGTCACAGGGACTCCTTTAATGCCTTAACCCCTTAAGGACCAAACTTCTGGAATAAAAGGGAATCATGACATGTCACACATGTTATGTGTCCTTAAGGGGTTAATATGCAGTATCAGTTGGTTTTAAATTAGTAAATAAAAAAAGTTGAAAATGATTAGTTGTCATTGGTACCTGTGTCATGTTATTAGATGCCCCTTTGTTGTTGGTTAGCTTGAGTTTGCTGAATGTTACCTCCTGGCGCATCCAATGAGCCCCCGTGTTTGGGGAATCAGGGTGTTGGTATCTCCTGTTACCTGATTGGGAATGATGAAATAGTTGGTGAGAGGCCATTCAGGCACTATATGTGTAATTACCATACTGTCCGTTTAAATAGAGATTCATATTGCAGATGTTTTCTATAGAATAATAATCTTTTTAATAGAGGCCTACAACATCATTGTCGGGTACATAGTTATTCTCACTCGCAGGCACCATAAATTTGTGGGGTGCAATGTCTGAAGTGAGAGTGAGATAAGTATGTAACTGAAAAGTGTGGTGAGTGTAAACATAAAATTAGAAGACGATGCAGTACAGTAAGTGGCAATGTATGAATGTATGACAGGGACCTTATTGCAGCAAGAGACAGTGTCTGAAATGGATGGCCCTTTCATACAGTAAGTAGCAGTGTCTAAATTGGAAGGTGCGTTGGTACTTCATTAAGTGGCTACATAGGAAGACATTGTCTGATCAGTAAGTGGTGGTGTATAAATTGGAAAGTGCTTTAATATAGTAATTGGCAGTGTATGAGCCAGGGGGTACTTTAGTACACTAAGAGGTGTTTCAGTACAGTAAATGGTAATATCTTAATAGTAAGGCAGTTTAGTACAGTAAGAGGTAGTAACTTAGTAGGTAGGTGCTTTAGTAAAGAAAGTGCGGTAAATTGCAGTGTCTGAAACTGAAGGAGCTTTAGTGCAGTATGCGGCAGTAGCTGAATTAGAAGACATTTTAACAGTATCTAGAAAAAAAGTGAACTTTAATTCAATAAATCACAGTTTCTGTAGTACAGTACGTGGTAGTGTCTGAACCGAAAGGCTTGTTAGTACAGTGAAGTAGAGTATCAAAATTAGAATGGTGTTTAGCGCATTAGGTTGTACTATCTGAATTAGAAAGGAGTTTAGTTCATTGAGAAGTAGTGTCTGAATTAGAAAGGTATTTATTGCATTATACAGTTTGGTCTAATTAGGTGGTTTAGTTCATTGTGCGACAATGACTGAATCAGAAGTTGAGTATATGCAGCGACAGGTAGTGTCTGCTTTGTGTATTCAGTTATAAAGCCTGTTTTTAGAAAAATTTTATGAGACCTATCATTTTATGGTTAAAACACTCACTGATTCATTTAAATAAAAATGTTACGGAAATATTATTTATAGTACATTTTCATCTGACAAAATAGCAAACTTCTAAAGAAGATTATAAAACATGAGGTAAAACTGCACCTTTGATGAAACAGGCAGTAAAGTAGATTACTTTAAATTATGTCAATATCAACATAATGATAATGCCTGATCACGTGGCTTTAGTTTCATCATTTAGTTTTGTTTTCACACAAAGTTGTCTGCATGGTCTTATATTTCTTTATTTTATCAGTTAATACTACTAGGAATTTGAGGACTTTTTGTTAAGTGAATTTTTTGATTATTTGATAAATATGACCATAGGTGTAAAGAATTTAAAATTTTCCCTCACACTTATATTAATGCCCAAAAAAGACTGAAAATGAAATCAGGAAATTTAGATATATTAGCAAAAAATTTACCTCATGAATCACATAGCAATGCATTAAATAGCATACAGTCTTGCTTGTAATTCCTTATTTTGTGGTTAACATATTATTCCTTATTTTGTGGTTAACATATTTTACTATAACTGCTTTTTAAAAACATTGAAAAACTGCTCCTTTTTCCACCACTTTTTATTAAGTATTTCTCCCCCAAAAATGTTTATAATTTATTAATTCCCCCTATATTCCTCCCTCAATATTTTTTTATACTTTGACATCCTTATATTTCTCCACTAATTTTGTATATACTATGTGAGTTTCCCTGCATCCACCCTTGATTTTACTATATTTCTCCCCTAATCTTGTTTACAATTTGAGAGCCCCATATTTCTCCCCTAATCTTGTTTACATTTTGACTGCCCCGTATTTCTCCCCTATTTTTGTTCACACTTTGACTGCCCTTTGTTCTCCCATAATCGTATTTACAGATTGACTTCCTGTGTTTCTCCACAATATTATTTATGCGTTATGATTTCTCTCTCTTGCTTCCTTTAGCGTTGCCAAGCGGATGTACCTGGCATGTTGCCCTCTGCCTTCCCACACTGGATCCACTTTCCTCCTTGGTATCTCCAGTGGTTCTGATCTGCCAGGACAACCTCTATATGTAAGGTATACTGAGCCACAGGATCCAGGCCTGACAAGCGGAAACTCAGGAATGGAAACATGCGCCTAGGAGGCAAAATAAAAATCGTATAGTGTATTATTTAGCAATACTGTTACAAACATGTGATGAATAGCTTGGATGGCCTTTTAGCCATCTAATATGTATTCATGCATCCATCCATTCAAATACCATCATGGTTATTAACTAAACCAGGGATATAATAGAGAATTTGAAATGTTAGGCCAAAAAAATCTGAAAGGCCAAATTTCTTTTTATTTCAGCTTTTTTAAATTCTCAGTTTTTTTCCCCCACTTTAGTGAATGTTGCAGATTGTGCTAAGTATTATGTTAAAAAATACAATGACTATGGACCCTGAGGAATGTAAACCACTAATGGATAAAAACTAAATAAATAGATAAATAGTATGTACATACATGTGTGTGTATATAATCATCTAGATATAGATAGATAGGTGATATATATATATATACCTATATATTTGTGTATGCTGTCCTGAGGAAAGTCCCGATCGGGGACTGAAACATTAACTACAACTACTATATATATATATATAGATACACACACACATACATACATGTACACAGACACACATACACAATATAATATTAGGCCTAAATGTTAATACGTGTGTCAAAAATGCAATAAGTGAACGCCACTCTCAAGTCTTTTTTTGTAGTGGAAAATCTGACTAAAGGTGGTGTCCATCTATTGCATCAGTGTTTCCATACAATTCTGTTGACCAGTTTTAAACATTTGATATCTTAAGTACAAATTGCCGTTAATCGTGTATTTTGTATACTTTATATGAAAATATTAATGTGAGTATAGTCAAAGTCCTAATGAGCTTAACAAGAATGCACTTATTAAAAAAAATGTAGGTGAAAATATGTTAAATAGATCCTCCGTAAGATTAATTGAAGATATACTATATTTTATAATATATATATATATATACCCACACACACAAATACGTACACACACACATTAGATATATTATACATACACATACATCTGCGCATATCGACATAGCTACATATCTGTAGATTAATGCTGATATAAATCTATAAATTGATTCTTAATTCCATACGTAGAGCCAGCAAATTCCTACAGCCACACAAAGTAGTATTTTCCCAAGGGGGTTATATATTAAATAGATTGCATAAATCTAAAAATGTTCAAATAGTTGGGATGATATTAAAAAGTGACACGCTCCTCGTTGGTTAAAATATGTTGTCATGCCCTTTGTTAAAATATGTTGTCATGCCCTTTTTATTGCTAGAAAATGGGTAATTTATCACATTATATTACTGTATATTGACTCGCCTCTCATTTTATCTCCTCTACAGTCTCCAGTAGTTAAATGTTTTGATGTAACTTTGTGTCATTGATCTGTTCTGTCTAGTGCCTTGCTAGCTATTTTTCTGCATGTGCGTTTTACCACATTACCGTGTTATTTTGAGAACGTGGTCTCATATACATGAATGGTATTAATTTCACTAGCAAGAAAATGCTGGCAACTTGGGTTGAAATATGCATAATTGTTACATAGGTACACATGCTGAAAAGAGACATGTGTCCATCAAATTCAGCCTTTCTCACATCTGTTTTTGCTGCTGATCCAAAAGAATGTACAAAAGTCAGTTTGAAGCACTTTCAATTTTGCAACAAACTAGGAAAACAATTATGGCAGTGAGATCTCTCCTTGGATCAAGGGTCATTTTCTTATCAAAGTGCCGACATAATGCACAGTGTGCTATTGTGATTTACAGAAGGATGACTTGTTATGAATGTGCGTCAACATTTAAACAGTTTATGTCAGTGTGAAGTTATGTATCTGACACTCACCTCCCTTGTTTGGTGATGATCATCTCTGTTTGGTGCTTATAAAATTTTTCCCACAGCGTGTAGTTGGTGAGATTCACCTGCACTTTTCCAGAGGTTTGGCACAGTTGGTTGGAGGTAGGGTTGGATAAAGCCTGCTGTACAGGTAAAGGGTACGTTAACTCGCCACTGTCTTTTGGGTAATTTTCCATCGGTTCAGCAGGGGAGTAATCCTGGCTGTATGAGCAGTTGGCATGGGGCAATATACGGACCCCTTGGGTGCAGAAGTTGAGGGATACAGTATCCGTATTCTGTTGCTCTCCAGGCAAGTTCCGCACATCTGCTCCACTTTGCAGATCTTCTGTGCTCTGAATCTCAACTGCCCTATGTAAATGTACAGTCCTTTGCACATCTGTTCTGGTCTTCATCTCTGTGTCATCCTGCAGTTCTGTTGTGCTCTGCATGTCTTCTTTGCTCTGCAGCCCTGTTCTCTCATGCATCCCTAAGATAGTTTGTAGTCCAGGGCTTTGCATTCTCTCCATACTCTGCATCCTCAATGTGCTCTGCAGGTCTTCTGTGTTCTGCATGTAGTGCTCTGCAGAAATGCTCTGCATGCGAGTTCCTCTCTGCATCCTGAAGGTGCTCTGCATGTAATTTTTCGCTGCACCCATGGAAGAAGCTCAGATCTGCCCCTTCGGTATTACTGTCACTGTAGTACCAGGTGGGTGTCACACAAGGGTCATGTGGGGGGCAGCCCTTTCTCCACCTCTGCACCTGTCACTCTCGCCCCATCACTCTGACACCTGTCAGTCATTTGCCATGTCAATGCTAGCTCTAAGCATTGTGCTGTGCTCACTGTGTCCTAGTGTTCTGTCTCTCAATCTCACAGTTACACTTTTTTCTACTGATTACTTACTCTAACCCTATATCCTCCTCATTTGCTCAGCTTGTCATGTGTCTAATTTTAGTCATTATACACTCATTTCTGTTTCAATCAGTTTGTACCTCTGTCTCTTTCTAGCAGTCCCCATCACTTTGTGTCTTTTTCATTCTGCATCTGTCTCTTTCTGATCTGAACCTGTCTTTCATGCTCTAATACACTCCTCTCACAGTGTCTCTCTGATTTACTTCTAAGTTGTCTGAGCCTGAGACTCTGTGTGTCAGTCTATCACCTTGTATCCGAGCAAACTTTGCTTTTCTCTGATTGGCTCACTGTGTCACACTCTCTGTACCACCTAGTACGAGCTGTAAAGTGAACGTGTTTTAAAGAAAAGCACGGGGGCACTGAGTTTCTCAATCTTTTACAAAATGCACAAATTGATGGAAGAATATACGGAAACATATATATATCACCCAAACTGGCATTTAGGCAAATCACACATAGCTGCCCACTGAACTGTCAATATATATGCTAATGCTTACCTATTGTACACATATAACTCTGTTATGTCTTACAATTATGCACTCTTATGGGACGCAGTGTTGTACAGTACTGTGCGTACATTGGAAAGTGTGTGTATGTTTGTTGTGCAGTGCGCTCTGTGTGGCTTGCAACATGTGCAGGAAATAACTTCTCATGTTACTAACAGCTCTAAGAATCTGCCGGTAACATGATGAGGGACAGACCCAACCAGTCTTTATATATAAATATATATCTGCTTTTCATTTATATATATTTATAGTGCATTTAGGATTTAAATCAATATATATATATATGTATATATATATTTTTTTTTCATTTGGAATATTTAACATGTTTTCACATAAATATACACTTAATACGCCATAATGACAAAGCAAAAAAATAAAATGTTTATTCCTATTCAAATGTTTTTATTTAATTTTACACATTAAAATAATTGTACATGGGGGGGCGGGGCCGACTGCAATAGAAACAGGACGTGTTTTGTGAGAGTTCCTCTTGTAACTACAAGTAGTGATGTCCCCAACGGTTCGCCGAACGGTTTGCCGCGGACGGCGAACATAAACATAAACTTTGACCCTGTACCTCACAGTCAGCAGACACATTCCAGCCAATCAGCAGCAGACCCTCCCTCCCAGACCCCCCCACCTTCTGGACAGCATCCATTTTACATTTATTGTGAAGCTGCATTCTTAGTGAGCTGTCCAGGATGTGGGAGGGTCTGGGAGGGAGGGTCTGCTGCTGATCGGCTGGAATGTGTCTGCTGACTGTGAGGTACAGGGTCAAAGTTTATGTTTATGTTCGCCGTCCGCGCGAACCGTTCGGGACATCACTAACTACAAGTAATACTTGTCAAACTGCTCTCTAAGCCCACAATCTCGGACAGGCACTATTAGTCTGGACCCCCGAACCGACTGACTGACCTGAGAGCGTCCCTTGCGATCCTTGGCAGCTGATGGTCAATATTCTCTGTGCGGCCTAGAAAGTGCGGTGAAAGGGAGAGGCGGTCTCCCGATCCTACACAGACCTTGACCGGTGGGGGTGATCCCGGTCCCCACCCTGGAGGCTCCCCGGCCGTCTTAGAGATGGACAGTAACACTGCAGACATTGGCTACCCTGCACCCAGTGTGCCAAAGATGACAGATGCCACATGTCCCCCTGCACAAATTGGAGAAATGTCCCTCATCCTTGAATGCCTGGATGCAACAATTCATGCTTTCTGTCAGAAACTGGCCTCAAGACTGAACTTACCTGCTCCACAAGCTGACCAAGAAGTGGTGAGTCCTCCCTGCTGCATCCCACAACGATCGGTGAAGCCCACAATTGGCACTGTAAGCCGGAGATGGTGGACACCACATCGGCACTCCAAGAGGAAGGTGGAGTCCAAACCTGCATCGGTGCTACACATATGACAGGCAAGCCTGGGGAAACCACGGTGGGATGAGGTGCGGAGGGGAAGCTCCCTGATATTGCTGGGCTTACAGCCAACCTCTGTCACACTGGGCCTGCAGACCAGTGCCATCTGGGGAGGTTGCAATGTGCCCTTGAAGGGCATAGGATGAACGGAGTGCTGAACTTCTCGATGCATCTTCCCTCTGGGGTGGAACACTCATGCTTATATGTTTTGTCATTTACTAGTTAATTAAGCATGTTCAATACTAAATATGCTGAGCTCTTACTCTCAATGTCCAGAATAGCTAATACTATACTGTGTCATGATATTCCTTTGCCTCTAGACATATTTGTTTAGCGTGTCATTAAGTGTTCTTGCATAGCAAGACCACTTAATATTATCTCACATATATATTATTTCTTATTGTAGCCAAATTTACCACCCTAACTCCTCCCACAGTTTTTACACTACATAGACAGTAATATACCGAAATGCGCGGATTGTTCCCGATTGGTGTGCTATTACTTTGTGGAACGTTTTTGTGGCGAAATTGGTCCCATAGGAATGAATGGGAACATGTTCAAAACTAGAGTGGGAGCTGGCAAAAGCTGAAAAATCAGGACATGATTTCTAAACTGCCACCACTCCCTCATTTTCAAGCCCACCTATACAAATCTTATAGCAAAACATTCAGCTATCCCTGCTGCCACTAAACATGGCTAAGCCATAGTCCTGATAGTTTTCACAATATGACCATTTGTTTGCAACTCACATGTTGGTGGAATGTTCGAGGGATTTTAAAGATTTGAATGCTCTTCTCTGCCTTTGCTGTAGAGTGAGTGAACCACACTCCAACCTTTCCACAGTTACTCCAGCCACTCCAGCCACACAACAGTTACTCAAGCCACTCCAACCAGTTACTCCGCCCACTCCAGTTGTAGACTACTGGTGGAGGCATGAACACTTCACACAATTTTCCCAGAAATTGTGCTTTTCTAGTTTATATAAAAAGTGCAGAACCTCCAATGTTTCATGTTATACAAAATCTCAACCTATTGTACATGCTCATGTAAATCATTCATATAAGCCTGTAAGTTTATTCATGCACTACAAAAACAAAGAATATAAAAAAAATTATTTGTACATATTGATAGTAACAAGTAGTGTAACGGACCGTTTTGCACACCAGGGGTAAAAACTGTTTAGGCGATCATCCCCCTTTCCAGAGATGCAGGCACAGCTACTGCAGGACACCAAACTCCCGAACAGGATACCAAGTAGCACTCCAAATTTCCGAACTGGAACCTCACGAATAGCTGCTAGCAGCTGAAAAGGAAAAGCACCCAAGCAGCTTACAGTCCTGGCAATCAGTCTCTAACAGCATAATCCCCCCAAGAACGAGACAAAGCTCTGTGTTGAGGGTCAAGCAGTGAACAGCCAGAGCTGTGGGTTTATTGTGCTTATGTACACATTCTTACACATTAGTACCACCCACAGGGTTTTGGAACACAACCAATAAACACATACAATACACTCAGACACTCCCACACAAATTCCTCCCCTCTGCATGTGATTCAATTACCTTACACAATGGGTAATGTAATTAAGCACAAGCAGAGAAATACAATTTTTCCACATTATTCATAACTTGAAAAGTATGCATCACATTCACATAAAACATTTTCAGAATCAGCATACTCCAAATACAAACATACGTCAAAATCATACAAATTGTCCAGTGGTTCAAAAGATAGATCGTAGTCCTTTGTGACCACAGGAGGCATGGCTTTTCTGCCCAAAACCAGTTCCACAGAGTCTTCTATCCTGGAGATAATTAGAAGTAATCCAATTATCTCCAAAGACAGAGGCAAAACTCCATTGAACACATGGCAGCAAAAAAGACAGTAAAATACAAAATACACAATGTTACATTTATGACATAAAATACAGACATGCAACATATGCCCAGATAGCTTAGGTCTGAGCGCACATTAATACTGAATGGCGCTCAGACCACACACATACAGTTCAATTGCCATGGAGCCAAAGTCTTTCCCATAGTCTTTCATTATATGAATGGGCTCCATGGCATAGCTATCTGGGGTATCACTGCTCAAACAGGGCAAGCACCAAATGACCCGGCTTTCTTGTCTTTGCAGGGGAAAAATCAAGCCTTTTAACATGGGGCCATAATCCAAAGGCAACAGGCGAGCAACCAGGCTTCTCCAATGCAATGTGGCGAGATTGCTCTCGTCACAAGTAGTATAAGTGTAGAAGGTAACAATTACAACAATGTTAATACAATAAAAATGAAAAATAAAAACTAACAAAGAAAACAAATGTGGGTATAATAGTTTACATCCATGTAGTTACTAATATATATATATATATATATATATATATATATATAAAAAGGGAAAGTACAAGTATGTCAGATATGTTTTGTATAATTATGTTTTTAAATTATATTATGCATGATAATTATTATAAGAAAATAAAATATTTTATTTTGTAAAGTGGGAAACATGGTCAAAGTTTGTACTGAAGCTTAATTTTATCTTCCTAAGTTATCCATTCTTGTTTTAGAGTAGACGTTTTTTCAGGCGGGGTGCAAAGCGCTTGTTCATAAAGTCTGTTATCAAAAATCGTTACGAGAACTTAATTCACCGATGGTGTAACAGGTGATTTTATTAAAGACACGGAGGCTCCTATTATGCATTCTCTTTCTTTATTATACTCCCAGCAGCAAGAAAAAAGGGAAGTATGAGAGAATCATAGAAAAAAGAAACCATAACAGTAGCCTGGTAACAGTAGCACCAATCAGCATACAGTATAATCCATATAGGTGTAGTGCTCCTTGACTCCTCCTCTTTCTTGCTGCTCCCTCAGACAAGTTAAGTACCTCACCTTGCTACTCTTGTGAATTTTTATACATTTATTTGTATTTAATTCCTACACATTAATTGGATAATTATTAGATTGTGCTATATTACATGTTATTGTTATATCATTATTATTTACTTCTGTTGTATACCCTTCTGGTGTTAGGAGAGTGCTTCCTATCTGCTTCAGGGGAGTGATTTCTCCCTGCCCTCACCTATTGGTTTTCCCTGTTTGGTGACTGGGGCTACTTATCTGGCTTCTGGTGCTTGGCTTTGCACCTCCGGTTTATGCCCGCGGTCTTTCCGTTGAATGCTCTTCTCTGCCTTTGCTGTAGAGTGAGTGAACCACACTCTGTTTTGCGGGCGGCCGCGCATGCGCGGCCATTGAATTTCATTTTCCCCTTGCGGCCCTGTCGCGCATGCGCAGTTGGTAGCGCGGTGGCCATCTTTTTGGTTTATGTCGCCGGGAGTGTAACTTACACTCGCGGCGGCCATTTTAAATGCGGTTTCAGCGGGAATCTGCTGAGTACAAGCTTCTACCGGCTTCTCCTACCTGCCTAAGCACTCTCCTAGGACCCAGACTGGGCTATAATTGCAGTTTATTTTCTGTATTATTTCTACCAAACTGTAAGTGTGGTGTGGAAGATTAATCTATCCTGACACCCTTTTTTTCTTTGCTGATTTTCCTAAGCTAATTTCCTTTACAGGCTACAACACTCTGCTAGTAATATTGGCTAGATACCAAGTGTATAGTGGATTTTACTGGGCCCAATATTTCCACTAGTTGAACTAGGGTATATATATTCCCTGTAAAGATTTTATCTGCTATGCAGGATCAGAGTGACAGACCTTCAGGGTCTACGTGCCCCACATCAGGCGTTTCCCCCTCTAACAAGGGAGGTAAAAGTGACGCCAGCCTCATGGCATCTGAGGAGTTTCAATCCCTCCTGGACGCTACCATGGCACAATCCATTAACAGAGCATTAAACCTCTGCGATGGGGGTCATGTCGTCCTCTATCACTCAGTCTATAACAGAGGCATTGATACAGACACAGACTAGTGGCATGCAGAACACACGCAACCCGGTACCCACTAACGTGGCTCAACCGGGACGTAAGGCGTTGGTAAAGAGCAGACATGTGACCTCCCCTCCAGAACTGCAGGTTCAGCCTGCATCGAATGACACGCCTCAGGCTGTCAAAGATGGCGCGATACCACCGCGCACTAGAGCCCCTGGCCGGGCAAAATTGGCCAGAACTTGGAAACGGGCACGTGCCCATGGGGATTCGTCTGATTCGGACCGGAGTGTGGAGGAGGAGTATGAGGACTCCTATATGGATCATTACAGCGCGGAATTTTCGGATTCCGGGTCTGACATCCAAACAGGCGTTGCTACCCAAAAGTGTATGACTCAGGGCACTGCGCCTCCTGACTCTGGCGAGGGCGACCATTTGCGGGACCCACTGGGTAACCCGTTATTTGACCCAGATGACCTTCGTCATCCTCGCTTGGCGGCATGGGAGCCGCCTACTCACATCGCTAAGTATCTCGCACTTTGGGTGCGAAAGCCTTTATCTAAGGAGGGGCGCAATAAGTTACGGGCAGAATGCCCACGACCCATCCTCCCAGACTCGGTGGAAAAGACACTGGACGTGGACTCTCAGTTGGTCCAATTCTTGAACAAGTCTGGTTGGAAGCCAAGGAAGGGATTAGATTTTTCCCTCAGGAATTGCCAAGATAAATTCCTTGATACTTTGGGACCCATAACTAAACTATATGCGCTAGTGGAGTCCGCCCAATCGGGCGAAAGCGAATTTGATTTCGAAGTAGCGATAGGCTGGTTGCAGAGATTAGTCTGCATGGTAGGTAACGCCAATGCGGCTATGCGAACGCCGCAAGGAGATTCTCCTAAAAATAGAGCCCAAACTGACCAGCATGGCGACCAACGAGCCGGGCCCAGCGCTAAAGGCTTATTATTTGGTGAATCCTTTATTAAGGATCTTGGGCTGTACGTTAAGACGTTTACGGCAATTGATAAGGCTCAGACATCTCTTAAGAGAGTATTTGTACCACGGGTTTTTGGAGGGGCCGGCAGAGGAAGGAGCCGTCTACCCGGCCGTGGATTTCGAGGCTCAACTAGAGCCGGCAGAGGCTCCTTTAATAGCCAGAGACCAGTACCAGAGAGACACTATACCCCTTTCTTCCCATCTCGGGAACGGCCCTGGAGTTCCCGTGGACCACGGGGGTCTGTTTCAAGCAGACGACCTTATGGTGAGTACCGAATATCTCAGTTTTTCCCATGTAAAAGTGGGGGACAGACTGGCATTGTTTCATCATGCTTGGAAAATTTTAACCGCAGATGTTTGGGTATTAAATACGATACAAGGGTACCTATTGGAGTTAACCTCCTACCCAGTTCAGACACAGTTCCCTCGAGAACTAAATATGGCCAGCCAACACCAGATGATGATCTCTACAGAGATCGCAGAGTTAGCGTCCAAGAACGCTATTCAACAAATCCCATGGGACACAGAAGGTTTCGTGAGCAACTTGTTTCTGGTCCCCAAGAAAGGAGGCGGGGACGCCCAGTAATAAATCTCCGGCCTCTAAATGCGTTTGTCCAATACCACCATTTCAAAATGGAGGGTATTCATTGCCTTCGGGACCTGCTCATACCATCAGATTGGATGGTCAAAATAGATTTACGGCACGCTTACCTGACAATCCCGATTGCAGAGGCGCACCGAAACCTACTGCAATTTCAGTGGCAGGGAACGAAATGGAGGTTTGTATGTCTGCCATTTGGCCTATCCTCCGCTCCATGGTGCTTCACAAAAGTGCTAAAACCAGTGATTGCCTTCCTGCGCACATGAGGGGTCAGATTAATAATTTATCTAGACGACATCCTTCTTCTGTCCCAATCTCAATCCCAACTTCGCATTCACCTTATCCAAAATTTAGGATTTTTGGTGAATTGGGAAAAATCAATTCTACAACCCTCCAGACAGATGGAATTTCTGGGTTTCCAAGTCGACTCTGTTCAACAGAGGTTGTGTCTACCCAAAGACAAAATGATTTCGATCAAGAAGGAGATCAGACGGCTCATGCACCGTACGACTATTTCCCTCCGACAACTTGCGAGGATCATAGGGCTGTTGGCATCGTCCATACAGGCGATCTTCCCAGGACCGCTACACTATCGTGCCCTACAAAGACTCAAAGCCTCATACCTACGCTCTGGTCACTGATACGAAACCTGCGTCACACTGGGCGAAGACTCCAGGGAGGAACTAGACTGGTGGCTGGCACACATGGAGGCATGGAACGGACGGGTGATATTTGGATCGACGCCGGACCTGGTCATAGAGTCGGACGCCAGCTTACACGGCTGGGGCGCACATTGCGGGTCAGTTTCCACCGGTGGCAGATGGTCGAACAAAGAGTCTCGGTTACACATCAACTGCCTAGAGCTATTAGCAGCGTCTTTTGCCATTCGCAGTATGACCCCCACAGGCATTTCATGCTCGATCTTAATCAAGATGGACAACGTCTCAGCGGTACGTTATATCAACCATCTAGGGGGGACGAAATCGAAGGTTCTCGCTTTGATGGCTCGAGATTTTTGGCACTATTGCCTGAAACACAGCATTTCGGTAATAGCAGAATACATTCCGGGGCAGGACAATATAATGGCGGACTGGAACTCCCGATACCTTCGGGACGCAGGGGACTGGCACCTCCACCCAATGATTTTTCAGCGCCTCTCTTGGCTCTGGGGACCTTTCAGTATAGACCTCTTCGCGTCTCGACTGAACACCCAGCTTCCTCGGTTCTTCAGTTGGAGACCGGATCCAGATGCTCTGGCAACAGATGCATTCCTGCAGGACTGGACCAAGGGCAGGAACTACGCGTTCCCCCGTTCTACCTCATTTCTCGGACCCTAGCGGTCCTTCGATATTCCAAGGGGACGCTGGCACTGATAACCCCGTTATGGAAGTCACAACCTTGGTTTCCTCAGTTATTAGAAATGTCGATAGATTTCCCACAACTGTTGCCGGACATTCCCTACCCTTAACCAACCCAGAGGGAATGAGTCACGAGCTGGCCAACCAAGGCCTACTGCAACTGATGGCATGGCTCATTTCAGGAGATCATGGAATCTCGAGGAGGTTTCGCAGACGACACTCAGTCTCTTGGCAGAGTCGTGGGCACCAGGTACCAGACGTGCCTACGGATCGGCTTGGAGAAAATGGTCTGATTGGTGCATGGGACAGTCAATGGATCCCATATCAGCTTCTACAAAAGCAATCCTACAATTTCTGACTCTACTCTTTGAGGAAGGAAAAGCCTTTCGCACTATAAATCTGTACCGATCAGCTATATCGGTGAGACATATGGGGTTGGATGGCACCCCAATAAGTAAACATGCCCTTATATGTCGTTTACTCAAAGGCATCCGTCTTACTAGACCTCCTCAAACTCGATATTCTTCCTTTTGGGATGTCAATGTGATGTTGCGTTTTATCGAATCTTGGCCAAGGGACCAGGAACTTTCACTGAAGCAATTGTCGGCCAAACTGCTGATGCTGTTTTGTTTACTTTCATGTAAACGAGTCGCTGATGTCAGGGCGCTAAACTGGCATGCACGTGTTTTTGTCCCAAACGGAGTATCCTTTAATATTTCACGTAGAACAAAATCCTCGACTAAGGAAGTTTTCTACCCATCATTGCCGGACAACCCAAGTTTGTGCCCTGTGTTATGTCTGAAGGAATACGAGCATCGCACGGCTTCACTCCGTCCAGGACAAACCCATCCACTGTTCATCTCATTCAAAAGACCTCACCTACCAGTATATACTGCTACTTTAGCTCATTGGGTCAAATGGTTGCTGTCAATGTCACAGACACCTTGATTTTTTCCTCGCATTCCGTTCGCGGAGCTATGGCCTCTAAAGCATCCATGATAGGTTGTAAATTGGAGGATATACTACGGGCAGCCGACCGGTCAAATTAGTCTACATTTCGTAATTTCTATTTACGCCCAGTGCAACACATTTCCAGTGCAGTGGTTGCTCAGCTTTAAAATAGCATAATAGGAGCCTCCGTGTCTTTAATAAAATTACCAGATTTTACTATTAACATGACGTAAAGTCATGATTTTATTAATGACACGGAGGCGAGTATTATTCCCACCCACCCTACCCAGAGTGGTGAGTAAGTTACAACCCAGAACATGAAGCATTTATGATGATTTAATACGGTAGGTACATGATCATTCATGACACAGGTGAGTGAGTATTCTATGAATGTAACTTATATGATACGTATTTCGATCTAGCAATATGGCTGTCAAGAATTGATATAATTACATCATTTGATTAACATGACTGACGAGTTGTTGATTGCGGAAAACAGTCACGAGATTTCGATATTACCATATTTCTCCTTTCTTTTAGCTTGAATACAACTGGAGAGTTGCCGGTTGAAACGGTTCTAGATTGAAGTTCCAGTTATGGTTTTTGGTTCGTGGATTCGTAGTTATGGTTGGACTACTTGAAATTTTGCACTAATGGTCTTCAGGATCTACGCAGAAAGAGGAGGAGTCAAGGAGCACTACACCTATATGGATTATACTGTATGCTGATTGGTGCTACTGTTACCAGGCTACTGTTATGGTTTCTTTTTTCTATGATTCTCTCATACTTCCCTTTTTTCTTGCTGCTGGGAGTATAATAAAGAAAGAGAATGCATAATACTCGCCTCCGTGTCATTAATAAAATCATGACTTTACGTCATGTTAATAGTAAAATCTGGTAATTTCCAATACTTTGGAATCGTTGATGTAGCTGACACCAGAAGGTGACCCAGCATAATTATTTTAAAATGCGGTAAATTAGCAGGGAGTTTTTTAAATAGACACAGACTTGGAGATAAAACCACGTTGAATACTGCAATACTATTGATTAATGCAAGGATATCTTGCCAATATTGGACAATCCTAGGGCATGACCAGAAAATGTGAGATAAAGTCCCTCTTAGGCCACAGCCTCTCCAACATGTATTTGTGTGTAATTTAGAAAGTCTAGCTGGAGTTAGGTACTACCTGTATATTCATTTATAATGAGACTCCAGATGATTAACACATTGTGTAATGCCATTCAGCGTGAGACGGAAGACATGACACTCATCTATTGTGTATACCCCACCTAGTTCATTCTTTCATTTCAACATATAGTCCAACTTGGGACCTATCTCATTCGGACCCCGGTCAGAAACACCAAAATGTTATTTAATAAATGTTATCAATGGGGTCATCAAAAATGCTTAGGCATTTCTCTCTAAATTGATTAAAAGGTAAGAACAAGTTATTGGATGAAAACAAATCATTAATGTGGAAATCGAATGGGAAAGCCAATATTCAACATCCAAATCAGGCAAGGCATAACGCAATGCAGTCAGGGGCGTAGGGCTGGATTTCCTTGTATAAAAGATTCCATGCCTTAAGAGTAATTTTAGTAGCGAGAAACATCTTTGCCAATCTCGGGCGCTGAAAGGAGGCTGTAAGGAAACCAAGTGTATTTAAACCTCATTCGGTAGTTTCCTCCCGAAACGCCAGAGCATTAGTGATTAGAACACTCAGTTCGGTAGATCAAGTAGACGAATCGTATAGTAATCCCAGTAGTTTCATAAGATAACTCCCTTAGTGAAACATACGAATCCCCAAACATCAGCCGAAGTCAAGATGAAGGGTACAACTGAACTAAATTTTATTGAGTGCACATAGGCTTTTATGCAAGTCCCCATGCAAGGGAACATCCCCCAGGGAGGGACACAGAATAACCAATCAAGTACCGTAAAAACATAACACACACCCACAATTCCCTCCCCTAGCCCTGGAGATAATCAAGTCTGATAAAGTACTAACTTGATTATCTCCAGGCAGAAAAATCAAATTTTTCCCCAATATCTGAAACACCCCTTTATACTTGAGGTATCCCCACAAATAACATGTCCCCTGATAGCCCCTATCTGGGTGACCAACATATTCAAATTTCACCCAGATCGATTCAGGGGTTCTCAAAAACTGTGGAAGTCTTCTGTGACCGGCTCACCCTGGGCTGGCTGCCCAAAACAGTTCCATGAGTTTGGTGGGTTTTGCCGGTCACTTTAGTAAAAGGGAAAAGGCGAATAAAGTACCGAATGGTTTCCCCTGGCTCTTAACAGCGATTGTTCCCCTCTGTCGAATGCACCAAAGTACCGAATAGCGCTCTTCTAGCTATTCGGTAAGTAGAGTTCCAGCGTTCGTCTGTTCATCTGAGACCGGTGTTCGGGAAGTCGAGTGTCCAATTTTAGTTCCAGACACTTGACGACCAAGTCCCGCTGCCTTTGTTTGCATGAACAAAGATGGACGCGGTTTTCTCAGCCACGTGGCGTTCAGTAGTACGAACGCTGGCCGCACAGATAGAGGGATTAATTGAAGCAGTCTTTGAAGTTTAACGAGCCGGGGGTGGTCTTTGTTCGGTAGTTAAATCTACCGAATGCAATAGGGAAGAAATATTGTACAAAAGGGGGATTTCTTCACACTGCTCCCCTATAAGTCCATAGGTCGGCATACCCGCGTAGACCATGTCGGTTGGCTTGGGGATGTCCGAGAAATGTCTTTTAAGCGTCCAGTTCGGTCTGTCGGGACAGACCGCCCGCATTACCGTTTTGTATCGTAAAGTTGTAGGGATGAAGGGCTACGCTCCACCGTAATAGCCTGGGGTTGTCACCAGCTACCCGGTTTAGCCACACAAGGGGGTTGTGGTCGGTCATAAGCGTAAATGGCCGTCCATACAGATAGGGCTGAAGTTTCTTGAGTGCCCAAACTAGAGCTAGGCACTCTTTCTCCACGGTGGCATAGCTGAGATCTCTCGGGGTAAAACTTTACGGCTGAGGTATGCGACCGGGTGCTCCATGCCGTCGTCCCCCACTTGGCTCAACACTGCTCCCAACCCAAACATGGAGGCATCTGTGTGGACAAGAAATTGATTAGTATGGTTGGGTGCTGCCAACACAGGAGCCACACTTTAAGCCGCTTTAAGTCTCTGGAACGCGTCCGCGCACTCTGGGGTCTAGGTTACTTGTTTTGGTAGGGCCTTTTTGGTAAGGTCGGTGAGAGGTTTGGCCAGGGTGCTATACTTGGGAACAAATTTTCAGTAGTAGCCGGCCATCCCTAAAAAGGCTAATGGGTTTTGGTACGGGGTTGGGGCCAATTAGCTATGGCCTCTACTTTAGCCGGCTCTGGACGCAGCTTACCGGAACATACCCTGTGGCCGAGATACTGTACCTCGGCCATACCTACATGGCATTTGTCAGGTTTCAATATGAGACCTGCTAGGTGAATTCATTTGAGTACCCTGGACACGTGCCCCAGGTGGTCCCTCCATGTGCGGCTGTAGATGGCAATATCGTCTAGATACGCACATGCGAAGTCCTGGAACCCCTCCAAGAGCCTATCGGCCATCCTCTGAAAAGTAGCCAGGGCATTCTTCATCCCAAAGGGCATGGCCTTGAACTGGTATAGCCCAAATGGAGTGATGAATGCGGACTTGGGAATGGCCGTTGGCTCCAAGGGGATCTGCCAATACCCCTTGCACAAGTCCAGGGTGGTCAAGTAATTCCCCCCAGCCATACGGTCTAATAGCTCATCTATTCTGGGCATAGGCGTCAGTTATGGTGCGATCGTTGAGTCTCCGATAGTCTACACAGAAGCTCATGGTGCCGTCGTGCTTTGGTACTAGTACTACCGGTGAAGCCCAAGGACTCTGTGAGGGTTCTATAACCCTTAGCTTTAGCATATCCCTTATCTCGGCGAGCATATTTTCACACACTGCCTCAGGGATACGATATGGTTGTTGCCGTAACGGCATTTCTCCCTGGGTGTCTACGCGGTGTACCGCAGCGGAGGTATAGCCTGGTATGGCCGAAAACATTTCCTGGTATCCCTGAAGCAGTTGGGAAACCTCACCTTTCTCTAATGGGTTTAGGTTCTGACCCAAGCTTACTTGGTCAATAGTACACGGGAGGTGTCTAATAAATCAGGGAGGGGCAGTCCCTCACTATCTTCCGAAGAGGGGGAACATACTGCGCCCACATCTTCCGTTCTTTCGTTATAGGGTTTGAGCATGTTTACATGAAAAGCTTTGGTCAGCCTTTCATCCGAACATTTGCTCACAATATAGGTGGTATCGCTTATGCGCTCTACCACCTTAAAGGGTCCCTGCCAGGCCACCTGCAGCTTGTCCTTCTTCGCGGGTCTCAGGGCCAACACTTTCTGTCCTATTTCTAATACCCTATCTCTGGTGCCCCTATCATACCACTTCTTCTGGCATTCCTGGGCCGCCCGCAGGTTGTCCCGAACAATTTCGGTGAGAGCCTGTAGGCGGTCCCGGAACTCCAGAACGTACTGGACAATGGGAATCCCCCCTCATCTGTGTTGCCCTCCCAGTGCTCCCGTATGAGATGCAGGGGGCCCCGAACTTTTCTCCCGAACAGGAGTTCGAAGGGGGAAAACTCGGTGGATGCCTGGGGCACTTCGTGGAAGGCAAACAGAAGATGGGGTAGGTACTTTTCCCAATTCCTGCAGGACTCTGAGAAGGTTTTCAGCATCTGTTTAAGCGTGCCATTAAAACGTTCACAGAGCCCATTGGTCTGGGGATGATAGGGGGCGCTGAATAGGGCTTTTAGTCCGCAGCTCTGCCACAATTGCTGGGTCAGGAGGGCTGTGAACTGAGTTCCTCGATCGGACAGGATCTCCTGGGGAAAACCTACCCGGGAGAATATTTTAACTAGGGCCTCGGCCACGGTCTCGGCCTCTATGTTTGCAAGGGCTACTGCTTCCGGGTATCTAGTGGCGTAGTCCACTACAGTTAAAATGAATTTCTTGCCGGACTGACTGGGTCGGCTGGGAGGTCCTATTAAGTCCACTGCTACTCGGTGGAAGGGTTCCTCTATAATGGGCTAAGGGTGCAGTTTGGCTTTCTGGTGGTCACCTCTCTTCCCTATTCTTTGACATATGTCACACGTCCTACAATAATACTTAAGGTCTTGCGTGATCCTAGGCCAGAAGAACGTTTGGGTCAACCGGTCCCTCGTCTTTTTGACCCCTAGATGTCCTGCTAGGGAATATCATGACTGAGTTTTAATAACTCGGCTCGAAATTTACGGGGTACTACCAGTTGTCTTTTAGTGACTTGCGTGGGCCCGCGTCCCACCCCTTCTGTCACTAGGTACAACAATCCCTTACACCATTCAAACTTTTCGTGGGGGATGTCCCCCTTAGGGACCTCTACGGCCTTTCTATACCCTTCCAGTGTGGGGTCTGTCCGCTGCTCTTGTTCAAACCCCTGTGGTGTATCCAAGAAGGTGGTAGGGGGATCGGGCAAAGGTGGTATGTCAACTCCTACCTGGTTGTCCTCAGAGTGCAGCGGTGCTTCCAGTCTGGCTTGGGCTCGGGTGGTAATGGGGTAGGCTTCCACAGTAGTGTCCCGGGTTAGTTGAGAGGTTAAACAGCCAACGTCATTTCCCAATAAGATCTCAGCTGGCAGTTCCTGCATAATGCTGACCTCCAACTGTTTGGACCCAGAACCCCAGTCGACAAGGACGTTGGCTGTAGGTAGCTTGTCTATGGCACCCCCAGCCACCCTTACGGCTACGGTGCAACCGGTGCGAGTTTGCGTCTTGACCGTGTGTGGTTGTACCACCGTTAGAGTGGCCCCAGAGTCTCTCAGAGCTCGGGGCCCCACGCCATTCACTGTAATCCATTGGCGGTGTTGGTCCCGGTTGTCGCCCCCAGCTTGCACTGGATTGACCTCATGTAACACACTCCACTGCTCTTCTTGGTTAGGGACGCTGGTAAAACTTTCCTGTTGCACACAATGGGCGGCTGCCCTGGGTTGTTGTGGTGGTTGCCTTTCCCAGCTTCCTCTGTTTAAATGAGGACACTGGTTCTTGTAATGTCCTGGCTGCTTACAGTAATGACACACTGCAGGGGGTCGAGGTGTTACTGCTGGGCCTTGTGGTGTGTTGCTTATGGTGGGTGTAGGGGTGGCAGTTGGTGCTGGAGCCGGGTAGTTGGGCTTAAACGTGGGTCTGCTTCCCCCCGTTCCCTCCTCCTGTTGTCTTGGTATTTATCTGCTAGTCTGGTGGCTTCCTCCACTGTTTTAGGTTTTCTGTCCTTTACCCAATCTTTGATATCATCTGCAGTGTAGTTAAAGAATTGTTCCAGCAGCATAAGTTGTAAGGCATCCTCCAGCAAACATGCCTCTGCCACAAGCTCCTGGAGGAGTCTGCTGGCTAGCCTCCTGCCCAAGGACTATGGGCCATGTAAAAGACCTGTTAAAAGACTTTGTTCATGTGGTATCCCCGTATTGTTCGGTAACTGAACAAACCCACGAACTACGGACCACCTGTTGTGAAATTGTGTGTTTTTTTGTACCTGGAGATAATTGAGTTTGTACAGTTCCTGACTCAATTATCTCTCAGACACAGAGGAGGAGTGTGTTAAATGTATTGCTTGTATGTGCCTCTCCCCCTCCCCCTTTTTCCAGTCCTATTGTTTCCCCAGCATGGCGTTGTCCCAGGGACACTGCCAGACCAGTTTAAACTAGCTGCTTTTTCCCTCTTCTCTCTCCCATCAGCTCTTAATATTACCTGACCGCACCCTTACTTGTACTATCGTGCTCTATGTAACCTAATGTATGTAAATGAGGCTGTTGGAGGTTTAAATGTGTGTATAAATTGTGAGTGCTGGCCTGCATTAAACAGATCTCCTCCCAGCATTAAGTCGCGGCTAATGTGTGGGGGGCATTGCTATACCTGCTCTAATTTACTGCTATACAGGTATACTCTTTGGAGGAGAGCTTTAACCACCAGGAGCTGGATCCACGACTCGGATCCAGGGTGGGAAGAGGCAGCAAGATCCCATCCAAGCTGGGGGTAGAAGTGCTTATGGTGTCCCGGTGACAACTAGGAAGCGTGTTTGGCGGAGGTACCCAGTTGGGGTACCAGGCGGTCCGCCACTGTCATCGTAAACCAAATTAATCCTACCTAGCCAAGAAATTTTGAGAGTACACCATCTCTCTATATCTTCCCTAAGCTCAGAATAGATCTTACCCAAGTTATACATATGCATCTTGAACAGCTTCTTGCACATGTTAATGCCCAGATAAGAAATATAAGAGTCCCTCCAGTCAAAGTCATACAGTTCTTTCATAGTGTTTAACTCATACCATGGTACAAAAAATTGTAGAGTTTGTGTTTTATTTGTATTTAACTTATAGAACGAAATTTCCTCGAATTCTCGCAAAATAGACATCAATTGAGTTAGCAAGGTCAATGGTTTTTTCAAAGAGAGCATGATGTCGTCTGCAAAAAGGCCAATTTTATGTTCTTTATCCCCTACTACTATGCCCTCAATATCTGCAGACTGGCGTATAATTTTAGTCAAGTGTTCCCTCACCAACATAAATAGAAGTGATGACAACGAAAATTATCTGACATATATCCTGCTGCAGATACTATTGCCGTTGGTTGACAGTATAACACAAACACACCTTGATGAAAGGATCAGGTAAATTGAATTGCGACAGAACTTTCCTAAGGTAATCTCAATGAATTCTATCAAACGCCTTCTCCACATCCAAAGAGAGGAGCAGAGAAGGTGTTCGCTCTAGCCCATCTGGTCTTTGTCAATCAGGAATGGGAGAATTTGATTAAGTCTATTTGCCAGAATCTTATAGTATATTTTGGTATCATTGTTTATTAATGGGATGGGACGAAAATTTGAGCACGCAATGGATGCTTTGCCAGGGTTAGGTAATATGTCACTATTTGGGCGTTTAAAGCCTCTCCCGGCATTTCTCCTGTGTTCCAAGAATTTTTAAATATTTGTGTCAAGTGCGGAGTTAAAATGCCAGAGAAAGATCTATAATATGACATTGTGAAACCGTGAGGACCCGGGGCCTTACCAGTCGGGATCATATTAATAGCGTCAACAATTTCTGTTGAAGAGATGGGTGAATTTAGTATGTTCAATTTGTCTGTTGAAATTTGTTTCAAAGGGACCCTATCCAAAAATGAGCATATTTTTTCAGATGTTGGTTGTATAATATTAGGATCAAGGGCCAACTTGTATAATGTTTTATAATAGTCCACAAACATATTGCTAATTTTAACAGGGTGAGTTATCTCAACTCCCTTGTCATTAATTAAATGCTCAATTCTAGATTGGAAGATTCCGTGGCGTAATTTAGAGGCCAACAAAGATGAGGCCCTGTTAACTTTGGTGTAAAAAACGTGTTTTCATTTCTTTACCATCATGGCTGTGTATTCCACTTGAAGAGTGATAATCTTATCTTTTTTTATTTTTTTAGTCTTTCTTTTTCAATGTTTGTGTATAAGATAAAGTTTACAGAAAAAAGAAAGGGTTAGTGCACAGTAGTCATGACAGTTATACACAACTCTTAATACATAGCTGATGTGCATGTATACATATAGGGTAGCAGCTCAATATCGGTGGAGAGGTCACGAACGCAGTTGGCTTATTAGTGTTATGGTCCCTTTTGTGGCTATTGTCTGTTTCCTCATTTCTCTCTTTTTTTTTTTTTCTTTATCTATTTTCTCCCTTCCCGCCCTAGGGACAGTTTAGATATGATAGGTATTGCTATGCAAGCTTGTACCGTTAGCATGAATACTCTGGGTGTCTAGAGGTAACAGCTGTCCCGCCTTGTGCAAAAAGTCGTCTCTTGTGGTTGTCTCCCTAATTGGTGCAGTTGAGTCAGTCATAGTTAGGGTATGGTTCCTGGGTACCAAATTATTGCTGCCATGAGAATCAAGTATTCTGGTGGTCAGGTTGGGTTTTGCCATATATTGTAAGCGTGTAATTTACCCCTTCCTATAGGTCTTTGGATGCGTTATATGCCAAGGATTGTGTTCTGTGTCCTGAGACAGTTGTGCAACAGATATTAGGATAGTGGTTCGATAGTAATCAGTATAGTGGAAGAAAGAAAAGAAGTCAAGGGTTGGATTATATATTCCCCGTCACCGGGGTCCACAATCCAATCCCTTTGGAGGGGTTTGCTGTAGAAATGGGTACCGGGGAGGATTATGATTGGTCGCCAGCACCTAGCTGTATTGGCATGTCTTTCGTATCAGGTTTTTACCAAGGTAGGGATGTGTCCCCAGCCAAGGGTCCCATATTTTGAGGAAATGTTTGTGTGTGTTGTGAATTTGTGAGGTGAGCTTGTCCAAATGTAAGCTGTCTTGTATTTTTTTTGTGTGAATATAGTTTGTGTTGGAATGTTGAGTGTAGACCATACTTCTGCGATCGCTCTGCGTGTTGCTAACGCAATGTGAGCGATTAGTTTGTTCTCTGCTCTAGTGAAGGTCTTGGGTTTCAACAGTAAGAGGACCCAGGGATCCAAGGAACAAGGTTTGCCCAAGATTTTGGCTATTAATGTTGTGACACTAGTCCATGTGTTTTTTTGGGGGGGAGGGGGGACAGGTCCACCAACAGCAGTGGAATGTTCCTACCTCCCCAAATTGCTTCCAGCATAGGTTAGAATTAGAGCGGTGTATAATAGTTAGGTGCTGGGGTGTGAGGTACCAGCGGAACAGCATCTTATATGCCTACTCAGTATGTGTTGAGATATTGCTGTAGCCTCCCATATGTCCGCCCAGTCAGATGTGTGCTCTGGGGGTCCTGGGTCTGAATCTTATTTTTAACATTGAGGATCATTGGAGCAAGGAATAAGGAAGGACCAAATTTGTTTGCCAGATTTAAGTTATATGATTCTTTTTCCAATTCTCTTAAATTCGATCTAATAAATATGAAGCCCTTTGTAAAAAGTGTCCCCGCAAGACAGCTTTATGAGTGTTCCCTAATGATGTAACAAGTAAATTTGGATTCGAATTTTCACTGAAATAGTTATTAAACTCTTTTTCAGCAAGTGTCTTATTTTCAAGCTCTGTGACTAAATGGTAAAAATATTAAACAGAACACAAATGAAATATCACATTGAAATAATTATTCAGAACCTTAACTCGGTACTTGAAGCACTTTTGCGAGCGATTACAGATTCATATCTGTTTTGGGTATAATGCAACAAGCTTTGCACTGCTGAATTTGTGTAGTTTCTGCTACTCGTCTCTAAACATCCTCTCAAGCTCTGTCAAGTTGGATGAGAACTGTTGATAGACAGACATTTTCCAGAGGTGGTTGATTGGGTTCAAGTCCAAGCTTTGTCTGGATCATCAAGGACATTCACAGAGTTATCCCTAAGCCACTCTTGCATTATCTTGGCTATGGATCAGGTTTTTATTAAGGTTATCTCTGAATTTTTATGCGTTCATCTTTTCCTCAATCGTGATGAGTCTCTGCTGCTGAAAAATGCCTCCAAAGCATCCCTCGACCACCTACTTTACTGTTGGGTTGGTATTGCACAGTTGATGAGAGGTGCCTGGTTTCCTTCAGACATAACGCTTTGTATTAAGGCCAGACAATTCTATCTTTGTTTCATCAGACCAGAGAAACCAGTTTTTTTATAGTTTTATAGTTCTTTAGGTACTTTTAGACAAACCATCTGGTGGGAAAATGGATGGGAGAATAGTAATAAAGGCAAACTAATGGGCAAATAGTTACAGTATATACATACTATATCATACAACTGCATAAGCCTGCCACAAAGCCAATGTGCCCCATTTTTTGCACGTCCTATCCTAGCAACCTGATGCCTGCTCTCAGAAATCAACTTGCTCAGAATTAGCATTTGAAACCTGTTTCAGGCTTGAAACTGAACATACAGATAAAAAGGAATTTCAATGAGAATAATCCACTTGGGAAATCCTTCTTCTTGGAGCTCTCTGCAGGGCAAGGTTAAATAGGGCCCTGGAGTGAGGCACCTCTGATATGGAGGGGTGCAAAGCAAAGGTGGTAGAATGGCTTAGCAGGCATGATTATGGTGCAGCATTTTGTGAAATATTTATTCTTTTGTGCAAACGCTATAATGATTTGAGCATTCACAAATCCAGCATTTGAATGCATCAAATGCGTTAAAGTTATATTGGTGCCCTCAGTGTCCCTTTAAGGTCCAGGGCCAAGCTGATGCCGTGCACATTGCTGAATTGCTTCATCTGTTTTTGGAGGTTGTTCTCCGCTAAACAGGTCTAAACTATACTTCTAGATAGCTGTTACAGTTGAGTGGTTTAGTTATTGTCAGATTCTAAAATGGCCAGGATAAAACACATTTTCTGTCTGCTTTTCTAAATAAGACATTGCACTGATTTGAGGACAGTACTCTCGTTCTTTTCAGACCTATCTCGCACTACCCTGGAGAAGTGCAGTCCTCTTTGTCCACTAACTGAAGTGCTCTCGGCCCACAAGATCCCTTATGTTTGGGGTGCCCCATAATGTTTATTGATTACTTGAGACTCTTGGACCTTAAATGTACGAAGCCTTGGCGATAACCTCTATCCTAACCAAACTGGTTCACCATTCTGACCATATGAAGCAGTAATCAATGTTACCATCCTTATGAATAGTTGCCAGGGATCCAACTTTTGTCAAACCATTTGTTCCTGCTTCACAATATGGAGACTTCTCAACTGCCTCTAAAATACAAACCTATTACCTAACCCTAGGACCAGGGCTTAGTAGTTTTTTTTGTTTTTGTTTTTTACTTTAGAACACTGTTGAATTGTGTCTCGTAATGGGTTATAATATATGTCTGATAGACTGACATGCAAACAGAAACAAACTTAATATCCCATATGCGGAAGTAGTGTGTAGGTAAGTTTTCCTATGATTAGTAGACAGCTTGGAGAGAAGTAACCTATTTAAGAGGGGTTATACCCCTAACCAATGGGGCATCAGGGGTAGGGTTACAGCCAGAAATAGCACTCTAAATAATGGTGTGAGGTTGGGTCCATGTCGCATATGTTAGAAACCACAGGGTTTCTTAAAGTAAAATGCCAGAGTGGTTGACAGGCCCGGTAGACCGGGTGGTGGCCGAAAGTGTGTGGCTAGTTGTGCGTAAGCTGTGGATTATAATGTGTGAGTGGGTTGCCCTGCCGATCTGTCTGTGCTAGTCAAATTACAGGGGAATAAAATGAGTCCAGGGATAAAAATATTTCTTCTGTATTTGTGTGTTTCAGTCATTGATATATTTCTCCCAGGACTGCCAAGTCTTTATAGAATTTTTCTCCATGTTTCTGATTTGGGCCATCAGTTTGTCCATTAAATAGTTGTCTTTAATTTTTATGACTACTACTTCCATCGTGGGTGTGGAGTTTTGATCAAGGATGATGCCAGGACTCATCCTAGCCACCAGGGTGTTGAAGAGTTTTTGCTCCTTCGAGAGGAGTCCGTCAGTAGGTTTGGACAATAGAAAGGACCATGGGTCCATATCTATCGGTGGTTTAAACACGTTCTTTAACAGGGTCTGGACCTGCGACCAAAATCCTTTGGGCATGTCCACCACATATGTATAAAAGTACCCTTGTCCCCACAGTCCTTCCAGCATATGTCAGTTGTGTTTTTTCCCATTCTGAATAGTTTTACCGGGGTTGTATACCACCTCATAAGCATTTTATATGAATGTTCCTGTTGTAGTACGCAGATAGATGTTCTGGCTGGCGCTTCCCATATGTTCGCCCAGTCCTCTCCCTCTAGTGTCTGTCCCAGGTCTTTTTCCCATTGGTATATGTAGCTAGGATCATCGTCATCCCTCTCTGGGGGGCTAAACTGTGTATAAAGTGCTGTAATCAGGCCCCTCTGATTGGTTACTGTGATACATAGTTTCTGCCAAAAGGTCATGGGGGCTTGTGCTGCTTTGTGCACCATTAGGTCCCTAGCGACGTCTTTTAGTTGGATGTATCAAAAAAAGTTAATTTATTTCAGTAATGCAACGAAAAAGGGGAAACTAATATATGATATAGACGCATTACATGCAAAGCAAGATAGTTCAAGTCGTGATTTGTCATAAGTGCGATGATTATGGCTTACAGCTCATGAAAACCCCAAATCCACAATCTCAGTAAATTAGAATAATGTGAAAAGGTGCAGTAATCTAGGCTCACAGTGTCCCACTCTAATCAGCTAAGTAAGCCATAACACCTGCAAAGGGTTTCTGAGCCTTTAAATGGTCTCTTAGTCTGGTTCAGTAGGAATCACAGTCATGAGGAAGACTGCTGACCTGACAGTTGTGCAGAAAACCATACTTGACACCCTCCATAAGGAGGGAAAGCCTCAAAAAGGTAATTGCAAAGGAAGTTGGATGTTCCCAAAGTGCTGTATCAAAGCACATTAATAGAAAGTTATGACGAAGGAAAAAGTGTGGAAGAAAAATGTGCACAAGCAGCAGGGATGACCGCAGCCTGCAGAGGATTGTCAGGCAAAGGACATTCAAAATTGTTGGGGACTTTCACAAGGAGTGGACTGAGGCTAGAGTCAGTGCATCAGGAGCCACCACACACAGATGGATCCTGGACTTCAGATGTCGTATTCCTCTTGTTCTCCTGAACAACAAACAACGTCAGAAGCGTCTTACCTGGGCTAAAGAAAAACAGACCTGGTCTGTTGCTCAGTGGTCCAAAGTCCTCTTTTCTGATGAGAGCAACTTTTGCATCTCATTTGGAAACCAAGGACCCAGAGTCTGGAGGAAGAATGGAGAGGCACACTGCAAGATGCTTGAAGTCCAGTGTGAAGTTTCCACAGTCTGTGTTGATTTGGGGAGCCATGTCATCTGTTGGTGTTGTTCCACTGTGCTTCATTAAGTCCAGGGTCAACACAGCCGTCTCCCAGGAGATTTTGGAGCACTTAATGCTTCATTCCACAGACAGGCTTTATGGGGATGCTGACTTCATTTTCCTGCAGGACTTGGCACCTGCCCACACTGCCAAAAGCACCAAAGCCTGGTTCAATGACCGTGCTTGATTGGCCAGCAAACTCGCCTGACCTGAACCCCATAGAGAATCTATGGGGCATTGCCAAGAGAAAGATGAGAGACATGAGACCGAACAATGCAGAAGAGTTGAAGGCCACTATTGAAGCATCTTGGTCTTCCATGACACCTCAGCAATGCCACAGGCTGATAGCTTCCATGCCACGCCGCATTGAGGCAGTAATTGCTGCAAAAGGGGCCCAAACCAGGTACTGAGTCCATATGCAGTCCTATACTTTTCAGAGGTCTGATATTGTTCTATGTACACTCCTTGTTTTATTGATTGCAGATTAAAATTCTAATTTACTGAGATGTGGATTTGGGGTTTTCATGAGCTGTAAGCCATACTCATCGCACTTATGACAAATCACAGCTTGAACTATCTTGCTTTGCATGTAATGCGTCTATCTCATATATTAGTTTACCCTTTTACGTTGCATTACTGAAATAAATCAACTTTTGCACATTATTCTAATTTTTCGAGTATCACCTGTATTTTGTGAGATGTTGACATCCTGGTTATTTAGGAAAGTATTTTTTTCTGCAGAAGAGAGGACTCTTTCGATGCTGCTTTGCACCACGCATTTTTATTCAGAAGGGTACATTCATAGAACCCTCAAAGATCTTGATCTACGAGCCTTCACTGGGATTCCCTCTATAATTAGCTGGATTAACCCCTTCAGGACCGAGGACGGTTCAGGACTGTCGTCGGCATTTTTGCGTTGCCGACCGGTGACGGTCCTGAACCGTCCTAACGCTCCAATGTACTTACCCGATTGCCGTCGTTCCCCCGGTGTTGCTCCCGTTGTAAGGAGACTGCCAGCAGCCCAGACAGTCTCCCCATGGCAGATTAAGACCCCTGTGGCCATGTGATCGCTCAACAGAGTGATCACATAGTCACAATAGGTGTCCATGTGTCTGCCTGCAGAGGGACTGCCTGTGCTGACAGGCAGTTTCCCTGCTAGTGTAAAATCATAAAAAATATTAAAGTTAAAGTTAATAAAAAAATAAAATTATATATGTGTATATATATATATATACATGATATATAGACATATATTTTATATATATATAATATATGTCTATATATCATATATATAATGTCATACTAAGTGTATTTTTATATTAAAGGACCACTCTAGGCACCCAGACCACTTCAGCTTAATGAAGTGGTCTGGGTGCCAGGTCCAGCTAGGGTTCAGAGAAACTGCTATGTTTATGAATGGGTTAAGCCTTCCCCCTAATCCTCTATTGGCTGTCTCATTGACAGCCACTAGAGGCGCTTGCGTGCTTCTCACTGTGAAAATCAAAGTGAGAAGACGCCAGCATCCATAGGAAAGCGTTGTAAATGCTTTCCTATGAACTGGCTGAATGCGCGCGCGGCTCCTGCTGCGCATTCACATTCAGCCTATGACGTCGCTATGGTGGAGGAGAGGAGGAGGAGAGATTTTCACAGTGAGAGCACGCAAACGTCCATAGAAAGGCATTATGAATGCTTTCCTATGTGACCGGCTGAATGCGCGCGCAGCTCTTGCTGCGCGTGCGCATTCAGGCGACAGGGAGGAGAGAAGGAGGATCGGAGGAGGAGAGCTCTCCGCCCAGCGCTGGAAAAAGGTAAGTTTAACACCTTTTCCCCTTTCCAGAGCCGGGCGGGAGGGGGTCCCTGAGGGTGTGGGCACCCTCAGGGCACTATAGTGCCAGGAAAACGAGTATGTTTTCCTGGCACTATAGTGGTCCTTTAATATGTACATATATTAATATAAAACTGCACTTATAATTAAATTACACACGTATATATATAATATAAATAATAACTATATATATTGTATATAAATATTATAAAATACAAATAAGTAATTTAAATTAAATAAAAACATGTAAAAATAATAAAATTTTTACAAAAAATATATATATATCTATATGAAATTTTATTCTAACTGTATTTTGATAGTAATATATATATATATATTTATATCAAAATACACTTAGAATGAAATTGTATATATATATCTATGTATATATAAATAAATAAAAATAATATGAAATATACATATGTCCATATACAAAATTACATAAATAATTATATAAATATACACGTAGACTTCAAATATATAAATATGCATATATATTTAAATTCTACGTGCGTATTTATGTAATATTTTTACATAATTAAGTAATTTTATTGATTGCAATTTGAGGGACCTGCCTACCAACCCAGGCCGAAAGTACAGAGAATTTAATTTGCTAGCACTATATTTTACCCTGTAACTTTCTATGATATCCTAAAACCTGTACATGAGGGGTACTGTTTTACTCGGGAGAGTTTGCTGAAGACAAATATTAGTGATTCAAAACAGTAAAACATATCACAGTGATGATATTGTCAGTGAAAGTGACTTTTTTTGCATTTTTCACACACAAACAGCATTTTTACTGATTATATAATTGTTGTGATACGTTTTCCTGTTTTGAAACACTAATATTTGTGTTCAGCAAAATCTCCTGAGTATAACAGTACCCCCCATGTACAGGTTTTATAGCGTTTTTGAAAGTTACAGGGTCAAATATATGGGTCAAATATTTTTACATTGAAAAAGGCCAGGTTGGTTACGTTGCCTTTGAGAGCGTATGGTAGCCCAGGAATGAGAATTATGGCATACCATTTGCAAAAGAAGACAACCCAAAGTGTTGCAAATGGGGTATGTCCAGTCTTTTTTAGTAGCCACTTAGTTACAAACACTGGCCAAAATTAGCGTTCAATTTAGTTTTTTACTTTTTTCACACACAAACAAATATGAATGCTAACTTTGGCCAGTGTTTTCGACTAAGTGGCTACTAAAAAAGACTGGACATACCCCATATTAAATACCCTGGGTTGTCTACTTTAAAAAAAATCTGTGCATGTGGGGTGTTATTCAGAGATTTATGACGGATAATAGTGTTACATTGTCACACCTGATAAATTTTAAAAATGTATGTTTTGAAACCGCAATATCCTACTTGTACCTATAGCCCTATAACTTGCAAAAAGCATGTAAACACTGGGTATTTTTAAACTCAGGACAAAATTTTTAATCTATTTAGCAGCTTTTTTCATTCGCTTTTGTATATGAGTAAAAGATTTTTCAAGTAAAAGTCAAAAAACATGTATTTTTTCAATTTTTCATCATATTTATTTATTTATTTTTAAATTAAATTACATGAGATTATATAAATAATGGTATGTAAAGAAAGCCCCTTTTGTCCTGAAAAAAAACAATATATAATTTGTATGGGGACAGTAAATGAGAGAGCGGAAAATTACAGCTAAACACACACACCACAAAAGTGTAAAAAGAGGCCTGGTCGCAAATGTACAACATCGCAAAAACAGTCCAGTCCTTAAAGGACCACTATAGGCACCCAGACCACTTCAGCTTAATGAAGTGGTCTGGGTGCCATGTCCATTTAGGATTAACACTTTTTTTAATAAACATAGCAGTTTCAGAGAAACTGCTATGCTTATAATATGGTTAATCCAGCCTCTAGTGGCTGTCTCTTGACAGCCGCTAGAGGCGCTTGCGTGCTTCTCACGGTGAAAATCAAAGTGAGAAGACGCCAGCGTCCATAGGAAAGCGTTGTAAATGCTTTCCTATGAACTGGCTGAATGCGCGCGTGGCTCCTGCTGCGCATGCGCATTCAGCCTATGACGTCGCTATGGTGGAGGAGAGGAGGAGGAGAGCTCCCCGCCCGGCGCTGGAGAAAGGTAAGATTTTAACCTCTTCCTCTCCCCAGAACCCGGCGGGAGGGGGACCCTGAGGGTGGGGGCACCCTCAGGGCACTATAGTGCCAGGAAAAAGAGTATATTTTCCTGGCACTATAGTGGCCCTTTAATGGGTTAAAAGAAAAGTCTGCTTTGCAGAGTTCCTGTAGTTTACTCTTAAATTCTGTTTAATAGATTTTGTATATCATGTTTCCACAAAATGTCTCAGAATTTAAAGACTCAACTATAATGAATATTTTTTTTTTTTTAAACTCTAAATGTATATGTTAATGTTTTCTAGCAGTAAATAAACACTCAAAAGCACCATAATCACTACAGCACACTGTAGAGAGATTATGTACCAGGAGTGTGCCCACCTCCTTTTTAAGTAGTCAAACCTTTTAGTAATGGTTTGACTTCTCACCTGGTGTCTGGGTACCATTCTTTTCTCCTTCTCCCGGCTGGAAGCTCTTATCATAGAGCTAAGATGGGCAGTGGTTAGATTATTGGCTTATAGTGATCAGCTGATACTTTCATCCCATGCGCTAGCACTGCATTGTAGGCCTTGGCTCATGAGAGCTAAAGGAAGCTCCTAAATAGAAGCTTCTGACTCTCCTGAACACCGAGAGGAGATGGGGGACAGACCCCAGAAGTCAACAGACCCCAGAACACCCCAGTGTTATTAACCCCTTAAGGACCAAACTTCTGGAATAAAAGGGAATCATGACATGTCACACATGTCAGGTGTCCTTAAGGGGTTAAATGGTTTGACTACTCACATTGTGGAGGTGCCAGGCACTTGTGGAACCATAACCACTACAACACTATACATTAGTGGTTTTGGTGCTGGAGTGTTCTTTTAAACTAATAATTAGTGCATTGAATGATTCATATTTTTGCTTATAGTAACTGAAGATGCACATTATTACCAGACAGATAAGATCTTTGCCTCTGTTAATCACTATTATGGTGTATGCAGCAGAATACTAAGATGGAATGCTATGATAAAGACAAACAAAAAAAGACAGATTTGTAGTGAGAAATGTGAAGACTCTAGGGTACATATAGTCACCTACTTTTCTCAGATTTGGCTGGCTTTCACTTAAGGATACGTACAGATGTAGAAGAATACCTTGTTTGTGCTACAGGTATGCAAACTTAACTCTACAATGTAATTCTGATAGGACCACAAGATACATATGTTTATATGGTGGAACGGGACATCTGATACAACTGGTCTGTGATGTTCTCCAAGACTGGAGCAGCAATTGAAGTTGTGCTGAGACCAGGACCTTGGATAACTTTATTGCACAGGAAGCCACTGAATTACTCCTTACACAAAAATGCAAGCTTATGTACTGCAACTACTGGAAGATCCTCCTTCCTCCTTATCCACTACAGTTTGAACCCAAAATCTTTTGACACTGGAAATACTGTAGACAATTATTCCCATTATTCTCAGCCACGCTGACCAGCCACATGGAAAAACGGCTCCCATAATCTGACTGCCTTTTGGGCTATATAAGTGGTTTGGTCCATCGCCTTGTATTGAAAAACAGCAGTCCATGGCACTCAGAGGTGCTGGTTCTTACTTCAGACCTGACTTTCAATTTTTGGCCACTCGAGGTGAGACACGATGTCTCCTTGATTGAGGCCTACACAGGCAGTGAGCGGGGTGGACGGCTGCCGCCCTGCTACCCGGCCTCTGATCCACGCAAAGCCGGCCCTGTTACCCTCCCTGTGGGCCAGTGTGGGGCCCAACTGTCGGTTGTTTCGGTCTAAGAACTCGCCTACCTTCTAAGATGGTGCTCCGTGGAGAGGAAGATTCCCCCCTGGGCTCTTGGCGCCTTTGGCGCGCAAATCTGTGCACCGCACCTGAAACTCATGCGGCTCCAGATGTCCATTCTGGGTGCCAACAATTGACACCGAGGCCCCACAGTGGAGTACACATCATCGTTCCTGGTGGACCGCCTGAGACGCAGACCGATCTCTCTACCCTCGCTACATCTAGCTACTCCAACTCTGTTACCACCACACTGCCGATCCTCAACAACCCACTCTGCAGTATCATGCTGGACTGAGACTGTCTGACAAGGCCTGGGTGGCTGTCTTGCTGTTTACTAACTGCCCCACTTTTAAATACTATGTCTTGCTGGTGTGGACCGAATGTTCTCTAGGTGGGGACTGTGGGTGCCTCTCCACGGGCAAATAGCGGTTATTATAGAGGTTATTTTGGCTCCTCTGACTGGTTTAGTGCTTACATGGGCCCTGGGGTTACTAGCCTTGGCATGTTTTTCCTTTGCTTAATTTTCCTTGCATATGCTTACTTTCTCATGCCAAACTGTCTCACAAGTTTTTAACTCCTTTCATTAATCAACACCAAACGTTACATTTGTTGATCATTAGTGCTGTTTTACCTCATTATGATTTAACCTGGTCTGACATGCATATTTGTGAAGCAGCACTGTTCGTATTATGTTGAATTATGTTGTTGTTTTTTCATGCATAACCAAAATAAAGAATTATACATTTTTTAAAAAAGCATCTGGGTTTTCCCATCCAGTATTGGCCTTTCCATTGTTGTCAATGGACTTGCTGTGCATATCACACACATATGTAAGAGAAAGACAAGATAATTCTGGTGTTAGTAAAGTAGTCAAGGTACTGTGTATATACCTGATCTGACCTCATATTATCCTTCCTTTATTCCATATTCCCCACTATTCTGATATAATCTTCTCCTAATGAACACTATTTCTCTTGTCTGATGCCACTTAAGCTACACTTATTAAGTAGCAAAGTATGCTTTATTTGATTTTCATTGCAGGATTGAGCTGACAAGCTTGGGATGGAAGGAGAGAAAGATTATATTTGGATTTTCTGGAATGTACAATAGCCTGCAATCATAGACTGAAAGGGTTATTTACTAAAGTGAGAATTCAAAGTTAATTTCAGAATTATTAAAGACAAACGAACAGGGCTAGAGCCAATGATTAAGTACACTAAGGGAATGGGGGGTAACCCCAAATGTAAACGTAAGAAAGCAAAGGTAGTGTACCTGGGTAGTCTAATTTGTCAACTCAGAATCACAAATAAATGTCTAGATTAGTAGCAGAATTCTTGCCAGACAAAGGACTGAACAGGTAAAAGTTAACAAAATAAATACATTTTATTGTAATTTCATATCGTGAAGGCAAACGTGAAAAATACACCAAAAGTGCTAATGTACATAAAGTGAATATAAGATAGGTACTAGAATAGTACCCTTAAGTGGTATTGTAACGAATCACCGGATACCATACCGGTGTCAAATCTACTAATACAAATACCATACGTACTAGTGTGTACAGTACAAGCTGAAGTATCCTGAAATGATATCCCTAATATTCAGTAATAATAGAGATCTATATAGCTTGCTGTTCGTTGCCAGTGCTGGAATAGACGAGGTCCCTGCTAGTCCTAGAATAGTTTTGTTGTATGTATCGATTAATACAGGACTAGAGTAGGCTATGCCAGCAGTTGGGAGGCGTACTGTCTCTGATTTAGGCTAAGATATTGCCCATGATTGCTATAGTCTTTTAAATAAATAAATAACGCCTAAATATTAGCATCAGAGTGAAGCAGAGTGTTCAAGCGACTGTAATGTGAAATGTCAGAAAGACAGGCTCAAGGTATACCCTCTTCATATCACCCTAGTAAACATGCATAAAAAATAATAACGCCTGCTTGAAACTGCAATGTCTCGAGGGGAGATAAGGTCCCTATAGGTGTTAATAATAATAATCTAAATCCTGGTCTTCTCAAGACTGATAGAGAAAAAACAGGCAACTTGGCAGTGATGAAAAAAGACAGTAATGTGAGGATAAACACCAGTTCCTTAGTGTTATCAAATCCTAAGGATAGAGGTGGGCTATTGCAAAATTAATACAAAATGGTAAAGTTGAGAGGCTATCAAATAAACTGAAGACCTAAGTATCTATTCATCCTGTCTTAGTCTCCAGCAGTAATAAATAGGATACCTCTCTCACACAGTGCGTACTGCAGATAAGCTAGCACTATTCTAGTATTGCTGTTAAAGCCCCCCTGTGCCTTCGAGGGCACCTATCTCCAGTCCCCCTGGCTAATGATTTCTAGTAGTATAATAGAAGTTCAAAGTAAAAATAAAATTAAAATAAAAAATCATTGATAGTTGAATAATTGGATAGACAGAATAGCATGGTCGCAGGTCCATATGCTAAGCTTGAATCATAAGAGTAGCATGCTAAGAACCCCTGAAGCGCACGTTTCGCCTAACCTGGCTCATGAGAAGCCTTCACGATATGAAATTACAATAAAATGTATTTATTTTGTTAACTTTTACCTGCTCAGTCCTTTGTCTGGCAAGAATTCTGCTACTAATCTAGACGTTCTGAGTTGACAACTCAGACTACCAAGGTACACTACCTTTGCTTTCTTAATTTTAGAATTATGTGCTAGAGAAACGGTCCAATCACAGGCTTCTCCTTGAGAATCGTGTGACTGGACTGTGCGAGGCCCCTGTGATGTTGGAATGGGGAGAGTCACCGCTGGGACCTTTGCTGGATTCAAGGTGAGTAACCTTTTTTTTGCAGATTTTATTGAACATCAAGGAGGGGATTTACTGTGTAATATACCCTGGGCAATATGGATACGGTCCCCCCTCTCAGCCTTGATGTTCAATAAAACCAGCAAAAAAAAAGTTTACCCAAAATGGTTGGAGTAACCCTTTTAATTTGAACTTTACTGTGCATTTACCTTGAATTCTCACTTGAATGAATAACCCTGTAACTGTTTCTAACTTGCTTTAAAATAAAAATAAGGAAATCTGTTTAATAATAAAGTGAATTGGTGGGTTGAATTCCGATTTGTATTGTGACAGATATTTTATTAATCATATAACACTGAAAGGAGGAGCACAACCAATTAAAATGCAAAAAAACACTTTATTGTACAGGAACACATATAACAGGTATCAACAAGGACATCTTAGAGTGTCAATATATTCAAACATATCTACCCAATATGCAAGCAATGACTGGAACAAAAGAAAAAGAGATAAAGAAAAAAAAAGAGATTCTGATCTAAGTAATCCAAACTGGATGGTGTAAGCAATGATGCAAAGAAACAATATTATGATACCTGTATAAAAATGTGAACCAAAAAATACATACCGAAAACAGACCCTATCTAGGAACATGAGAAGAGGGTGAAGACGTCAAACAAATAATAGCCCCCAACGTTTCGGCACTATCCGCCTTTATCAAGGGAGATATTTTATTAATGACAGATATGGATTGGTTTTAAATGAATCGTTCATTAGTGAAAATTTGCACTCTTCTTTTGAACGTGGCCTCACCTCTTATACACCTGGGACATATTGATTGAAAACTGTGGTCCTTTATTTATATCATATATACTGTTTTATTCTGTTAGTCGGGTCGTCATTTAGTTTATGAATATGCGGTAGCGAGTGATTTGTCGTATAGTGTGAATAGGTGTGTTTAGCTTTGTCTCTTTGTGAGAAAGAGGCAAAAGAAAATTAAATGCATCCACCCTACCACCGAACTCTACTTTCGTGGTTCGGATAGAGTTGGACCTCTAACTGGGTGTATCTTGTGTATAACTGCCACGAGGTGTTGCTAAAAGTTCGAATGAGATAGAGCTTCGGCTGTGATATTACCCCGGCCAGGTACGTGTATGCATACCAAATGGAAATTACGTGACACCGCCAACTAGGTGATTCCCCTTATGGGTTCAATGAGTGCTTGTGAGGGAGAACACCTTTTATCCACATTTACACGAGCGACTTTGTTATTGGAAATTATGTGATGGTTTGCCTTCCCGTCAGGAACCCCGGGTGGGATCTGCTGCAACTTATGGGTTAAATGTCGAAATAGTGTGAAAGTGGTGCAGGTAGATTGTAGTGTCGGGGGGCCATCGGTCACGGAACCACCAACCTTGGCATATGGCCGTGAATACTGAATGGCCTGCTGCGTTGATACCGGTAACCAGTGATTCTGCGTCTGGTGGGGGGATGAACGTAGAAATCCGTTTCTGACACGGAAGAAACTGACACCACCTCAGTGGTCTGTTTGCATGCAAGTCAAGAGAGACGGTGTTATAGTCGTGTGGAGCCCCTGGTAGGAGGTGTGGTAATCGCAGTATGATTGAGCGACCCGGTTGTATTGCGTGAAACGTGAATGTAAGAGCCCTGTAGGGATTGCAGGTCTTTGCGGGAGCGGTTACTCATGTGTGAGAACCCTCTTACTCATTGATAATGCGTTATACTTTATCATCAGGTAACCTGGCTAGCCTGCTTGCTGAGTCCGGGAGGATACCGAAAAGGTAAGGTCGTTGGAAGGCCCTATTGTTTCCTAGCCAGGTAGGGGAGACTCCTGATGAGGAGCATAATGCCACGGCATCGGTGATGTTTTGAGGGGTTCTGTTGGGATCTTCCACGTAGAGGAAATCATCAGGGTAGCGTATTGCTACTGGACTGTAATTCACGTATTTGGAGGTGCTCGCGTAGTGTTTCCGTGAACGTTGCTTAAGTTTGGGGGTACTCTCAGCCCCAAATGTCCGACGCTTGGCGAGACAGTACGTACCTTCGTCTTGAAACTCTGTGACTGCCACGGAGACGGGTATATAGGCAGCAACTTCCCGGCTTCGCGAATGCTCCTATGCGTTAGTCCACTGTGGCAATTTGGAGTAGGAATTGATGGCCCCGTGAGATCGTGTGTGGAGATATTTCCGAAGGACCCGAAATTTGTGTTATGCGACGTCTCTATTTCGAGTAGTGGTGGCCTGTGAGGGCCGCGAATAGAGGTATTTCTGAAGGACCTGAGGTAGTTGAACAATGTCTCTGGTTTACTATAGGGATACATATATCGGAGATTCGTTAAGAGCCTGTGACTGGACTCCTAGGTGTGAAGAGAGAGAGGCTTACGGGGAACTGAGAGAGCCAAGTGAAGCGACAGTAGTATGTAATGACCCGAGTGAGGGGCCGGGAACTGAGTCGTTGTGGATTGCCCGCGGAGGGCCGTATATAGCGAAGGTAGTGCCGGCCAAGTGAGGGTCGCGTATAAAGGCTTTCTGGTCATTTAACCAACGACTCTCTGTGAATGTCAGAGATACCTTAAGCCTGCGACTGGACATAGAAATGCAGCTAGAGAGGGTCGTGCGAGGAATTTAGTGGGTCCGAGGAGGCCCGGATGTATGTAATAGCCCGGGTGAGGGTCCGGAATAGTGTCATAGAGAATTACCCACAGTGGGCCGCATGTTACGTAGGTAGTGACGGCCTATTGAGGGCTGCGTATAGGGGTATTTCCGAAGGAGCTGAAGTATGTGTTCGACCCATGTCTTAAGTTTAATGTCGGGAAAGCAAATCAGATATACAAGAATTGCCTGCGACTGTACACATAATCGTAGTGTGGAGAGGGTCGTACGAGGACTTGAGTGGGCCCAATGATGCCGCTGTCGTATGTAAATGCCCAAGTGAGGAGCCATAATAGTGTCGTAATGATTGCCCGTGAAGGGCCGTATGTAACGTAGGTAGTGATGGCCTAGCGAGGCTGCGCATAGTGGTGTTACTGAACGCTAAGTGCCAGAATGTAGAGATTATGCCATGTGTAATTGGACATTCGAGGATTTGTAGTGTGGGTGTATAGGATAGCCTGCAGAGGTTGTTTGGAACATATGGAGGGAGGTCGTGAGTAATGGTTGACCGCCGTATTATAGTGGTAGTTAATTCTCATAGGCTGTAACTGACGTAGGAGCTGACCAGCCGTGTAACGTGCCGTAATGGATGTATCTATTGTGCGTGGCTATAGTCGATTAAGAAACCGAGATAGTGAGGGCCGTAAAATGGCCTGAGAACAGCGAGTGGGCAGTATAAGTTCCCTGGAATATGTGCTGACCTCTCAGAGGTAGTGGGGGGTAGAAAAATAAAATTGTATGATGCAATGGCAGGCCGTCTATAAGCTGTGGCCAGGCTACTTTATTAATGAATGACTTGCAACAAATTGGTACGTAGAATAATAGGTGACCTGGTTGCCCATAACATATATCAATGATCAATGTGACAGCTGAAGTGGCATAATGGGGGGGGTGGATGGATAGATGTATGTAAACAGAGGATTTAGTCCCTCTGTAATGCTCCGGGTGCAGTCCGCTGGGTAGAAGTGGCTGTGTGACTTGAAGGTGTATCCTGAACATGGTATGTTAGAGCCATGTATAATACAGGGAAGCCGTACGGCTTCCATATGCCATGCCAAATAGGAGGGGAAGAGAGTAGGATGTAGAGGTAAGCACCCTGATGGCCATGTGCAGAGTAAGTCGTGAAGGCCTAGGGAGGGCTGTGACTTAGGTAAACAGTACAAGGCCAAGCCCATAGTAATACTTGGATGGCAAGGTGGCCGCATACAGGTAGTACGTGACTTAGTACGGATGTATTTTATATAGAGTGCGGATTCAGTGTTGACTGTACAGATGTGTGGTTCTAGCCGCATACGCACACCCAAGTAAGCAGAATAATAATTGAACTTAATGTACTAATTAGGGGCTGAGGTATGTCTTAGTAGGCTATCATCTGGGTGTCGTGTGGATAGATCAAGCGTGAATACAGAATGATCAATTATTAGGTGAGATATTATGGGAGTCGAGAGATTGCAGAGTAACCAATTGAATGACTCCATAAGCACCTAGTGTACTAACCGGCGACCATGAAAGAATGCACGTGTTTATGTAGGACTGTACGTCGTACATACCCACGTACAACCAGAATCTAACAAAGCTGAGGCTCCACAACTCAGACATGCAAATGGTGGCCGAATGTGAGTGTGAACCTAGCAGCCTTACTGTGCATATTTGGAAAGCATTAAACTAGGAAAGTCGCAAATAGACAAGCGATACGCGTTAGTAGGAGGATATTTAACGCGTAGTTTAGGATTTTTCAATTTTTTTTATTTTTTTTATTTTTTTTAAAGGAACCCTCCAATTGGGAAGTGGACATATACCTATATGAAACCACAGAATATGCTAATGAGGTAACGGATTTAATTAAAGAACTTGCTGTGTGGATACAACTTCACTGTAAATTTGATTGAACACGACTAAGTAAATAGCAACCCATATTGTAAACTAAGGGACACAATAATGCAATGTACAACTAATGACGAGGCTGTCGTGCCCGGCTGGCTGTCAGGGGGCAGTATGCAAAGAACAAGGAATGTAAATATGCAATGAGTGGCTGAATTGGCTAACGGTGGTCAAATCATGTAAAGCAGTGACTGACCGAGTGGAATGTATTCGGTGGTTAAATAAGTTAGGTCAGTCCCAGTGTGAGTGCCGTTCGATGGCCGGATGAGTTATGTGTATGATGCCCAGCATGGGTAACTTACAACCTGTGGGACAACCAACAGGACCTAGGAAGCAGAATATAGGGACCCGGAAGCTACGGGAGGGTCGGAGATTGGTGGGACACCGATACCGGCGGTGACTATGTGCGGTGGACAGTAAGTATGACGTGTGTCTGAAGGGGGTTAGGTGGCTGTGGAAAGGGGCACAGCGGGAGATGTGTCTTGAAAGGTGGCCTGGACCGGGGAGGTTGCCCGGAAGAGTTGCGCTGAACCGAGGGTACTCAATATGCCGTTGTGACTTGCGGTACTATTGCGACGCCGTAAAGCAGCAGTGAGAGCGGACTGCGGCAGTTTCATACTCACGTTACCGTTGGAACTCACGGCACGAATGTAACGCCGTAAAGCGGGGGCGGAATGCGGCAGATAGATTGCGGTCGGGATGTTGGCTGCGGGTGAAGGGTGGTAGTCTCCCAGGATTAGGTCTGTGTGGTACTTCGTTCCCGGTGGGAGCAATGCTGAGGCAGACCGGAAGTGGTCGCAAAGTAGTCTGGATCGGTGTCAGCCCTGAGTGGAGGTAAGTCTGGGTATAAATAGGCAGGTAAATTCCCCTCCCGCAACTACAGGCTCTGCCTTAACATATATATATATATATATATAAATAGTCAATACAAAGTTAAACAAAAATCTGCACACCAGTCAAACCATAAGGCTTGCTTTTCCCACAGAAATCACAAATTTGCAGCGATATTACTACCGCAAAGGATTCTGGGTGGGCATATGCAGATTAGTTCAACAAAGAATCAAATTTTTTCTCATTCCATTTTAAACATGGAATTCTTTAAGTCTCTCTCTCTCTTCCCACCTGTCATGCATCACTCCCGGTGTCTCCCTGTGTGCACCACGCATGCATGAACGTGCTCCACCCCCTGATGGCCTTGATGACGTGTAGCTGTTCATTCCGTTACCATGGTAACGCGGGATACCGCTATGTCGTCATGGCAGCCTATACACAGCAATCGGCTTTCTATAGTACTATGGGGGAATTATATTTACAAACTCATGGACATTAAAAATCATTAAAAAACAAGTACGTGACCAAGCAACATTTTATTGTATTAATGTTCTAGCATCATTCTCTGTATTTACAGACAAGCTTAATAACTGCTCTTAAAGTGAAAGGACTCTACATACACGTGTATATTTAACCCCTTAAGGACACAGCTTCAGAAGCTTGTCTTACGCTTAAAGGACCACTCTAGGCACCCAGACCACTTCAGCTTAATGAAGTGGTCTGGGTGCCAGTCTTTCTAGGATTAACCCCTTTTTTATAAACATAGCAGTCTCAGAGAAACTGCTATGTTTATAAATGGGTTAATCCAGCCTCCAAATCCTCTAGTGGCTGTCTCATTGGTCGGGAGTATGACGCCGCAGCACGTGACTGGCAGGGGCGAGCGAGGGCTCATGGGTAGTGGATGCCGGTCACTGCTGGGATCACTGAGCGGCTTGGTATCTGTGGGCGGCGAAAGACGCCGGGGCACGTGACCGGCAGAAAAGAGCAAAGGCTCTTGGTTAATGAAGTTTCGTTTCTGCCGGTCACTGCCAGAAATAATGAGCGGCTGACAGGAGCATCATTAGTCAGCCGTTCACCTTCAGAATTTATTTAATTTAAAAGTATACACAGATTTAGGTTATTTTAAAGTTATAAAAAACAGACATTGTGTTTTACATAAGACCAATAAGTTAGGTATTTGCATGTATATATAAGGGTTGTATCAATACATGATATGCATATCAAATAGTTATAAAATAATTTACACACAAATGTTGCATGTTAAAAACACATAATAAGGGACACAATAAAATAAATTGAGGACACAGTAAAATGAATGGATAGGAGCAGATATTAATATATTAGATGGATGAAAATAAATATATAGTTAAAAATAAAAATTTAAATGTATATAAGAAAAATAAAAATTTAAATGTATATAAGAAAAATATTAATGGTTATAAGAAAAATATAAAAAAATGCTAATAAGTAAAAAATGTAAGTTATAAAAAGTTATGCAAATCAAAATCTGCATTAAGGCCTTGTGGTGTAAGGGTTTGTAGCTTATAGACCCATGCCATTTCCACTTTACCTAAAATATTCTTAATATCGCCTCCTCTCCATGGTATTGTACATTTTTTGATTCCCATACATTTTAATAATTTAGGGTCTTTATTGTGATTTAGAAAATGTTTGGATACAGAATGATTTAAGTATCCATTTTTAATGTTTCTACAATGTTCGCTTATCCTTATTTTCAAGCACCTTGTGGTCATTCCAACATACTGGAAGCCACAAGGGCATTCAAGCAAATAAATCACATTTTTGGTGTTACAACTTATAAATTCTTTAATTTGATAGGTAGTTCTCGTTCTATTGGAAGTAAAATCAGTAATTTTAGATGGTAGAGTGGAATCGGTAGTTTTACACACAATACACGTTTTACACTTATAAAAACCTTTAGCTTGAGGAAAAAAAGATATTGAATTTGTATTTTGGATTTTTTTGGTAAAATTAGTAGTTAAGATAGATTTAAAATTAGGAGCTCCTCTAAAAACTATGTTTGACTTGTTTGGAATAATTTCTTTGAGTTTTTCATCTTGTTCTAAAATATGCCAATGTTTTTTGATACATTTTTTAATTTCTTTGCTTTTATTGTTGTAATCAAAAGTCATAGGGAGACATATAGAATCATTTTTGTTTTTTATTTTATATTTTAAAAGTTCATCTCTGTCGATAGTTTTTACTTCATTAATATTGTTCAATAGATCTATTTCTGGATAGTTCTTTTCCATAAATGTATTCTTTAAAATATCTGCTTGCTCGTTAAAATTATCTAAATCAGTGCAGTTTCTTCGTAATCTTAAGAATTGACTTTTTGGAACGCTGTCGAGCCATGGTTTGTAGTGACAGCTGGTTTTGTCAATGGCTGTATTAACACAGACTTTTTTTAAAAACGTTTTAGTTTGTATTTTATTATTTTTAATAAAAATATCAAGATCTAAAAAATTTATTTTTTCTCTGCTAAAATCAAGAGTTAAAATTATACCTCTATTATTAGTATTTAAATTGTCCCACTTTGGAGCACTTGAGCAGGCTACATATTACAACTACACCATAAAGACATACCATTTCTTAAAGAACACATCCCAGGGTATTTCAAAAGGCATATTTTGAACGTTAGCGTGGGATAATTTTCCACTAGCTTGTACCAAGTGTAGTGGTAATAAGCGTTTTTTTGCCTTTTTGACAAAGTGAGTTTGCACAGTATATTTTGCAAATCGTATGTGTGCTACGACTGTATAATACTTCATATGTTGCTCAGCTATGTCGGCTGAGTACAGCAATACCCCCGTATGTACCTTTGCCTGGTATATGTGGACATCGGAGGGGCACATTTGGGACACAGCCATTCCAGTTCTTTTCAAACTTTACATTTTTACACTGTGCCCATGTCCCATTTTAGAGTATTTTACCAGGCTATATAATCCAAATACCCCATAAAGCCATACCATTTCTTAAAGAAGACATCCCAGGGTATTTCAAAAGGTCTATTTTGAACCTTAGCGTGGGATCATTTTTCCGCTAGCTTGTACCAAGTGTAGTGGTAATAAGCATTTTTTCTGCCTTTTTGACACACAAAGTGAGTTTGCACAGAATATTTTGGAAACCTTATGTGTGCTACGACTGCATAATACTACATATGTTGCTCAGCTATGTCAGCTGAGTACAGCAATACCCCCGTATGTACTTTTGCCTGGTATATGTGGACATTGAAGGGGCACATTTAAGACACAGCCATTCCAGATTTTCTCAAATTTGTAATTTTTATGCTGTGTCCAGGCCCGGACTGGCCATCGGGCACACCGGGCAAATGCCCGGTGGGCCGCGGTGGCCATGGGCCGGTGATCTCCCCTGCTGGTCTTTGCAGGGCCGGCACTGTCCGAGCGCCGGCCCCCTCAGTAGTCCATGGCGGGCTGGTGGGGAGATCAAAGATCTCCGTCACCGGCCCACATGCAGTATATTGCGGCCGCTGGCGGGGAGAGAGGGAGCCAGCCAGGAGAGGAACCCAGCGGAGCTCTAAAGTGCAGCAACGCTCCGGGTCTCGCGGGAGTGAACTCTAGGCCCACAGGCTAGAGTTCACTCACCACTAGGACCACTAGGGATGGATGCCAGCAGCAGCAGGATCCCCTCTCCCAGGCATAAGGTAAGCAGGGAGGGGGAAAATAATCACCCAAGTCACATCAGCCTGACAGACACCCCTAACACTCACAGCACCCTTATTCACACACTGCACCCTTGACACTCACAGCACCCTCACTCATACACTCACATAAACTGCACCCCTGACACTCACAGCACCCTCACTCACACACACACACTGCACCCCTAACACTCACAGCACCCTCACTCACACACACACACACACACTGCACCCCTGACACTCAAAGCACCCTCACTCACACACACACACACTGCACCCCTGACACTCACAGCACCCCCACTCACACACTAACACACACTGCACCCCTGACACTCAAAGCACACTCACTCACACACACACACACACACACACTGCACCCCTGACACTCACAGCACCCTCACTCTCACACACACACAGACACACACTGCACACTGCACCCTCACTCTCACACACACACACACACAGCACCCTCACTACCCCACCTCACAGCACCCTCACTCACACACACTAACACACACTGCACCCCTGACACTCACAGCACACACACACACTGCACCCCTGACACTCACACAGCACACACACACACACTGCACCCCTGACACCCACAGCACACACACACTGCACCCCTAACACTTACAGCACCCTCACACACACACACACACACACACACTGCACCCTGACACGCAAAGCACACACACACTGCACCCCTAACACTTACAGCACCCTCACACACACACACTGCACCCCTGACACACACAGCTTCCTCACACGCACATAGTACCCTCACGCAAACACAGCACCCAATCACACACAGCACACACAAACAGCACCTTTACCCACATAGCACCCTCACACAAACACAGCACCCATCACTCACACACACACTGCACCCCTCTCGCACATACACTACACCCCTTGCACGCGATCACGGCGATCTGGGGTTAACTTTAGTAAATGACGGACATTTTCCGTCAACGGTCCTTAACTGAAGGACAAGGTTGACGGAAAATTTCCATCTGCGGTCGGGAAGGGGTTAAACTCAATGATAATAAAGTGCATATACTGTGTCTATATCATCAATCTTATGTTACTTTTTATAAAGTGCCTTAGTGCTATGTGCAACTAAACTGAAGTGCTAATTAGAGTACTGTATAGTGAAAAAATGGTGATCGGATGTAAACTTGCATCCTAATTATTATAAAGTGCAATCATATACATTTGATCAGGAAGTTTAGTGAAAGTGATCTATTAAAGTGCAAGTAGTGTCTATGTTAAAGTGATACTGATGCTAAATGTATATACAACTTCAAGCATTACACCATATAACACTGTTTAGTGAATAATAAAAACAATAATCTTCAGAACAGTCTGGAGCATGTTTAAAGAAATGAATGAAATGGTATAGTCTCATTTAGTCCCTTAGGGGCTACCGTATCCAGTTAGTATATCCAACAGGTTTCCCTGTTGAGCAGCATTTTGCGTCTTTTACCACCTCTTCTTTGATGATAGACGTGGTCAATTCCCACAAATTTTCAGGATGTGTTTTGCAACCGGTTTATCCGAATGTAAGTCTCTGTACGCCAATCTAATGCCAAAATACAATACTCTGATATTTTATATATATATATATATATATAATTTAACTTGTAACATGTATTTCAATACCCTGGTGCAATCTACGTATAATAAATAATCCAAAAAATAAGGGTGCAATTCAAGGGATATTGATGAAAAAAATTATGTAATTTTTTGCTTGTATGCAATAAATATAAATATATATATATATATATATATATATATAAAAACAAATAAAATTTGTATCTTGTAATACCTTATATATATATATATATATATTCATATATGTATATATATATATATATATATAGTTAATGCAATGTTAAACAGAAATACACACATGGGCAACCATAAAACTTGCTTTTACCACAGAACTCTCACTTTAATAGTACTCTCACTACTGCAAGGGATTGTGGGTAGGCATTGCCTGGTGTGTGTATTTGTGTTTAACATTGCATTAACTATCCACTTATTTATTTCAGGTGGAAGGGGTTTTCATCCACAATTTTTCGCCACCACAACTTATTTGGTATATATATGAAAAGCTCTACAAAAGGATAAATCAAATAATATACGACCTGATAAATACATAATAAAGTATAAAGTATCTAGGACAGAGAAAAAAAAACACACACACAAAATAGTGTAATACATCTAAAAGCAATATATGATAGAAGGGAAGGTAGAACACTCACAAGATAATAGTTTATAATAGGCACATCTCACCAGAACTACTGTCTTTTTGCAATAGGTATCTTGCAATATAGAAACTTTAATGATGTAGGAGATAGAGAAAATCTTGCAATATTGTTTGGTAAAAAAAACTATTTAATAGACAAATGTACTTACAAACAGGCAAAAGAAATCTGCATATCTCCACAACAAGTGGATCTCAGGAACCGATGAAGAGCTTACAGTCCCCCTCCATCTTGGCTCCCTGTCATTATTTTTTATAAATATTGCTCTTTTCTGTCATTGAACATTGTGGAAGATGAGAAACCGTAACAATATTTTGTTTCTTTTCCTCACTTCAGTCACTGGCTTTGCCTGAGCTGAATTGGATTGTGATTTCACTTTGCTAAATCTTTAATATACATTTTAAAAGAAAAATGAGTATTACATGGAAAGGTTAACACAACTGATTATTTAGATTTTCTATTCAATGGTGTAATTTCTAGTCAAGAGACGGTTCTGCCTAAAGCATTACTGTATATCAGTTTAAATCAGTAGTTCTCAAACCAGCACTAAAAGACTATAAATGGTCAAGAATGCATCTGTAGAGTAATTTCAACACAATTTGGTAATCCCTAAATACTAAATTGCTGGTGCTCTTTGAAGACTGACTTGAATGCCATTGATAAAATAAATGGTGTTCATGTTTCTCCATCATAGAGTAATCCTTTCTGGAGATATTTTGGCCCAAGACAGTACTCTTTATTTGCAACTTCAGAGGACTTTAAAGGTGCGATTGCAGCAATAACCTGCAAATAGAGATATTTTAAATACAAACAAAAATATGCTATAAAATGAATTTCTTAAGGGTTATTTTTAACTAAAGTCCTTTTAGAAGGAAAGTACAGACCACCTACACAAGAACTGCATACAAATAACAATCTTTAACCATCTATTTCAAAGATGGAGATAATCATCTTTGCAAAATTAATTAAATGTCCTCTACCAAGATATTTTTGGAAGTGGTCAAAGATAAAGTTAAACATATCTCACACTTAAATTCTTCAAAACCAAGTAAGGTCTAAAAGTCTGCCCTCTAGAAGATATAGATTTAAGCAGGATATACAGATAACGCTTTACACCTGCAAAGGAAATGTATTTCAATTAATATTGTATTTTGAGAAAGCAAGAAGAAAAGTGTAAAAACACAATTTAAAAAAATATTTGCAAATAACGTTTTCAATATTCTATTTAAAGGGCTTTGAGTGTTTCATTTACTGCAAAGTAGATTTTGAAGAACTTTTTTTGTTAAAGGGATACTCTAAGCACAAAAACAACTTTAATATAATTAAATTGTTTTGATGTATAAATCATGCCCTGCAATCTCACTGCTTAATTCTCTGCCATTTAGTAGTTAAATCGCTTTGTTTATGGGGGCGGAGTTTGCCTGCAAACCCGATAAGACACCATTTCTGGGAGCTCCTGAATATCTATAAACCTGAAGCCCATACAGCCCTACGAAGTGGCTAGAACGCATCTACAGAGCCCGCCGTCAATTAGATGCCTTTCTTTCTTAAACAGACCAAACAGAAGTGAAGGTCTGGGGCCTACTTCTCTATAACACCTCGAGACCTGGAGACGCTCATAGGAGGCCAGGCCACTACAAGAGGGACCACAGAACCTCCACCTCAAACCCCTACTGTCTCCACCCACATTCCTGCCATGGGCCACCACGCACAAAGACCTGGCACATTGGCAGAAGACAGAGACATGAGGCCCACACAGCCTAAGCCTGCTCCTACAGTTCAGGTGCGTGACACCCCCGGATACTGCACGGGCCAGAGCTGATAGTAGACCCACAGGTGTCACAACAGACTTCACAGCCACCTACCGCTGACTCGACCACGACTACAAAGCACATCTTAAAAGTTCTGCTAGCCAATATTCACAAACTACTGGCAGCAGAGCTAGCATCCTGTAGAGATCCTGTACAGCCTTCAGAAGAAGACATGATTGGAGTACAAGCCCATCTGTCCACGCTTCAGGAATCAGTGCAACAGCTCTGGACACAACAAGGGGCAATGTCAGCCCAACTGACAAACATGGAAATCGCAATCGCCACACTCATGTAAAAATTTTGGGTATCCCCACAACCATCTCGACAGAGGAATTGCTGCACTATGCCAGACGCTTACTAGCCACTATGCTGCCTCACGCTACAGCTAAAAAGGTGTCCATAGATGGGATATTCCGCCTACGTGGCTCCTCAAAATCACCACCCAACATGGCCGGGGCGTGATCCTCAGATGTCTGACAATCCACGACAAAATCCTGATCGTGACTGCACTCAAAGGCAAACTACCTTTCAACTTTGAGGACTCACCACTAACATTTTATCAGAACCTGTCAAGAGTCACTCTCACTAGGCAAAAATCACCAGGCCCACTTACAAGCCATTTAAGGGAAGAAGGAATGGAATACAAATGGGGACAAACAGCTCCTTAAATGCAACCCACAACAGGACGTGCCGTACTCTCACATCAGCTGCAGAAGCACCTTTCTTTCTGGAAAAGCTGGGGTTGAACGCTTCAGATACCAGCCCTGCAGCGGGACCCTCAACAGGGACATGGAACCTTGACCCTTTTACCCTGAGCCCAAGCACCACACGAGATCCAGTACCATGACTGGAACAGGTTACTCTCTTGATCCATCACACCCGGGTCCCTGCTGGACAACACCATGTCTAGGCAATTCACTTACAAGTCCCACAGACACAAAAGTTACCTTTCATATTTTTATGTTTTATTTTTTTAAACTTTGTTTTGTTTTCTCAGTTTCAAGTTCAACATGCTATTTTGTGAAAACAAGAGACTCTTAAGAGGCTCAGATCCACCGATACCTATCACTACCACTCACTATGGCCACCCAGATCCACCGATACCTATCACTACCACTCACTATGGCCACCCAGCGCAGCTGACACTAATTGGGGGACACCCATGCTCAAACTCCCCACAATCCCCTTGGTTAGGGGACACCACTCAGAACGCAAAGCAATTAACCACTAATCTAACTAACCAAGCAAGCACCTGGCTAGAATCAACTAACCTACCTAATCCAGGTATACTACCTCGTAAATTAAAATGCTGCCATGCATTGTTCACTCCATCACATGGACACCCAATGCTCCCATGTACTAACACATGCAACAGCCACGCAATTAACACTCATACCATAACTAAAAGCATACACATTATCCAGTACCTGGGACAAAAACTCCATTAGCCCTCTCTGCGAGGATTACTCACAAGCACCAGAATCTCTATTTGTCCACAGGCAGACAATGTCTTGGTTGCTTGTTATATATATATATATATAAAAACAAAGTGCATTGTTCTCACTTCATATAACTAATGTTTTTTTTTTTACATATAGCTCCTTTTTAATCTTGCTATTTCATGACCATGTAAACACTATGCGCTGTAAAAATAAAGATTTTTTTTTAAAGCGCTTTGTTTATGCAGCCCAAGCCACACCCTCCATGCCAGTGACTTCCACAGTCTCGTTACACACTTCCTGAAAAATTAATATAATTTTTATCGTCCCTTACTGCACAGTGTGTTTACTAGCAATTCTAAAAAACTGGCCTGGCAATAGCCTACTAGAGCCTACTTCTCAAGTAAACACAATGTGCTATAAGAACTGTTTGAAAATGAAACCCTTTTTTTAATGCAGGGTGTGTGAGTCTTAAATGGCAGTGAATTGAGCAGTCAGAAAAATGCCAGCACAACAACAAGTTCTTATTAATGTGCCGTTTTATTCATTGCACCATCACACAAAAAAGGAGGGACATTTTGGTTTTATGATCTTCATCGTGTTTCTGAAATGTTGCTTATTTGTGTTATGTTGCTCTGAATAAAGCTACACCTTGCAGGGATTTTGAGCATTTGCAGTAATTTAAAATGATCCTGTTACCCCCTGCCAAAATGTCTATTTCATTTAAATATATAATCGTTTTTTTTTCACTGAAATTCAGGATGAAATTCCATCCTAGTCAAAAGTTATGCTAAGATAAAGCAGGGACCATTTTCTCTAGCATTTTTCTTCTACATGACAAAAAGGCGGGGTCAAAGCGTGTCGAAGGGAAAAGGCTCTGTCTATGGAAGATCCCGCACCCTCGCGGATACTCCATAGACCTGAATGTTGCATTCTCGCGTATTCCAGAATACGGCATTGACATCAGCTAATGGCCGCTGAAGCGCCAGGTGTTGAAGAGGACTGAATGGAAGAGCATAGTGGTTGCCACAAGAGACAGGTCCAGGTAAGTATAACTCATCTCTCCCTGCACCCCGGGTTACTGAACACTCAGCAGTAATGTCAATATTGGGGATGTTTGCAAATTATGCAAAGACTCCAGACTATGACAAAGCCACTTTAATTGAATTTCTAACTTCTTTAAAAATAAAATTCTTTATTTAGCAGAGACAGGAGAGTTGCGTTACATATCATTCAAGGTACAATACAATTGTGAATTAGTTATTCCCATCCATTTTTCACTGTGTATTGAGAAACAAAGTTACATACCCTTATAATAAATTCAGAATAGTAATAAATTGTCACATGACAGTGCGTATCATCAAACAGTGCACCATGGGCTCTAATTATTATTACTATTTTAATTATTTTATATAGCGCCAGCAAGTTCCGTAGCGCTGTACAGTGGGTGTACTAACAGACACGTACTTGTACACCAGACAAGTAGATGCACAGGAACAAAGGGGTTGAGGGCCCTGCTCAATGAGCTTACATGCTAGAGGGAGTAGGGTATAGTGACACAAAGGGTAAAAGTAGGGGTATCAAAGGAGAATGCTAGAAAAGTATTCAATGAGGGCTTAGTAGGTTATTTTTTACAGTTCCAGGAGAGGAGTCAGGGTGTGGGGATGAAAAGCTGTAAAAAGTTTAATTGATACGCTTTCTGAACAAGTGAGTTTTCAATTATTTTTTTGAAGGAATGGAGACTTGATGAATGTCTAACGGAGAAGAGACGGGAGTTCCACAGAAAAGGTGCAGCCCTGGTGAAGTAGAGAGCCTCAGGCGGCTGCAGCTTTGCCCGCCCGGGCGCAGCCTGAGGAGAGGGGCTGACAGGAGGGAAGCGCTCAGCGCTCAGCGCTCCCTCCTGTCACTCCCTCACTGTAGCGTGGCCGAGCCCTGTATCATGGTCCGCGGGTACAGGGAGCATCTGTCTCCGGTACCCAGCCGGACTAACAGGAAGTACACAATGAGTGTTCACTTCCTGTTAGTCCGGCTGGGTACAGGAAACAAAAGCTCCCTGTACCCGCGGACCATGATACAGACTCGGCCACGCTACAACAGAGGTGGGGGGAATTGGGAAGGGGATAAATAAAGATTGGGAGGGGGGATAAAGAAAGAAATTGGGAGGGGGAGAAGAAAATTGGAGAGGGGGGATAAAGAAAGAAATTGGGAGGGGGAGAAGGAAATTGGAGAGGGGGGGATAAAGAAAGATTGGGAGGGGGGATAAAGAAAGAAATTGGAGAGGGGGATAAAGAAAGAAATTGGGAGGGGAGAGAAGGAAATTGGAGGGGGGGGGATAAAGAAGATTGGGGGGAGAAGGAAATTGAGGGATAAAGAAAGATTGAAGGGGATAAAAGAAAGAAATTGGGAGGGGGGGAGAAGGAAACTGAGAGGGGGGATAAAGAAAGATTACGGAGGGATAAAGAGCAATTGGGAGGGGGAGAAGGAAATTGGAGGGGGGGATAAAGAAAGAAATTGGGAGGGGGGATAAAGAAAGAAATTGGGAGGGGGGAGAAGGAAATTGGAGGGGGGGAGAGAAGGAAATTGAAGGGGAGGGAGAGATTGACATTCATCACACACAATGCACCCCTTGCACACAGAAAAACACAATGAATTACACACACTGCATTACACACACACATACACAAGCAATGCAACAGTTACACACAATGCATCCCTTACACACACAGAAACATACAATGCATTCATTACACACACTCAATGCACCCCTTACACACACTCAATGCATCCCGTACATACACAGAAACACACCTTATAGAATGTGACGGCAGATAAGAACCATCCGGCCCATCTAGTCTGCCCAATTTTCTAAATACTTTCATTAGTCCCTAGCCTTATCTTATAGTTAGGATAGCCTTATGCCTATCCCACGCATGCCTATCTTGCAGCCCTTACACATACAAACACAGATTCATACAATGCATTCCTTACACACATATCAGGACATCCCCTACACACTCCACCCCCTGTGAACAAACTCATTGGTGGAACATGAAGGTGGACCCTGGGACCCAGACCTTGAGCTGTGTAAAGGGCCTCCAAAAAATGGAGCTGCTGCCCGTTCTCCCAGAACATTGATTTCTGTGATCACAGTTACAAACCGCCTTCAGAGAGCCTGTTCTACACCAGACCAGTGGAGCCAGACTGCAGCTAGAGCCCATCATCATCCTCATCTGGTTGTAAGTAGGCAATCTAGTATATTATTCGTGGCACTAATCTCTAATTTACCTCACATTAAAGAAACACTATAGTCCCCAGAACCACTGCAGCTTAATGTAGTGGTACTGGTGTCTATAGCCTGTCCTTGCAGGCCTTTTAATGTAAACACGGCGGCACTGCAGCACTGGCGTTAGATAAGAAAATAAATAAATAAAGATTTAAATAATATTAAAATAAAATAAAAAATATTAATAATATAAAAAAATATATATTAAAATAATATTAATTTAAAAAAAATAATAAAAATGCCCACCCCCCACCTAGGCTCTGCATCACATACACAAACACACTCTGCATCACATACACACACACTGCATTCATACACACACACACACTGCATTCATACACACACACACACACACTACACTCATACACACATACACACACTGCATTATATACACACACACTGCATTCATTATATACACACACTGTAAATAAATATTCAATTAATATATTTTTTGGGGGATCTAATTTTATTTAGAAATTTACCAGTAGCTGCTGCATTTCCCACCCTAGTCTTATACTCGTGTCAATAAGTTTTCCCAGTTTTTTGGGGTAAAATTAGGGGTCTCGACTTATATTCGGGTCGACTTATACTCGAGTATACACGGTAGGTAAGTTGGAGCAGCATTATGTAGAGATTTGTAAGCAAGCACCAGAATCACCAGAATACGGGAAGCCAATGTAGGGACTGACAGAGGGGAGAAAAGTGGGAGGTGCGGGCAGACAGGAACATGAGCCTCGCTGCTGCATTAATTATAGATTGCAACGGTGCAAGCTGGGAACATGTAAGACCAGTAAGAAGGGGATTGCAGTAATCAAGACAAGAGATAACAATGGCATGAACCAGCACCGTAGCCGTATCTGGTTTTAAATAGGGACGGATCCGCGCTATGTTTTTGAGATGGAAGCAGCAGGATTTGGCGATCGACTGGACATGAGGGGTAAAGGAGATGGAGTCAAAGAGAACACCTAGGCAGCAAGCCTGCAAGGTAGAGGTGATGGTAGTGCCGTTGACTTGGAGGGCGACAGACACAGGAGTAGCGACACTTGATGGAGGAAAGACCTGAAGTTTCTGTTTTGGATAGGCTGAGTTTAAGGAAATGAGCAGCCATCCAGTTGGAAATCACAGAGAGGCAGTCAGAGACACGAGTCAAGATGGGTGGAGAGAGATCAGAAGAAGAAGGTAGATTTTCATGCCATCTGCATATAAATGATAATAGAAGCCATAGAAGCTTATGAGTTCACCAAGGGAGGCAGTATAGATAGAGAACAGTAGGGGACCAAGAACAGAACCTTGGGGAACACTAACAGAGAGGGGTTGGGGAGAAGAGGCAGAGTCAGACAATGAAACACTGAAAGAACACTGGGAGAGGTAGAAGCAGGGCCGGACTGGCCTATCTGGATACCGGGAAATTTCCTGGTGAGCCGCGGTACAGGCTGGGCAGACAGCCCAAATCATCAAGATAGTGTAATTTAAGCATTTTCCCCTCGGGCTGTGCCAGCCTGTGTCAGTCCGAGGGGAGTTAAAAGGGGGCTGGTTCGGCCCAGTGGCCCCCCCCCACCCCCCCGAGATTCTCTCCTGTCGGGTAATGCAGGGCTGGCCAGCCCTGAAATGTGCCTGCGGACCACATTGCTGAAAGCCGGCGGGGGGACGGAGTGAGAGAGGACCCGGGAGCTCTTACCTGCAGCTCCTCCGGGTCCTCCTCTCGTGAGCATGGAGCGTTGCCGCGGTTACCACGGCAATGCTCCAAATCTCACGAGAGTGAACTCTAGCCCTGGAGCGTGGTCTAGAGTTCACTGTAACCACCACTGGGACCACCAGGGATCGAAATATGTCCCCCCTCCTCCCAGTAAAGGTAAGAAGGAAGGGGGGACATAAAGAATATATGTTTTAATTACATTTAAATAAAAAAAAAAAAAACAGATATAAGAAGGGTGGGGGGGGCGCTTTTAATATTTCATATAATATGTGTTGTTTTTTTTAAAAAAAAATTAATATGTATGTATGGGGGCAGTGTATGTGTGTGTGTGGGGGAGCAATGTGTGTGATAAGGGTAGGGGGCTTTTTTATAATCACACACACATTGCTCCCCCCCCCCACACACACACACACACTGCCCCCCATACACACACACTGCCTCCCATACACACACTGCTTCCCCCACACACACACACTGCTTCCCCCACACACACACTGCTTCCCCCACACACACACTGCTTCCCCCCCACACACACACTGCCCCCACATGTACACACACTGCCCCTACATGTACACACACTGCCCCACATACACACACACTGCCCCTCCATACACACACATTGCCCCACACTCATACATACACTGCAACCCTTACACACACACACACACACACACACACACACACACTGCAAATGTCACACACAAATACTGACCCACACATACACTGCCCCCCTAACACACACACTGCACCCCTGACATATACTGCCGCCCTCATTCACACACTGCAGCTATCACACACACACACACACACTGTCCCCCTCACACACACACTGCACTCCTTATACATTGCACCACTCACACACACCACTGCTCCTATGCCCTACTACAGCCCCATTTCCCAGCAGACCTCAGATAAGTTGTCAAACTGTTATTAAACGGTTTGATTACTTACTCTGGGAGGGGGTCCCGGCACTATTGACACCATAACCGCTACACTGAGCTGTAGTGGTTATTGTGTCTGGATTATTTCTTTAAATAATCTACAAGTGCCCCTCCCAAGATCAGGCTCTGGATCCGCCACTGGTTCGGCCGCAATTAAGCTGCCCATGGCCGAAGGGAGACCTGTCAGTCTCCCTTCTAAATTTACATCAATTTTGGCCGCATGACCTGCATGGAAGCCCGCCTCCTGAATGAAAGCTCCATCTCCCGAACGCAAGCTCCGCCCCCCACGCACGTTACTGACCTCACTGGAAGAAAGATGCAAAATGGCAACTTCACCTACCAGTGCCAGATAAGCTTCAGCCATGACAATGATTGTGTTTGTGTGCCTGCTAGTGAGTGAGCTTCTGTGTGTGTGTGTGTGTGTGTGTGCCTGCTAGTGAGTGAGCTTGTGCATGTGTGCCTGCTAGTGAGTGAGCTTGTGTGTGTGTGTGCCTGCTAGTGAGTGAGCTTGTGTGTGTGTGTGCCTGCTAGTGAGTGAGCTTGTGCATGTGTGCCTGCTAGTGAGTAAACATGTGTGTGTGCTTGCTAGTGAGTGAGCTTTGTGTGTGTGTGCCTGATAGTGAGTGAGCTTGTGTGTGTATGCGTGTCTGCTAGTGAGTGAGCTTGTGTGTGCCTGCTAGTGAGTGAACTTTGTGTGTACCTGCTAGTGAGTGAGCTTGTATGTGTGCCTGCTAGTGAGTGAGCTTGTCTGTGTTGGTCTGCTAGTGAGTGAGCTTGTGTGTGTGTGCCTGCTAGTGAGTGAGCTTGTGTATGTATGTGCGCCTGCTAGTGAGTGAACTTGTGTGTATGCCTGCTAGTGAGTGAGCTTGTGTGTGTGTCTGCTAGTGAGTGAGCTTGTGTGTGTGTGTGCCTACTAGTGAGTGACCTTGTGTGTGTGTGCCTGCTAGCATGTGTGTGTGTGCCAGCTAGCATGTGTATGTCAGTGAGCTTGTTTGTGGTGAGCATGTCTGTGTCAGTGAGCTTGTCTGTAGTGAGCATATGTGTGTTAGTAAGCTTTTCTGTGCGGAACGTGTGTGTCAATGAGCTTTTCTTTAGTAAGCATGTTTGTGTCAGTGAGCTTTTCTGTAGGGAGCATGTGTGTGTCAGTGAGATTGTCTGTGAGTGAGCCTATGTGTGTGCATTTTAGAAAAATAAATATATTTATGTGATATATATGTATATATGTTTATATATATATATATATATATATATATATATATGTATGTGTGTGTTTATATATTATTCAATCATCTTGGGTGGGAAAACATAGCCTTACATATTACATGTGACAATATAGGGAGCAATAACTTATGGGGCTGACATAGATTTTTTTGACAGGGCTGCTTTGTATCCCCAGTCCGGCCCTGGGAAGGAGCTCCAGGAGAGAGCAGTATCCTGTAGACCAAGATTATGGAGAATGAGAAAAAGCTGTTGAGGCAGCAGAAAGATAAAGGAGAATTAGGATAGAGTAGTGGCCGCGAGACTTAGCAGCGATAAAATCGTTGGATACTTTGGTCACAGCTGTTTCGACAGAGTGATGAGCATGGAATCCAGACTAAAGCGGGTCAAGCAAAGAGTTGGATTCTAGCAAGTCTGTCAATCTCGCATATACAATTCTCTCAAGAATCTTGGAGAGTTAAAAGTAAACATTCAAAAGAAAATTTTGAAAACATAAAAAACATTTTAAAAAAAATTAATTAAATAGACAAAACAAAGAAAAAGTATGTTAGGAAAAGAATGGGGAGGAGGAGGGTGGAGGAGCACCACTGACCTAGCTAGACCAGAATGGAGTCACAGAAAATCTTAAGAAGAATTAGGGACGTCGTCCCATAGAAACCAAGTTTTTTGATGAGAACCTCAGAGTATGGTAGTTCATTTATCTAGTGATTTTGGTTTATACCGGGTAGATCTTGCTTGAGCCAATGGATTGCTATCAGTCTCCTAGCTGCAAGCGTTATGGTATTTTATAGTATTTGGGAGTGTCAGGTCAGTCCATCTATAGGGTGGGATAACAGATAAGGTCATGGGTCTAGGTCATATGAATTATCTCTGAAATACCTTCTCCTAATAAACATTTATCCCCTTAAGGACTGAACCAGTTGTACACGTTGTGATCAAAACAAAACATAAACAAAAACTGGAATTATATGTCTATATAATATGTCTGTTCAACTATTGCGCTATATGTCAATTCACCTTTTTCATATTAAGTGCACCCACACTTCTTATATATCATTTTTGTTCAGGAGAAACAGGGCTTTCACTTCACATGAACAATTCATATATGAAACATAATTCATTATGAATAAAATGTAAAAAAGTGTGAGAAATTTAGATTTGAAATTTTTTTTTAGTTCTGCGTGGCATTTTAACTGTGAATATCATAATACTGTTAGCTTTTACTGCAATAAAGTGCACATATTTGTATTCAGCAAAATCTCACAAGTACAACAGTACCCCCATGTACAGATTTTATGGTGTTTTGGAAAGTTACAGGGTCAAATATAGCATGCTACATTTTTCAGTTTATACACATTGAAATTTGCCAGACTGGTTATGTTGCTTTTAAGACTGTATCAAAGCCCAGGAAGGAGCATTACCCCCATGATGGCATACCATTGTGCAAAAGTAGACAACCCAGGGTATTCAAAATGGGGTATGTCCAGTTTTTTTTTTTTTAGCAGCCACTTAGTCACATACACTGGCCAAATCTAGCATTTATATTTGTTTGGATGTGAAAAATGCAAAAAACAATTATGGATACGAACTTTGGTCAGTGTTTTTGACTAAGTTGCTACTAAAAAAGACTGAACATACCCCATTTGCAATATCTTGGGTTGTCTTCTTTTGCAAATGGTATGCCATCATGGGGGTAATTCTCATTCCTGGGCTACAATACGCTCTCAAAGGCAACATAACCAATCTGGCAAATTTCAATGTGAAAAAATGGCAAAGCAAGCTTTATATTTGACCATGTAGCTTTCAAAAACACTATAAAACCTGTACATGGGGGGGGGTACTGTTATACTCAGGAGACTTAGCTGAACACAAATATTAGTGTTTTAATACAGCAAAACAACAATATCATAATTGAAAGTGCCGTTTGTGTGTAAAAAATGCTGTCAGTCAGTCACCCCAGACCACGAGCAATGCCAATCGCCAGCGTGGGAACGGTGGCGATTGTGTAAGTAATAAGGACGGCGGAAATGCCGCCCGCTGGTGTTTAGAGCCACACCAAACGTGACGGCAAAGAACACCTGCCATCCTAAAGGGGTTAATTTTCCTCCCAACATTCGTCATTATAGGGCAGGTACACCATATGTGAATGTAGATGAGTTAATTATTTACCCATTTTAAACAATGATGCTTTACCATAAATATGACTGTAAAAGCATTGTTTGAGATGTAGTCCACAACATCTGGAGTGCACAAGGTTACCTTCCCCAGATTTAGTGTATATACTTTGTAAAGAAAAGATAGGGCTTTATTTTGATGTCCTGTTGAAATATATAACAGTATCACCTGTGAATAAAATAGTAATGAATGGGAAAAAATATTTTTCAAATTTTTACTTATAATGTAATTCTTACAGAAGAAGATCAATACACCAAAAATAGATTGTTCATTACTTTTTAGCCTAGATTGTGGAAAAAACACATGCGTCTAGGATATCAATACATTGGTTAGGAAGATGTAATGTCGCCGGCGGGTCGTACTTACCTTCAGCGCGGTACTGTGCAGCAGTCCGGTAGCCTCCCTCTGTGGCGCTTGCGGCCAGTATGACACACGTAAAATATTTAAAGGGACAGTAGGTCCTATAATAGAAAATGAGACGGATGTGCTATTGTCATCATGTTTACATCACTCACGTCAGGTGACCTAAACCTGCCTATCACAGCCTACAGTAGGGTATTTTAACTTTTATTACCTGTCCTTCAGTGACCTGTCGTGGTTCCCACTTGTTGTTATCAGAGAGTGCGTTCAGCTTGTTTTCCTACTGGTATTTTGACTTTGTCTTGTTGTTTGATTATTTTTGGCTTGTATCCTCGATATTGTCTCTTTCTTTTTCCCTGACCTCGACTTGTTCCTGACCTTTCTCTTGTATGTAAAATCTGGCCATTCTATGGCCCGTAATATGTTTCTTGGGTTTTTACTTATTTCATATGGGGCATTTTGAGTCTTTTCACTTAGCTATTTCATCAGCAATTTCTCTATTATAAGTCTTGTGTTATTACCCCAGATTTGAATGCTGTTGCATCTCCTCATGTACAGCAATATAAATGTTAATTTATATATATATATATATATACATATATATATATCTTTGCCAGGATTTGGGGTTTTGCCAAAGTTGACATGCCTCTTTGCGTGCTTCCCAGAGATGCTAATTGGTGAAGGGACACTATCTGTGCCACTACACTGACCAGTCTCAAACGTTGACGTCAAGCTACGTCTAACTTTAACCCTATTATTATTTAACCCTGTCTAACTATTCCTAACTTAAACTCACCCTAACAATAGCTCACACTAACCCTAACAGTTTACTGGTTGGTAGATGGGCCCCCAGGAGTGATATCTGTGAGAATCAGTCACAATAATTGCATACACTTAGTGTCTGTTATGACATATAATTACAGTAATTGGCCCGTGCCAATCAATCACTATTGCTGGACTGCCTCACTTGTGACGAAGCCAGAAATTGCCTGGCACATATTGATCATGGTGTATACCAGGTATAGTGGGTGCCTCTAGCTCTGCAGCATGGGCTCAGGAATTGAAAGTATCTGATCCAGAAATCGCCCAATACATGCCATGATCAATACGCACTGGGATGTAATCCACCATCAGCGCTCTATAGTTCAGGTTGTCTGATTGATGTGGTATATTCCCACAGTAGTCCAATATCTTGGGCAGCCTCAGGGTGGCTATTGCTGGACACCCTCACTAGTGTCGAGTGCTGCAGCAGCAGGATTTCAATGCAGTGGTAGAGACCTGTAATTTTGGGTGAGGTTTAAAAAAAGACTGCATACTTTGTATATCAGCTATTACGAAGGCATTAAAGAAATGCTACCTGTTCTAGTGAAGCCTTTCAAGATATATGTCTCTAATCACAAATTCTGTCACACATGTAAATGCAATTAGGAGAGTCCAACAAGGAGAGAAGGGATACAAATGGTAAATATTATGATTATTATAAGCAAAAACAAATAAAGGCTTTACACGCAAAGGCAGAAGAATATAAGGTCTTAAAGTGTACCTGTATAGGAAAAAAACAATTTACCTGAAATTGCTCCCGTATGCATTGAATAGACCAAGATCATTTTTGCTTTCCCCCAAAAAAACACATCTTCACTTTGTGTGTCTCTTAACACCTGTTTGAATTTGTTACCTCCATTTGTATTTCTTATCCATTTTTAAAAAAATCTTATCCCCAAATGTTTTCCCTTTGTTGGTCTTACACACCCTTATGTGTCTTTTACAACCACCATACTGTGTGTCTCTTACTTCATCCAGCCCTTTTGTATGTCTCTATCTCCACTCGCCCCTCTGTGTGTCTCTTCCCCCAGCCCCTTTGGTGTGCCTCTTTCTCCCCCACAGCCACTCTGTGAGTTTCTTTCTTCCCAACACTTTGTCCCACAATCCCAGGCCCCCTTTGTGTCCCCCCCCCCCCAGCTCCTCTGTATGTTTCTTTTTCCCCTTCCCCAGACCTCTGTGTATCTCTTTTACCCCTTTCCTACTGTGACTCTTTTTACACTTCCCTTTGTGTGTACCTCTCCCCCCTCCCCCCCCAGCACCTTTTGTGTGTCTTTCCCCCAGCCCCGAATCAGTGCGCCCCAAGGCGGATGGCCCTGCCTATGTCCTATCCATAAATAAAAAAACAGATATGGTGAAAAAATGATAGTAGGACCAACCTAGGCAGTTAAAAAGAAAATCTCCAGGCACTCAAGGTGTTCAAACCGCAGGCAGATTTATTGGTTCAAAACAAGTGAAAGAGCAGCAACGTTTTGACCTGCCAAGAGGTCTTTGTCAAGCTGGAGTAATTTTTCAGTCACAAGCTGTTCTGCACCATTTGTGATGCATGTCTAGTGTTCTTTATCAGTTCTGATGTTCTTTTTGATCCTATCTTGTGTATTTTTTTGCATTACTTGAGCTTTAACCCCTTAAGGACACAACTTCTAGAATAAAAGGGAATCCTTAAGGGGTTAATCAACCTTTTATAGCAAACTTTTTAAAAACACCCAAAACAAATTTTTTTTCTACTGTTCTCTTAACCAACTTTTTTTTGTGGTGTAAAAAGTATATGTAAAGGCATACATATAAAAAAATAATAATAATAAAGGCATGCAAAATATTTACACAATGTAGAAGATTTGTTGAAGTTCTCTGATCAGAGAAGAGGGACAAAGGTTTAAATATATAATGTCATTACAAACAGATTGTGCATTCGGTTTGCATTGGTTGCCATGGTGACTGTCCTACTTTTTTAAGTTTTTAATCTTCTGGTAGAGAAGTCCCCCAAAACTAAACAATATAAAACAAAAAAACTCTCCCGCCCAAAAACCTTTTTTTTTTTTTTTTAGAACACCTTAATAAATCTCCATGAGTAAATATATTGGAAACGTGGGGTGGAGCCTGACCTTTGACTCATTCAGACGCGCGCAGCACAAGCTCCTACTTGCGGTCTACTTGGGTGACCACTTTTCCTGCTCCTAAACTCACCTAACTGTCATGCTGCTCTCCTAACACCCCAATTGCCTGGACCGGTGGGGGTTATCCCAGTCCCCACTCGATTGCCATTGATTGCTTTAGCAGCACTTACTCTTTGCTGTTCCAAGGACAACACTCAGCAACATAGGATGGTGGACGCACTCCCTCTGAGTGCACAGGAGCCGAGTCTGTCTCAAAAAGCTCTCCACAGTTCTACTGGTCAATGCCTGTTACGATTGTAAGAGATATTTAGATGCTTCTGGACACAGGTACACATGCGTGAACAGGAGGTCCGGAATGTGCCTCAGGAGGGAGCCAAAGGCGGAAGTCCCCTCCAAGCATTAAGCAGCCATCTACTTGACCACCTGCCCACCGGTATAAACCAAGGCCCGGCGGAGGCCTTACAATGTGCTTTCAGGTGTGGAAAATCCACCGTCGTCAGCAGCAAACTATCACTACAGCTGTCAACTACCAGCAGGAGGGGTAGGTAGTGTCAAGTGAAAACTGCCGAGTCCAAGGAGTGGTGAAGTTGGCTCTTATGTGGGTTTGGGACTAGAGGAGCTGCACCTTCAACACCAGTCTGCGACCAGTCCCAAGCAGGACTTCCCTGACTGCGCTATAGTTTTGCCACCTATGGGGTTGGCTGAGCCGAGCTTCAGGCCTAACGCTAGAGATATAGGCCCCTCTAATAATGGCGAACTCCACCTTCTCTGTACTAATTTTACTTTGTCTGGTGCAGCGTTTAGCCTGATTAGCCTGTTATTACCTTTAAAAAGTTGTGCTGTTATTTCAGTGCCATGCTTCTGTATTACTCTGCTTGATATTAATATTGTGCCTGTTTTTGCTGCTGTGGCATTGCAAGTTCCTTTTTATCTTATGGACAGCAAAAATTAAGATTTAAAAAAATAAATAAAATGTATATATTGGAAACATGACATTTTCATAAATAAAGTCAAAACTAGGTACAACAAAAATATTTTGTACCATTTCTTATAATTGATGCCATTTCTATGAAGAGCAGTGCAAGGAGTGTAAAGGGAAAATATTACAAGGGAGGAGGAAGCGAGGACACATACAGAAAGTGCAATGAGTACAATTTGATCAAAACACATAACACCACAGTATATATCCAGGAAGGACACACCTCTCTTTCTCCTTTGCCACTCTGCCATGGGTCCAAGAGAGATTGTAATTTACTCAGATCCTTTTTTTTGTGCCGTAAACAGAATGTTATGTACACTTGCTTGTTTTATAAGAACCCTCAAGGAGGACCCGCCCCCAACCATGGCATACTAAATCAACGCGCTACCTGCAAAGATGCTCCCGGTGTGCTGAACGCTCCTGGAGGAAGTCTCGCACCCAGTCAGACTTTCTCCATTATAGATTCATACTGTGTTCATACAGTGCAGCCCCTCCCCCCGCCAATTTAAATTTTCCTCACCCCTTCCAGTCAAGGCCGCACTTTGACAGATGCTAACTCACTGACAGACGCATACACTCATTGACATACACACACTCTCATATACACTGCCAAACAATGACATACACACACACTATAACTTGGACACACACTGACAGATGCACACACACTGACAGACACGCACTCACTGACAGACGCACACACTCACTGACCGACACATACACACTCACTGACTCACACACACATTCACTCACACACACATTTTTATTTTATTTTAAATTCACCCAGCCTCCCTAGGAGAGCTGGAGTGGATTGCTTACCTGCAGTCCAGTGGCTGCTGGGTGGGCAGGCAGGGGGCGCACAGGCTGAGTAGGTGGCGAGGAAGCTTTAACCCCTTAAGGACACATGACATGTGTGACATGTCATGATTCCCTTTTATTTTAGAAGTTTGGTCCTTAAGGGGTTAATCTTCCTGCTCAGCTCCCTCGGGCGCTGCTTAGTGATGCCGGGAGACGATCTGACGTCATATTCCGGCTCCCGGCTTCATTAGGCGCAGAGGAAGCTGAGCAGGAAGAGCTCAGGTGAGTATGCTCCCTCGCTGACCACCACCCGCCTCGGGGGAGGCTCAAAAGTGGCCAGTCGGCCAGCTCTTGAGCCCCCCAGGACGCGAGGCAAGCAAGGGATCTGCCTGGGCGCTTGGGGCGGCTTTGTTTGACGCCCCCTACAAAGTGCCACCCAAGGCAGATGCCTTGCCTGTTTCGCGGAAGACACATCCCTGTATACACTACATAAGATTCCACAGGTAAATCCTGGATAGATCTACCCATTCGGGTGTAGATTAAAATGAATTTGATTTGTTCAGACCAGCTGAAAATAATTTGTGCAAAAGTCTACCAAAGAAGGGCTAATAGCTGTGTACAAGAAATATAACTGGGTGAGAAACAGCCAGTCTACTCTTTGGTTTATTAGTTTAACTGTGCATCTGGCTATAAGCCTACACTATAACTGACTTTGTGCAAGTGTACCTAGAAGGACTGATGCTGTTGTGAAGGCAATGGGTGGTCACTAGTCTTGTACACAACTACCTTTTAGATGTCCTGAATAAATCTAATTCCTGTTAAACTATGGATGAAAAAAATCGATTCATTAGGCAAATCCTGAATAAATCCATTTGTGCATCCATGGTTTGACAGCCATTTGATCCGTTCAACGCAGCTGAAGGGGATTTATGCACAAATCTAGTGGTCACATAAAATATTAATTTGATTTAGATTTTTCTTCTGTTCAATCGCATAAAGGGTTACCAAGTGATCATGGTGGTAGGAGTCTGGATGTGCAGTGTTTCAGCTTGAACCACTGTACATCCAGAGTTATTTTTTTGTGCCAGGAGCTAGTTACTGTCACGGGTGGCGGTCCGAAGACAGGGACCCCTGTGTGCCTGATGTAGATGATAGGCAGGGCCGGACTGGGGAAAAAATTCGGCCCGGGCATTTTTAATTACAGCAGCCCACTGAAAAGGGGGCGGGGCCAGATAGGGTGTGTTTTGTCATCCCCAATGACAAGCACGCCCCATCTCAAAGTGAGCATGTTGGTTCAATGCTCTTCCAGGGCATGAGAAAAGGGCCCTATATTTGTTTTGCATAGCGCAAGCAAATTTAATAACATGCTTGCATTGTGTTTGCTTGAAACTTATCTCAGGGGTTTCCATAATTGGAATACTCACTGTATCCCATTTATGGAGACACTATGTGTTTGCTTAAAGGGTATCTAGTGTGTTCATAGGGGATCCTGAGTGTGTATGTCAGAAATGTAGTGTGTGTGTAAGTGGTGCAGCGTCTGTGTGTAGGGGATCTAGTGTGTGTTTGAAGGACTCAGGAGTTCGTATAGGAGATCTAGTGAGTGTGTGAGTGGTGCAGTGTGTTTGGGGGGTGCTGTGTGTGTGAGGGGTGTAGTGTGCATTTGTGAGGAGTATAGTGTGTGTGGGAGGGTGCTGTGTGTGGGGGGGGTGCAGTATGTGTGTGGGAGGGTGCAGTATATGGCTGAGGGGGTGCAGTATGTGTGTGTTAGGGCTCTGTGTGTGAGGCGCTGTGCATTTGAGGGTGCTGTGTGAGTGAGGGTGATGTGTGAGTGAGGGTGATGTGTGTGTTGGGTTGCTGTGTATGTGTTGGGGTGCTGTGTATGTGTTGGGGTGATGTGTGTGTGTGTGTGTGCTAGGTTGCTGTATGTGTTAGGGTGCTGTGTGTGTTAGGGTGCTGGTGTTAGGGTGCTGTGTGTGTTGGGGTGCTGGTGTTATGGTGCTGTGTGAGTGTTACGGTGCTGTGTGTATGTTAGGGTGCTGTGTGAGTGCTACGGTGCTGTGTGTGTATTAGGGTGATGTGTCAATGTTAGGGTGCTGGGGTTAGGGTGCTGTGTGTGTTGGGGTGCTGGTGTTATGGTGCTGTGTGAGTGCTACGGTGCTGTGTGTGTGTTAGGGTGCTGTGTATGTGTTAGGGTGCTGGGTGAGGGTGATGTGTGTGTTTGTAAGGATTTTGTATTGGGGGAGGCAGGTAGGTGTTTTACTAAAAAATAATAAATACATAATAATAAAAACAAATAATAATAAATACATAATAATAAATAATAATAATAATAAATACATAATAATGCATACTAATAAATACATACTAATAAATACATACTAATAAATAATAATAAATACATAACACATACTAATAAATACATAATAAAAAATAATAATAAATACATAATAATACATACTAATAAATACATACTAATAAATACATAATAATAAATAATAATAAATACATAATAATACATACTAATAAATACATACTAATAAATACAAATAATAATAAATAATAATAATAAATACATAACACATACTAATAAATAAATAATAATAAATACATTATATTACCCCCCCCCCTCTATTCTTACCTGTAGTCTGGAAGGGGGGGTGGGGGTCGTGCTGCTGCCAGCCATCCCTGGTGGTCCTCGTGGTAAGTGAACTCTAGCCCTTTGGGGCTAGAGTTCACTCTCGCGAGACCCGGCCGGTTGCCATAGCAATGGTCCGGATCTCGCGAGAAGGACCCGGCGGAGCTGCAAGTTAGAGCTCCACCGGGTCCTCTCTCCTGGCGGCTGTCTCCCTCCCTCTCTCCCCGCCGGCGGCCGCGTTTGAGCGCATGTGGGCCGGTGAGGGAGATCTCTGATCTCCCCACCGGCCCTTCATGAAACACAGCGGGGCCGGCGCTATCCGAGCGCCGGCCCCGCTGTGTTTCATGAAGGGCCGGTGGGGAGATCAAAGATCTCCCTCACCGGCCCACATGCGCTCAAACGCGGCCGCCGCATAGACCGGCAGGGGATGTCCTCAGATCTCCCCTGCCGGCCTCGGCCCGTGGCCACCGCGGCCCACCGGGCATTTGCCCGGTGTGCCCGATGGCCAGTCCGGGCCTGATGATAGGAGTCTCAGCGTGGAAGTGGACAATCAGGGCCCGGTGCAGGGTAACCACACACTCTGGCATTGAGCACCAGGGTTTGTGTGGCCACATACCAGGGCCCTGATGCAGCTAGCAGAAGCCAGGAGTTGATATTAAGCAGATAAGTATCCAGTACTAGAAACAAGGTAAAACTAGAACAGGCACCAAACAAGAAAACAAGACAAGAATAGAAGAACCCAGAACCGGAGCAGGACAGAAAGCAGAACCCAGAACATGTACACAATACATGAGGGAAACATGGACAGGACAGGACTGTAAATGAACTGGGAATACAAGACAAATAAAACAAGACAAGAGATACAAGGCAAAACAAGAGGAGACATAACTAAGTACTATATGTGTAATAAACATTGGAGATTTAGACATACATAAATGGCCAAGATGTATGCAGCCCACCACTTTGCCAAAGTACTCCAATTACGGTGGGTCCTAACTGCCTAGATATGCATGACTAAATAAACAATAAAACACACACAGTACTTACCTGCAAAGAAAGGAGCAGAGGAAATGAAACCACTGCCTGCAGGAACAGACAAACAAAAAAGGATTAATGGCAAAGGAATAGATGTGGCAACAGAAAACAAACATTTAAAGGAATCCATGAGACTGGAAATTCCAGGAACGGAATAAAGGAATAAACCCAGAAAACCCAGCATAAAGAAAACCAGACAGAGAATAGAAAACCAGAAAAACTAAACAAGAATTGTAAAAAGAGTACTGGATACCAGAAGCCAAGGTCAGACATCTGAACAGAACAGAACAGGTCGTGACAGTTGCACCCTTGGCACACATAACTTAGACAGCTTAGAACTCTGTTCTGAGCTGCTAAATGTCTATTCTGTGCAAGGGGAGGCATGTATCGTTCCTCCCACACTGAATGAAGCCTGTGGCAGAGCCTGCATTTTTCCCAGGACAACTGGTGCAGGACTCTGTTATACTATTCACAAAAGACTATTATCACTTCCTTTGTTCTTCCCTACCACCTCCTATGTGTTTCCATTGGAGCGCTCTCACGTCTTGACCGGTAACGGCTTCTCTGGGGCCCGAGCAGCCATGATATCTCCAGCGGGTCCTGCCTGAAACCCTAACCCGGCATCAAGTCCAGCATTTTCTAAAAAAATAAGGGTTGTAGAAACCCTTAACGTTTCTATTTCTGAAAGCATTCTTCCTAGTTAAAGCATTTTAACACCTGCCTAAAACATGCACAGTAGTGTACATCCAAATAAGGAGGGATGTAAAAACTTCTCATCTGTCACAAAAAAAAACAACTAATCTAAAAGTACTGGGAAATATGCTGAAAGAAATGGCACATTTTTGCACCTTTCTTTAATACTTTGTAAGTAACTAATTAATGAAAGGAAAAAAAATGCAAACGTTAACCAAAACAAATATAAAATGATAGAAAGGCACAGTAAGATTTTTTTGCCATACATTTAAGACTAATATAAGAGTAAATTGTTGCAAATAGAAAAGGCACCAGGGACAAATGTATTTTGTTTTTTATATATACATAACCCCCCTGAAATGTCTATAGCTATAAGCCTTATCCCTTTGCCATTACCAACAGATTACTTGGTTCTACCTGAGTCACATAGTATCGTGTAGAAAGCTAAAAACATGCTTCTAGATTTCGCTGCTTTCACCACAAGACATTGCTTTACAGGGAGTTACGGGATAAACTTGGCACTGTCAAAGAATGTTATGGATTTCCATTATCTACAGGGCATTACCTATGGAGGTATAACAAACACAAGTACTTAACATCTAAATATGAGCATATTTTTATGTTTTATTTTGAATTGCATTGTTTTTGCATGGATATTTTTAGATTTTTATTCTATATAATGCATTAAAAAAGGAATAGGTTAGTTTCAGCTTGAAGTGCCCAATTCATTTTAATTTCCACCTTTTTGCTGTATAATGGTCCTTTTAGTATCTGTTTATATATGCCTTGTCCTGCTAATTTCCTATTGCAGAAAACTGATTTCTTTGCATGCAGTCTTTGTAACCCAATCTATTTGTTGCCATCTTAACTATTCAGAATACAGACACTGTATATTTGATACATGAAAAGTGCTGACCATCAATTGATTAATTAAACAATGATTGTCCCTACAGACAGCAATAATGGACAACATATGAATATTACACAAATGTATCCCTGTTTGTACACAGCATCATGTTCTACTTTAGTACACACATACGCAGGTGCAGAACCATTAATAAACATAGAAAGATAAAATATAGATAAAACTTTGAGTTGATATTCCAGCTCACACAAGCTGTATATTGATGATGCCATTGTTTGTTTAGTGATATTTTCTGTATCCCTGCATATACATATGTATCCACTCACATATTATGCTTTGAATTGATACGTGCCCAATACTCAAACTGTGAAGCATTTACTTCAAGCAACCTTCTCCCGCCCCCAGAAATCTAGCATTTTACAAGCATAATGAAAGAGGTTTGAGTCATAGAGAGAGCCGCATTTATCAAACCACAGGCCACGCATTAACCCTGCAATGCACAGCTCTGTTTTTGGACTTTTTCCCTAGCTCAACGAAATAAACTCACCTGGAAATTTTCTAGATAACCTGCTCTTGTGCTGGCAAAAAAATATAAATGTACTGATGTCATATCACATAGATTCTATGTAACAACAATGTCATATTATTCTACTTCTAAACTTATTAGAACCTAATGAAAATGTAAACTTTCAGGTCTTGATAAATCTACGTGAAATGCAAAGTTGTCAACTTCAAATTGTGGAATCCTGGTAATCTGTCCACTTACCTTGACCTAGATTTACCCAGAGACTACTTCAGAGTTTTGGAATATTAAAAAAAAATAAAAAAAACTCAGCACCACATTACATCTCGGAACTTTATGCCAAGCAAAAATAATTTCTCTGGATGTAATATGGGAGATATTTTGGGGCTAGCTAAGTACTATGTATAAAATAATTTTAAAGGAATAGCTTCAGCTTCATGAAAATAAAGCTGATGTGATGCCAGGAGGTCCCTGTTCATGACTGTTCATGATTGGTTTAATCCGAAAGTCTCCTCTCCAGTGCTAGATAGATCTGCTCCTTCTAACATCTGCTTGCAGAAAATTTTGAAAATGGAAAATTAGGACTGCTTCAGGCAGGTGCGCTGTTGATTGTCTTAGAGAAGTCATCTGATGCTCTCAGCCAACTAATGGCTCCCTATTCAAAAAACAGCTTGAGAAAAATACGTAACTTTCTCAGGCTGGTTTGTGAATGGGGAACCACTGATTAGCTGAAAGCCTCAGCTGACCACTACAAAGCCAATCAGCGGCACTCCTGCCCTCTGCAAACCTAGGTTTCCCTTTTCAAGCTTTTCAGCAAGTGGATGTTGTAGAGGGTAGAGCAATTCAGCACCGTAGAGGAGACTTTGGGGTTAAACTGTTCATGAACATTTTAACCCCTGGTGGTAAGCCAGAGCCAGGGACCTCTTGGCACCATAACAATTTCATTTAAAGCAGTTGTTAAGGTGCCCAGAGGATCCCTTTAATGGCGAGAACTCCGCTTATGGGCGGGGCACTTTTTAACTTTTGTATTGGTTTGAGCCCTTTCCAAAATGCACAGTGCTGCGGAATTTGCTTGCACTTTATAAATGCCAGTAATAATAATAATTTATCCTGGCTCTAAAGTTAACATTCTAATTTTTACCCATACTTTTTTGACATCATTTTACATGGCATAGCCAAGCCTAAAGCTGTGTCAAGTGTCCACCTGGTCTATTTTTCAGTCTTGCATCACAAAATCAGTATAATTTGTTTGGACAGTATCACCATTGGTCACAGGCTACAGCATCAAATTAATTAATGTATTTTCTAGGTTTATATCATTATTGTTGATATGTCTGCCATGAATGTAAAGGACAGGAAAATCTATTTATGAAGTTCTTAATGATGCATCAGTGCATGCAGACAAAGCTACAATAGATGGCATCAACTTGATCTTCAGTCAATGTATGGGTAGTGGGTCACTAGGTTAGGCATTAGAAATGTTAGCTGGGAGTCTCTTAGGGGAAAATGTTGTCAGTACTCAAAATTGGTGGTTGCCAAAGTGAAAATATAACAGGTGCTCCAATCTTATTTTTACTGCATGTAAAATATCATCTGTTCCTCAAACTTATAGGTCAAATAAGTAAGAATGTTATTGGCACTGCACACTGGGTGCAGGAACTATGTACTATAAATGACTAAAATGTGATATCATTTGACCTGAATCGTAACACCACTGTGTTCAGAATGTTGTCTACATCATAACGTACCTGGTAGTCTACAGCAGTGTTTCCCAACCCAGTCCTCAAGGCACACCTACCAGTCCAGGATTTAGGGATTACCCAGTTGTGTCTAAGGTGTTTTTTTTCTTCTTTGTAAAAACACCTTAGACACAACTGGGTAATCCCTAAATCCTGGACTGGTAGGTGTGCCTTGAGGACTGGGTTGGGAAACACTGGTCTACAGTGCCTTGCAAAAGTATTCATCCCACTTGGCATTTTTTGTGTTTTGTTGCCTCACAACCTGGAATTAACATGGGTTGTTTGAGGATTTCCATCATTTAATTTACAGAACATGCACACAACTTTGAAGATTTTTTTTTATTATTGTGAAGCAAGCAACAAATAGGACAAAATAACAGAAAAGGTCAATGTGCATAACTATTCACCCCCCTAAAGTCAATACTTTGTAGAGGCACCTTTTGTGGCAATCACAGGTCCATGTCGCTTTGAATATGTCTCTAAGAGCTTGCCACATATTACCACTATCAGACTGACTGAAGAAGAGCGACCGGAGAGGAAAATTAGTCTGGCGGCAGCATTCATTACAGCCTGTAGTGGGGCAGTATGGCTTCTGGGAAGACAATAGTCAATGCAAGAGATTACTAGCATATGAACAAGTACCTTAGAAGTGTCTTACGTAAGAAAGGGGCGGTTGCGGACAATGGTTTTAAGGTGAATGTGAGGCTCAAAGGTGAGACAAGAATGAAGTATAACATCAAGACAATGCGCTTGTAAGGATGGGCTGATATAGATACCACCAACTTGAAGGGAGAGCGAGAGAGGAGGCTCAATCTTAGGAGGAGGAAAGACGAGGAGCTTTTGGAGAGATTGAGTTTCAGAAAGTGGGAGAACATCCAATCAGAGATGGAAGAAAGGCAAGAAGTGACACATTGCCAGACGGCAGGGGAGGTGTCCTGGGAGGAGAGGTATATCTGGGTGTCATCAGCGTACAGGTGGTATTGGAATCCAAATGAGGTAATAAGTTTCACAAGAGAGGCAGTATAAAGAGAAAATAGAAGGGGACCAAGAACACAGCCTTCGGGGACTCCAACTGAGACAGGTCCAAGGGAGAAGTTATCATTAAAAAACAGACACTGAATGAGCATTGATAGAGATAGGGGGAAAACCACGAAAGGACAGTGTCATAGAGACCAAGTGATTGAAGAGTTTGGAGAAGGAAAACATGATCAACAGTGTCAATGGCAGCAGAGAGGTCAAGAAGAATTAGTATGGAATAGTGAACTTTGGATTTAGCTGCGATAATGTTGTTAGGAACTTTAATAAGAGCAGTCTCAGTGGTGTGGAGGGGCAGAAGCCAGACTGTGTGTGTGTGTGTATATATACGGTAAGGTCCGTAAATATTTGCACACTGACACGATTTTCATAATTTTGTCTCTGTACACCACCACAATGGATTTAAAATTAAACAACTGAGATGCAACTTAAGTGCAGACTTTCAGCTTTAATTCAAGGGGTTGAACAAAAATATTTTATGAAACATTTATGAGTTGCAATCATTTTAATACACAGTCCCCTTATTTTAGGGACTCAAATGTAATAGGACATATTGACACAATCGTAAATAAAATACACCAAAAAGAGAGTTACCAAACCACTAAAAATACATATAAAGGCAAACCTACTAACAGAAAGTGTGCCCTCTAAAACACCAATATAGTAGTAAAACAAAAGCCAAGCAGTAGGAATGCAAAATTAGTGAAAATAATCACGTCTAGGGTGTAAATAAATTATACAACCTGATGATATTGATAGCGTGATGACAAATATCTATAAAAGATATACAAAATACACATAGAGCAATAAATGTATAGCAATGTGAACACGCAAGGAGAATATATTAAACTCACAAAATATGAGTGAATATCAGGCCCATCATCCTCAATCAGAAATGGTCTTCGGAAGGATATAAAGTAGGTCTTCTTTAGCACTTGTTAAATGAATAAAGAAACCAAAAATAGTGCAGATAGAATAAAATACAATGATTTATTATAAAAAATGCACTTACAAAATCCAAGTAATAAACAGCATATAATACACTTAAGGGTGGAGATTGCAACAAAAGAGTCCCCAGTATCCAACGCGTTTCGTCCACTGGACTTCCTCAGGGATTGGGAATATGTACTTCCAAAGAGAACTTCCTCCTTTTTAAAACCGCCTGAATTGCTCGATGTAATTCATCTGTGTAGTGAGATCGCGGCGTGCGTGTTCCGGTTTATTGTGAGAATATGCTATGCGTTCCACGCTGGAACACAACATAGAAAACGGAGGAACAAAAGAACCGGGAGGAATATGTAGGAGCACATGATATATTATTAAGGTGTCCCATTTAGAAAGGCACACAAACATATATGAAAAAACAATAAGGCTGAATAAAAACAAAATAGAGTATGAATGAAAATAAGAATATATAATATTAAAAATATAAAACTATAAAAGACGTGAAAAAACAGAAATGAATGAAATGGATAAATGGAATTAAAAATAAATAAATAAATTAAATAAATAAAAATAAACAAAATGTTAATTTTTAATATTTTGTCAAGAATCCTTTGCAGGCAATGACTGCTTGAAGTCTGGAATGCATGGACGTCACCAAACGCTGTGTTTCCTCCTTTGTGATTCTTTGCCAGGAATTTACAGCAGCTCTCTTCACTTTTTTTGTGAGTCTTTCTGCCTCAAGTTTTGTCTACAGCAAGTCAAATACATGCATTATCGAGTTAAGATCAGGTGATTGACTTGGACACTGTAGAATATTCCACTTCTTTGCCTTAAAAAACTTCTGGGTTGCTTTCGCAGCATATTTTGGGTCATTTTCCATCTGTAAAGTGAAGCGCCATCCTGTCAACTACACTGAATTTGGCTGAATCTGAGCAGACAATATATCCCTATGCACTTCAGAATTAATCTGGCTGCTTCTGTCATATCATCAATAAACACTTTTGACCCAGTGCCATGCATGCCCATGCTATTATATTGCCTCCACCATGTTTTTTGTTTTTTAATTTGCAATTTTTGTTGTGCAGGTGAGTACAAGGCAAAGTCAAACGCCACAACAGTGTACACTTATACATAAACGTAAATATATAGACTAAACAGTGGCATGAAAAATGTGCACATTTTAGTTTTATAGGTACAGATTTAACTAGCCTGACATGTCTCAGATGTGAGTAGCTTGATTATAGCGAGTCGATTTAAGTAAAACATGCAGGTAACACGTGAGAACTATTTTCTAATAGCATGGTAGTAGCTTGCATAATAATTATAACTTGTGTAAGAGCTGGACACATGCATCTGAGCGCAGAGAAAATGCTAGGCCTTCTATTGAGAAGATAGCAGTATACAGATGTGAACAATAGTGATTCAGAGCAAACCAGCTTGGCAACAGGATCAACATTGAAGGTTAGGCATTTGGTGCTCCGAACAAGAAAGACGTCTCTTTTTATTGTTTAGTTTATATCACGGGCTAAGGAACAGGCTATGGATTTGCATCTAGATTGACAGTATATCATATTGTTACACAAGGATAGACTGTCTAGTCTAGTATAATTAAGATTATTAGGTGAAATCAGGCTAAACATGCGCTCATCAGGTATATGTTCCAAATTCTAAAACGTTAACCTGAGTAGAGGTGGGGAACATATGGGGTGAATTATAACGATAGCGTCCCACTGGAAGGAGGGGACTTATAGGTTTGCTGCATGAACTAGTAAAAGAGATACACAGTTGAGTAATCAAAAAATGAAATTTAACTGACAGGAAATGAAACCCTATTGTGCCACAAATACATACAGCACTGCCGCACACGCTGCCTCCGAATCGTGCGAGGGATCTGTGGCCCAAGGCCGCTGGGTGTTGTATTCATGTTGTTAGCCTATTCAAGAGACAGGTAAGTTCATATTGTGCAGGTGGTAGTTGCCGAAAGTGAGAGCGTAGGAGTACCTTCAGCCTATCCCAGGCCTGTATCTGGGCCGTCACCTCTGTGCCAAAGACTTTGATTCTGATCAAGGCCAAGTCCATCCCCTGAGAGGGGCAACGAAAGTCCTGGGTGGTATCCGGCCCATGTTGGGCCCTGGGTTTCCGCCGGTGTGGTCGGTGTCGAGGGGAAAAGCCCCTTCTGGCCTCTGTTCTGGGTGAGTAGGTGAGGTATGCTTTGTTAGAGGTGGGTCCTCTCTTTGGCTTGCTCCGTAGTCTGCGGTCTCTTCTCAGTGGAGCAGGTCGTGGTATCATCACCTACTTTATCGGGTGTGTGTGCGCGATAGCGGCTCTTCTGAGTGCTGCAAGTACGGTGCGCCATGCGCCTATAAGCAAAGTGTGCAGCGTGTGACAGCGCCTTCTGAGCACCCCGGCTTGCATCTGTGTGAGAGTTAGCTTTAGCCAGAAGTCGGCGAATATCTTGTCTAGACGCGCCATGCTGGTCGTCCACTATTCCTGTGCGGTATGCCCATCAGAGGCGGCCACCATTTTAGCTGGTTCAGAGTCACGGGTTTGGTGCAGCTTAGGTGCTGGCAGAGTTGCGGCCCCTCCAGCAGTAGATAAGTAAAGTCGCATGGTTGATGCCGGGGTAAACCCTGCTAGTGGGGGTGGACAGAGATCCTTCTGCCTTCTTAATTTTAATCCAAGATATCAGCTGGGAGGTCGGCCGAGGCTCCACGCCTTGATGCTCTATTAGGCCGCAGAGGCTTCTTGACTAGAGACTTCTTGTTTCAGTGGCAAAAAACCTGCGGATGTCGGCTTTGCTTAGTGCTGGGCGTCCCCTGCACCGTCCGTGTGAGTGTGAGAAGGTATATAGCTGCTTTAAGTCGCTTAAATTCCAGATTTTGCTGTATTTTTTACAGAGCTCTCTCCATGTGCAGCCTGTCAGCATGGCGGTCAGGCTCAACCCCCTCCCTCCCACCATGTTTTAATGATGATGTGGTATGGTTTGGATTATGAGCTGTTGCAAGCCTACTCAATACTCCCCCCCCATCATTCTAGTATAGGTTGATCTGTGTCCAAAGAATGCTGTTCCAGAACTGGGCTGGCTTTTTTAGATGTTTTTTTGGCAGTCTTATCTGGTGTTTCTATTTTTTAGGCTTATGAATGGTTTGTGGTGTACCCTCTGTATTTGCTTGCGTGACATCTTTATGGTAGACTTGGATAATGATATGCCTACCTCCTGGAGAGTGTTTTTTACTTCTTATTTATGATAATCTAGGCTCAGGCAGTAGTTGTTCTGGTGACTATAGTGTCCCTTTAATATTGATCTGAGAAACTATGAATTAAAAATGTTGCAGTGATTTAAAGAAGCTCTGTAATGTTGCAACATTGAATAGAATGGGTCAGTTTTGCTCTATGTGTAATGCCAAACAATATTACAATATTGAATACTGTGCTGTATGTGATGCTCTATTGATGTTCTATTACACACATACTTTTTTATATATATATATTAAATGAACACTCGAAGTACCGGAATCACTTCATTTTACTCAGGTGATTTTGGGGTTAGATGCTGCCCTTGTAGCCTTTCAAATGAAAACACTACAGTTTCTATGCAACGGCATTGTTTACATTTTGCAATTTACACATCTCCTGGAGGTTGTGAATTACTAAATCTGTTTGCAGATTATGCTGACACTGGGACAGTGTGTAGAAGCATTGGATTGGTGAATTGCAGTGAATTTCTTGCATGTGCCGTGTCCTCAGTGCTTCTCTTAGAGAAGCATCTCATTGGACAAGTCATCAGTCTTGATGTAATTTACACGTAATTACAACTAGTGAACTAGTATCATGTACTATGGCTGACCTAGATGATTTGACACCTTCTATATCCACTGCTTATGGTGAAAGTTCTTAAGGAAATACCGAGTTAATAAATGTGCTTGTGTTTTAGTTCTCTTATTCATCTTGTGAGGTCACAATACCTGCCTACTGCATGTGTGAGGTCGCAATGAATACTTGTCTACTGCACATGCAAAGTCAGAAAGCTATCTAGCTGCTGAATCAAGTTACAAATATTATTATTAAAGGCTCCTTCACCAGCAGATAGCTGCTGATCATTACCTTTATCAATTAGTAGTTTTGCAGAGAGGGCACGAAGAACACTAACAACAGGTGACCAATAATGCTATTGTGTAATTATTCCAGATTATTCAATTACATTGAGCAGGAAACAGATTTTTGACCATATATGTTTTGCACTGAAATTAGCTTTCATTAAAAGGAATTATTTTGGGTCATTTGCAGAATACATAAAGGTGGCCCATTTAAATTCAAGTTTATGGTTATTTGTGACTGTACACCATGTTTATCCATAAAACCCATAATGACATTACATTATTTCTTTTTACAGACAAAACAAGTATTAAAACAGAATAGAAATAGAAAAATGTGGAACAAGTGTGAAGTGAGCTGTGTCTGATGATCGGATTGGAAGGCCTTGTAATAAAGACTTGTAGGTAATAGAGTTTCTTGGTAATAGGATAGCTATGAATAACTGGTGCAGCTGGATCAGCATACCTGGTAATATCACAAAGATGTAAGTAAAAGACATCAGGGTTTAGGGTGAACACAGGTTTGGAGGGTTTATTATGTACTGCGTTCATATCTATAGAGAATCTGTTTGTTAAATGGTAACTCCAGCCACCATGACCACTTATGCTTTTAGAAGTGGTCATGGTGGTAGAAGCGTTTTGTGCAGTGTTTCTGCTTGAAACACTGCAGATTCAGAGAAATCTGTACTTTTGCTATGGGCAGGGCCAGTGCAAGGATTTTTGCCGCCCTAGGCAAAATAAAGATTTGCCGCCCCCCACCCCCCACCCCCGGGACATCGCAGTGCCCCACCCATATAATCTGCCATATGAACTAGTGCCAGTGCTGCACACAGTGTGTGTTTACATTAAAAAGCCTGCAGGGACAAACTATAGAAACCAGAACAACTTTATTAAGCTGCAGTGGTTCTGGGGACTATAGTGTCCATTTATTGTGAGGTAAATTAGAGATTAGTGTCACTAATAATATACTAGATTGCCTACTTACAATCAGATGAGGATGATGATGGGCTGTGGCTGCAGTCTGGCTCCACTGGTCTGGTGTAGAACAGGATCTCTGGAGGCTGTTTGTAACTGTGGTCACAAAATTCAATGTTCTGGGAGAACGGGAAGCAGCTCAATTTTGTGGGGCCTCTTACATAGCTCAAGGTCTGGGCCCCAGGGCCTGACGGTGAGTATGCCCATAAAGCCCACCCATAAGTCCACCTACATGTTCCACCGATGAGTCCGCTCACAGGGAGTAGAGTGTGTAGGGGATGTGTTATGTGTTACTGTAGAGGATCTAATGTGTGTGCTTATGGAATGTAGTGTATAGGGATACCAGTTTGTGTAGGTGATGCAGTGTGTTTGTGTGTAAGGGATAGAAAGCAGTGAGTGTTTGTGTATAAGGGATGTATTGTGTGTTTGTCTGTAAGGGGTGCGTTGAGTGTGTGTAAGAGATGCATTGTGTTTCTGTGTGTGTGTAAGAGAAGCAGTGTGTGTTTGCATGTGTGTGTAAGGGATGCATTGTGTGTTTCTGTGTATATGTGCAAAGGATGCATTGTCTTTATGTCTAAGGGTTGCATTGTGTGTTTCTCTGTGTGTAAGGGAAGCATGTTGTGTTTCTGTGTGTATAGGGATGCATGTGTGTGTGTGTGTGTGTGTGCGCGTGGTGTGAAAGAGCTCCCTGTCCTGCCCCCTGTCCTATAGAGCTCTCCCTTCCATTCCTTAGAGATCTCCCCTGCCCCTTAGTGGTCTCTCCTCTCCCCCCCACCTCCCTTAGTGGTCTCCTTTTCTCCCCGACTTTCCATTAGTGGTCTCTCCTCTCCCCCCACCCTCCCCTAGTGGTCTATCCTCCACCCCCCTCCTTTTAGCAGTCTCTCCTCACACCCCTGCCCTAGTGGTCTCTC
>OW240917.1:197594507-197693588 GCA_933207985.1 Pelobates cultripes | reverse complement strand
CTCCCCTATAGTCATCTCCTCACCTCCCCTGCCCTTCTGTAGTGTGGCCGAGCTCCAATCCGGTCCGCGACCCGGCGGGACTGACAGGAAGCGCACACCGAGTGTGCACTTCCTGTCAGTCCCGCCGGGTCGCGGACCGGAAAGGAGCTCGGCCACGCTACAGGGCAGGGGAGGTGAGGCAGTGCAGCGGCCGCCTGAGCGCTCTCTATAGAGTGCTCAGGCGGCTGCAGAATTTAAAGGTCCGGCGATGGGGGCGCAGGGCGCCCCCTCCTATATGGCGCCCTAGGCGGCTGCCTAGTTCGCCTTATAGGAAGCGCCGGCCCTGGCTATGGGGGCTGCCTAATGTTAATTCTGTGTAAAAATTGAAGATTATGCTAGCTTTAGTGTACTAATAATCTTAATTTTAATAAGGACAGGAGGCGAGTATTTTGCATTAACTCTCTTTACTAAACTCCACAGCAGTAAAGAAAAATGTAAAGAGTAACATTAAATCACTGAGCAGCATAGTATATATAAGGGTCATGCTGCCTGTACACTTCCTCTTTCTTGAAGCGACATCCAAGTCCAGACTGAGCTCGAAACGTCCAGAAAAAACAACGAAACTGTAAACAACGGTCTCTGGTGAGCAGAGCTTGAGGAGACTCCTGGCAAACGAGATTGGAGGCAAGACGAAACAAAGTCTTTATCCCAACCAGCGGAGTCGTGAGGTTAACCGAACCAGCATCCAGTGGAGGTCCTGAAGAGGATTACACTGAAAGGAGAGTATAAAATAGGTTAGGTACTGAACTGTAACTGGTCACGCAGGTGAGCCTTATCAGAGTGCGTTAACATAAATGATTAGATACATAATTAGCGTGCGTAGGTAAAGTTTAAATACATGTTTATATGCAAGCATGTGATACAACGTAAATCCTGGCTGCATAAGGCCGTGTCACTGGGAAGAGAGATGGGATAGAAACAGAATACACCCCAAATAAAAGGAGAAGCCACTAACTAGTCATAAGGAAACATCAGTCACCTTGAGATCCACTCCCCAGAGGGGTCAGGGCAGGGAACAGAAGGGAGGGAAAATACTCTCCTCCTGTCCTTATTAAAATTAAGATTATTAGTACACTAAAGTTAGCATAATCTTCAATTTTATAACATGACAGGAGGCTTCCTATTTTGCAATTTTAACACTGAAGTAGAGATGTCCAAGCAGAAGGGGGAGTGCGGAAATAAAAGGTACGGAAAGTAGATTCCCTAGACCAATCGGCCGCTCGGAGAATGTCTGACAGGGACGAAAGCGGGGTCTATACCGGCGAGGGAGAGGATCCAGCAAATCCACCGGGCCAGCGTGGTGGCCGAGACCGGAGCATGGGGGCGGACATAGGAGACTAGGAGTTGACCCGACGCTGAGTTACGGAGTGAGGAGGTGACCGAAACATATCTGCGAAGGGTGGACATGACACAGAGCTGCGGGTCGTCGGAGAAGAAGGGGTAGAAGACTGAAGTCGAACCCGTGGAAAATGTGGAAAGTGACCCCCTCAGGGATCACCTCAAAGGCGTCAACGTCGAAGGCTCGAACGTCCGAAACCCGTTGAAAGGACACGAGACAAAGTAGAAAGGCACACAAAGTAGAAATGCATACCACGGACTAGGCTGCAGACGAGAGGGTCTTTGCCGACCGGGAGGTCCCCGACGGGGGTGTGGGCCGCCGAAATCGCAGAGCGAACGACGTTAACGGAACGGTAGGAGCGCCCCGACGAAAACAATGATGAAAGGAAATTGAGAATCATGGGAATAGGTGCTGTAAATGGATCGGAGTCCCGTTCCACACACCAAGTAGACCAGGAGGCCCAGGCTGAAAGGTAACAGCGTCTAGTTCCGGGGGCCCAAGAATCCCATAAGATGTCCCTAGTAGCCTGCGATAGCCCGCTGACTTGCCAGGAACCCCGGAAAGAGTCCAAGCCACCAGGGGCAGACGGTCTTCCAAGAGAAGTGGGTGAAGATTCCCTTTGAGATCGTGAGCAGGTCCGGAAAGGATGGTAGGCGTAGAGGGTCCTTGCAGGAGGAGGCCAGGAGATCCGGGAACCATGGTTGGCTCTGCCACAAAGGCGTTATGAGAACCAGTGTGACCTGTTGTGTCCGTATCTCGTGTAGTGTTCTCGCAATCATGGAGAATGGGGGTCGTCGGCCATTGTTGGAGAAATGTGTCTGTCGCCTTGCTCTCCGGGTCCGGGAGCCAGCTGAAGAACTCCGGGTCTGGTGATTGTTGCGAGAAGCGAACAGATCCAGGTGAAAGGGACCCCTGCGGGTTGCCAGGGCCCTGAAGACTCTTGTGTTCAGCCTCCAGTTGCTGACGTCTCTCCAGTGGCGAGAGAACCAGTCGGCCGTGAGGTTGATCTCTCCGGGTAGGTATTTGGCCTGAAGTGCAATGTTGCGAGGTAGGCAATAGTTGAAGATTTCCCTCGTGATGTCCGACAGCAGGCGTGAGCGTGCACCCCCCAGGCGATTGATATACCGGACTGCGGAGACATTGTCCATGCGTAGGAGGATGCAGCAGTTGGATCTTTCCCGGGCCAGGCTGTGGATCGCGAAAGACCCCGCCAGGAGTTCTAGGCAATTTATGTGCATGGAGAGCTCCTGTGCCGTCCATGTTCCCCCCGTGGAGATGGTTCCGTTGGTGGCACCCCATCCCCACAAGCTGGCGTCTGACTCCAGTATAAAGTCTGGGGTACCTCCGAATATGGCCCTGCCGTTCCAGGCTTGCATGCTGTCCAGCCACCATGATAGTTCTTCGCGAACCTCCGTCGTCACCGGGACGGGTTGATCGTACGTGCGCCTGCGGCGTAGGTATCTTGCTTTGAGGCGTTGCATGGCTCTGTAGTGGAGGGGACCCGGAAATATGGCTTGAATGGAGGCGGAGAGGAGTCCAACGATCCTGGCCAGGTTGCGTAGTGGGATGGAATCGCGACGGAGAACTCTGCGAATCTCCTTGTGAATGGACGAGATCTTTGAGGCTGGTAGTCTCAGAGTGCATGTCATCGAGTCGATCTCGAAGCCCAGGAATTGTATCGTCTGGGAAGGGGTCAATTCCGATTTCTGTTGGTTTACCACAAAGCCCAGAGATTCCAGTAGTGTCACTGCGAGATGAGTGTTTTGACGCAGTTTGCGTTCGTCAGAGCAGAAGAGGAGGAGGTCGTCCAGGTAGATGATGCATCGGACGCCCCTGGATCTCAGGTGGGCCACTACTGGTTTCAGGAGTTTGGTGAAACACCATGGGGCCGAGCTGAGCCCGAAAGGGAGGCAGGTGAATTGCCAAGGGCGGCCGTGCCAGAGGAAACGTAGGAGTGTTCGGCAGTCCGGATGCACTGGGACCGACAGGTATGCATCTTTTAGATCGAGCCTGGTGAACCAGTCGTTGCTTCGCAGGAGGTCTCGCAGAAGGTGGATGCCCTCCATCTTGAAGTGGCGGTACACCATGTACGCGTTGAGGTCACGTAGGTTTATGACGGGATGGTATTCTCCCGTCTTTTTCCGAACCAGGAAGATATTGCTGAAGTAACCTCCCCAGTCGTGGGCCGGCTGGATAGCCCCTTTGTCTCGAAGCTCGCGTTGACGAGATAATGGTCGGAAGACGACATGTGGATGGGGTGAGGAGGTTGTGTCTGAATGGGGGTCCCCACTAGGTCTATGATATATCCCTGTACTGTTTGTAGGATCCACGTGTCTGAACACAGGGCGGCCCAATTCTGGAAAGAAAGGGAAAAACGGCCCGCAGAGCGAGTGCATGGTAACTACAGAGGAATACGGGTGCTTACCTGTAGCAAAGCGGGAACGGCTGTGTCCGCGGGGTCCACGGCCTCTGTCTGAGCCTCTGGAGAAAGGCTGCTGCCGGTAATCTCTCGTTGGGTAAAACGGTGTTGGTTGGGTGCGGGGGCCTGAAGGCCAGAATCGGCTGGCCGCACGGCCCTGTTGCCAGCCAGCCCTTCCAAAAACCCCTCTGGTGGGGTTGCTTCGAAAGACTCTGCGCATTGAGGACTGCGCTTTATTAAGTGAGGTGAACACGGTTACGTGTTTGTTAAGTTCCTTGAGGAACGATTCACCAAATAGTTTCCCTTGTGCCTGGGGCCCAATCTCCTTTGTGCCAAGTTCTGCCAATTTACCGTTAATACGGTATAACGCTGCTTTCCGTCTCTCCGAAGAGAGCGTAGCATTTGTGTTTCCAACCGTTGTGCCCACTCGCGAACATCGTGTGCCCATTCCCTGATGTCTTTGGCAGAGAAGGAATCGGCTTTGGCGTAGGTGTCATCTGCCAGGTACATAATGCGGGGCCCACGGAATCCAGCTGGTTATCCTGAGTGCCCCATAGGCCTTTCTCTACCCCTCGGGTCTCTTCCACTGCGCATCATGAAGGTTGTCATAACCTTGTCAAACTCAGGAGTCTGAGCCACTTTATCCGGCAGGGAAGGGCGTGGGCATTCTGATCTAAGCCGGTTGCGGACCTCTTTCTCTAGAGGCTTGCGGAGCCATAGGTGCATGAACCTGGAGAGGTGCTCTGGCGGAGACAAGTCTCCCGATCTGGGGTGCTGTATGTTGCGGGGATCGAACATCGCCTGACCCGTAGGGTCTAAAATGGTGTCTGAGTCAAGAGGAGGCTCTGCGTCCGCAGTGTCCTCAATACCCCCTGTCTGGGCCGCACCCAGGAGGGTCTCCCGCATGAAAGCGGAGACAGACTTCTCATCCGAACCCCATGCGTCGTAGTCCGAGTCAGAAACGTCAGCTTGCCATTCGTCTAGCACTGACATGGAATGTGAAGGGCCTTGCTCTTCATCCGAAGAGTAATCCTGATGCGGGGCCGGGGTACTTGCTTTGGCAGATTTGCGCTTGGTAGATGCCTTACCCTTGAGTGGTTTGGGTGCATAGTCTTCGCCTTTCGCGTGGCGTTTCTTACGGCGGGAGTCATCCCTGGTCTGATAGTCGGACATCTCAGAATCCGACTTGTGGCGTGGTCGCCTGTGGGCAGGCTTGGGTACATCTGGAGCTGTAGCTCGTACCTTGGAGAGTGCCTTCTCCACAGAGGCAGCGACGGCTGCATTGATCATGGCTTGGAAGTCCACAGGGACGTTCTGGGATAAGGGTAGGCTGTGATACACGTCACTAATAGGCACAGCATTAAATGGGGCACCCAGGTCTTAAGTATAGGCGTAGGGTCAGTTGACGTGGTGGTTGTGGTGGGAACAACGCCACCCAGTTATAAACCCCAGCAGGGTATAGTTGGTGACCTTATAAAACTGGGGCTCACCCAGTTAGAGAGAACTGCAACAGCTAGTCTCCCAATAAGCAGCGTGGTACTAATGTACTTATAGTGGGGGCTCACCCCGGTTGCACAGGGTTGGTACCCTTAAGTGCAGGTCACAATATTAAACAGGCAGCAGCACTGACCTGACTGACCAGCCACAGAGTATAGGAGTCTTTAGCTTGTTGGAGTAGACAGAGACACAGGAATGCAGTGTAAAGTACAGTAGGAGGTCTTGTGAGGAAGATGAAATGCTGAGTAGATAATCCTAGGCACTCACAGGGTATCTGTGAATCTCGCGGTATCCGCGATCCAAAATAGCGGCCGCGAGTGTAGGCCGCAAGCCGGGGACTAAATTTGAGGCCGGAGCGAAAACGGCCGCGATTGATTCCGGTCGCGAGGAGGGAGCCCAGGAGGGAACTCCAAGCTAGTAGGGCGGTTGGGGGACCTGAGGGAAGCCCAAGGAGGAAGCCCAGAGAGAGAACCCTAAAGGGCTAAACTAGTTCCCCTGAGTAACAAGGAGAAAGATAATAATACAAGGTAGAGTACAATAATAATACAATTATATATATAATGGATAAATTAAAATAAACAGACTAATAATAATAAATGAATAAAGCTCTGGAGGTGCTAAATAGTCTGACCTGTCTGCGATGGAGCAGTAAAGAAAGAGGAAGTGTACAGGCAGCATGACCCTTATATAATACTATGCTGCTCAGTGATTTAATGTGTTACTCTTTACGTTTTTCTTCACTGCTGTGGAGTTTAGTAAAGAGAGTTAATGCAAAATAGGAAGCCTCCTGTCATGTTATAAAATTACACCTGTCATCAGCACACAGCTTGCTGGCAACAGATATAATGAGCTTCATCATTGCAGGCATGAGTCTCCTCCCTCCTGGCGCTACCCCGCCTCCCTCCAGTAAAAAGTATTTATATATATATATACATATATATATTAGCTTTTACTGGAGGGAGGCACATATATATATATATATATATATATATATTTTTATTTTTATTTTTTTTTAATCCCTAGCCTTGATCAACCCCTCCCTCGACTACCCAGCATGCACTCTGAGTGTGTGAAATTGACCAATAGCTTCTCTATGATGTCATTTGATTACAGGTAAGTTTACCATTTCACTTGCAGCTTTATAGGGGGAGAGGAACCCAATGAGAAATGCCCAGCAGAGCATTTTTTAAGGGTTTTTTTTTTAGAAATACTTTAAGTAATCTTTTGCAGTTAATGTGTTGAGATGCAAGATATTTTAACCATTTGTCAGTTGGTATTTAGTATTTCAAAGGTTATTATTTTGAAGGCCATCACTCTCAACTCATTCAGAAAGCAAAACAAATATAATGTAAAATTTTCAAAAAATTACATTCAAACACACCTCTAAGCAGTGTAACTCCACTTTCTGTTTCAGAGAGGTCAAGATTTGCATGCAATTTTATGTTTTGACTGTTTTATTCTTAAATTAAATGTGCTCATGTAGCTGAATTTGCAATTCTATGTTCCCAGGTCTAATTAGCAGATTTCAGATGAGTACTCTTGCGAACTAATGATGAAACCAATAGCTCTTTTTGTTTTTTCGAGTCCCTGTTGAGAATTACTATTTCTGTAGTTATTTCTGATGTCAAGCAGGACATTGCAGAGTAAGTTCGGCTAAAAATATTCTGAATACTTTAGCAGATCAGAATAAAAGTGATAATTATGACATCATGCACTGCATTTTTAATAAATTAACAAACGTTAGTCAAGTATATTTAGTTATTCCCAGACGGCAAACGCTGTATTACAGTTTTGCCACCAAATCAAGACTTTGACCAAAACTATCCAATACCTGCATGAACAGTCTACCCAATTAAGGCAGTTGCAGGCAAATAATATGCCAATAGGAAGTACCCGTCTTGCTCCAGAGGCTGACACTGTTTTCTTTGAACCATGTGATTTATTCTAAGTCTTCCTTTACATATGTACAAGTCTATTACAGAGATTTCACTTTAGATTTACATCCCATTTTCTATGTGGACGGCATGCCTATTCCACAGAGGGAATAATTTCTTTAAATACAAAAACTTTCATTGTTTTATTATTATTTAAATAAAGTATTATATGTACTATAGCCTCTGTGTGTAAAGTATTATATGTACTATAGCTTCTGTAATGCACAACATGGGTACCAATTTTTTGTGTAGATAAACCTTACCCTTGCTCTTTAAGTGCAGGCATCATTAAGGTCTCTTTAGTCAGAGACTAAAGACCGTGCAGGTAAACAAGAGCTGGTTTGCTTTCACATGGCCAAGCACTAGGCAAAATGAAAAAATGCACAATAATCTTGCATGATCTTTACACACAAGTGAAATAGGACTTAAAGATAGCTACCTCCACCTAGTATGGGTAAGCTAGCCTACAAGATATGATTAAAAAGAATTATTATCATATTTATTACAAAATAATATGCCATCACGGTCTATTACATTGTATAGCTTGGGTTTTCCAGAATAATAAAAGATAACAGTTTTCCTTTACCGCTAAAAATATTTTGTCAGGGACAAACATATCTCTTTTCCTTCAGTTCAATAGAGCTATCATAACCTATACCCGGCAGGCACGATGCCTTGGTGTACTCTTTGACTGTAATCTCTCCTTTTCTCATTACCTAAAATCTATCATCAAATCCTATCGCTTTTACTTAGAAACTTTTCTCGCATTGGCCACTAAGACTTGTGCATGCTCTTGTTATTTCCCACATTGATTATTATGACCCTCAACTTGTTTGCCTGAAAAGTGCCCAGAACACCCCTCTATGGTCAGTAATAAATGCTTTTGTCACATTCATTCATCTTACATCCAGCAATTTCCTTCGGTCAGTCTCTACATCGACTTCCTGTTCCATTTAGGATACGGCGCAAAATTCTCATACTCACTTGCAAAGCTCTTCATAACCTAGCTTTCATTAGCAGATATGTTCCAGCCCGGCCTCTTCACTCTGGCGTTGACCTGTTACTGTTCTTGCATCCACATCCCATTCTCTCCTCTACGGAACTTCTTCAGAGTTACCCCCTTCTAATGGAATGCCCTTCCACAGCACTTTCAACTCTCCCAGTCTATGCAGTCCTTAACATTACTTTAGAGAAATCTACCAGCTCTCCCATTAACTCCTCATTCAGTATTTCCTTTATTTACGATTTCCCGTCTACTGTATTTCTTCTTCCCAATACTTCCGCCTCCTTCAGGTACATACTGATCACGTAACTCCCTTTGTGTATTGTTCCCTCATCCTTTAAGATTGTAAGCTTGTTTGGGCAGGGTCCTCTTCACCTAATGTTCCAGTATGTCAATCATGTTAAAAAATGTAGTGTCTGTTTTGTTTACCTATTGGTCAGCGCTGTGTAATATGTTGGTGCTATATAAATAATTCTAATTGTACTACGACAAAGTTAACCAGCAGGGCTTTCCTGCTATTAGCACGCACTGTGTAATCTCTCTGTCCCTTATGAAACCTTGGCAAGACAGGAGGCATTTTTCATTGAACTGCTCAGTAAAACTGTAATGATAATGGCAAATCAAGTTTTTGGGATGTAATGATTTCTAATGTTAAAAGAAAAATCCCTTGTGGCAAACCTAGCCACTTTAGGTCATATTGCAGAACATTTAAAGGTTGTCTGAAATAGCTGTGTTAACCTGGTGTAAAAATGTATTCGTGAGTTTTAGAAAAGAGAGCATGCATAGGCTAACAGCCGTGAATAAAATTGTCAGTTGACTCCTGGAGCCGTGAATAAAATTGTCAGTTGACTCCTGGAGCCGTGAATAAAATTGTCAGTTGACTCCCTGAACTGTGTTTCGTCCGGTTACTGGGGGATTTGGGATATTGCCTTCTTTTACAGTGCTTTACTTTGGATTACCTTCTATACCAGCGGAGATCTTGGGATTTAATATTGCAGCTCCGCTACAATTGGTGGCAAGCGACGGGATCCAACTTTACAGCCGAAAAGCGGTGTTCGGGTAATTGAAACTACCGAACAGGAAAGTGAATGGCAATTCGGATACAAGAACCGAACACAGGTGAATGGAGACAGACTACACTGCATTGAAATGGCAGACATTAAAGGAACTATTGGAAGCCAGGGGTAAGATAGCCAGGAATAAGCCAAAAGCTGTGCTGATTGCTGAATTGATGGAGGGAGACAGAGCTCACAGCGTTACACCCCCACCAGCCATGGAAGAAACCCCCTTCCAAAAGGAAATGAGGACCAGGATGGCATTTTTACCCCAGCCAGTACCCCTGGAAATACTGACAGTACTGATGGCGGATGTGCAGGAGTATGTGATGGCACACGGACCGCAGGATGCTCCTTCCAGAGCAGAGTCTATTACCGCTTCAGTCGTCAGCCAGGTAAAGCCTAAGATTCTCTGTGAAGAGAAAGACAAGATTGATGGGTATCTACGAGACTTTGAGAGGCTATGTGACTTGCATGATTTGGAGCAGGCAATGTGGGTACCTTTACTGGCAGGCAAACTGTCAGGTTGGGCAGCCGAAGCCTATCGGGCTGTACCCAGGGAGGACAGTAAAGATTATACCCGGGTAAAACAGGCTATACTGGAAAGATACGCCATTACCCCAGAGGCATACCAGCGCAAGTTTCGAGGGTTGCGCAAACCAGAGAAAGATTCCCACGCAGAGTGGGCCCACAAATTGGACCAAGCCTCCCAGGGGTGGATACAAGCCAGTCAAGCAACCACCATGGAGGAGTTATGGCAATTGCTGCTGTTTTTCACTGGCCTGTCCCCAGAGGCACAGGAATGGGTGAAAGATAGAAAACCCCTCACCCTAACAGAAGCTGCAAGACCAGCACTTTGACGCCAGGAGGCATCACGGTAACCCCAACCGAGGGTACCCTCGACCCACCGCTCAACCTCATACAGCTACCCCTACTGCACCTACAGCAAACCCATTCCGGCCAACCTGGGGGAGGGGGGGCACACTCCACCATCCAGGTATAATGGCAGAGCGAATATACAGTGCCATACGTGCAAACAATGGGGCCACATGGCGAGAGAGTGTACCCAGAACCGGAGCCGCCAAGCATGGAACCAGGTACGGCAGAATCCAGCACCAAGAGCAGCCGCCCACCACTACCAAGCGGAGCCAGCAACCCAGGAGATACTTTTTAATCAGACCGAAGAGCCCCTGGGGATACTACACGATGTGATGTTGCTACAAGCCACAGACAACAGGCAACACCATCACCAGCTAGTAACCCTGGAAGGGAAAGAGGTCCAAGGGCTCCGGGATTCGGGAGCCACTCTGACTCTGGTAGCCCCTCATTTGGTTCCAGGCTCCGCACACACCGGCGGATCTGTAGCAGTGCGAGTAGCAGGGGGAGCGGTATACAGATTACCCACCGCAAAAGTACATTTGAATTGGGGTGTTGGGAAGGGCATGGTAGAGGTGGGCCTGATGCAGAAATTGCCAGCGGATGTCGTATTCGGAAACGACCTGGGTCGAATGACTTCCGCCTTTATTCCTCAAGCTCCACTCCAAGAGGCTCACCCAGTAACCACCAGGCAACAGGTTCGCACTACAGCTCCAGCAACGCACTCTGAGGCTCAGGTAAAAGACAGGGACCCTCCTACGACCCGTGTTACCTGGGATACCCCAACTGAATTTGAGGCTGAGGTTCAGATAGACCCCACATTAAAAGTATACAGGGATAGGGTGATCTCCGACCAGGCCGGATTAGAGGGAGAACGGTATACCTGGGAAAAGGGGTTACTGTACTGCATTTCTGAAAGGGTAGTGGGGGGATCTGTGAATGTGACTACTAGACAGCTAGTGGTCCCCCAGAAATATAGACAGGAACTTCTTCGGATCGCTCACGACATCCCCTTGTCTGGGCATCTGGGGATGATTTGCACCCGATACTGCTTGACCGCCTTTTTATGGCCGGGTATATCCAAGGACGTGCGGCGGTACTGCCAGACATGTGACATCTGTCAGCGAGTAGGCAAGAGGGGTGACTGCCACAAGGCCAAATTATGCCCACTGCCCATCATAGACAAACCATTTAGTAGAGTGGCTGTAGATATAGTAGGGCCCTTACCAAAACCCAGTCCTTCCGGCAAGAGATATATCTTGACCATAGTAGACTACGCCACCCGGTACCCGAAGCAGTAGCCCCCTCTAATATCCACGCCGAGACAGTGGCCGAGGCCTTAATGAAAGTATTCTCCCGAGTGGGGTTCCCCCAGGAGATCATATCGGATAGGGGTATGCAGTTCACGGCCGAGGTGACCCACCAACTATGGAGAATATGTGGCATTATACCTATCGTGAACTCTGCGTACCACCCGCAGTCTAATGGGTTATGTGAAAGGTTTAATGGGACGTTAAAGCAGATGCTCCGTACCTTTGGAGAGGCCTATAAGGACTGGGAACGATTCCTACCCCATCTGCTATTCGCTTACAGAGAGGTACCCCAAGAGTCCACGGGCTTTTCTCCTTTTGAACTACTGTTTGGGAGAAGGGTGCAAGGACCTTTAGATTTAATTAGGGCGCACTGGGAGGGGGAAAGTAGTACAGATGGGACACCCATTGTACCACATGTGCTGGAGCTCAGGGAACGCTTGGAGGCACTAACCCAGACCGTATGGACCAACCTCCAGGCGGCCCAACAACGCGAGTGCCGCTGGTATAATAGGGGAGCCAGAGACCGCAGCTTTCACGTGGGACAGAAAGTTTTGATTTTAAAACCCGTTCGCAATGACAAGCTGCAGGCCATCTGGCAAGGCCCATACCAGGCGGTGGAACAGAGATGTGACACCACCTATGTGATTGGCCCCTGCTGAGGGACAGGGAAGAGACGCATGCTCCACGTGAATATGCTCAAATCCTACCATGAGAGGATAGAGGACGTGGCGGCGATATGCGCTTCAGCCTCTGAGGATCAGGAGAATCTTCCGCTACCTGACAGAGCGGGAAGATCAGGCAGAGGCCTCCACAGGTGTTCAGGTATATAGAATAGAAAGGTGAACAGCGCTAACCATATATAAAAATATATATATTACATACGTGGTAGATGGTACTTGTCAATGATATGGCTTAAAAAAGAACAAAATAAAATAATAGTGCAATATATAATAACAGTGGAGTAAATATAGAAGGAATATATGATCCAAACTCACACTTTAAAGAGCTATATAAGCTCAATTGGAAGGGCCTGGACGGAATAATCCCCGTCTGTGGATTTCTTGATATGAGATCTTCCTGGTAGGCTTATAGAGATGGACTTTCACAATATATAAGACAGGAAAGAAAAGGAACACTAATAGTGTAAATAGTACATGTAGGTATATTGCAAATAAAAATAATCCTACTTACATATACTAGAGCAATGGACCTGCTCTAGTGTAAACAGCTTCAGGTGGAACAATCCCCACCTAGGGATATAGAGGACCCAGAGGTAGCAGCAGCAAGATGAAATAGGAAGTAGGACTTGGAGAGACTGGGTTTACATAAAATGTTGTTGGTGAATTGCAGCTCATTTACAGATAGAAAGCACTTATTCTTGTTTTTTACATTTACTCCACAGGTGTTCAGCTGGGGGAGCAGCTAAGTCCTCAGGAGCGTGCCCAGGTACAGGAGTTAATTGTGGCTAAGGGAGCCACTTTCTCCAATTTACCAGGGTACACCCCGCTAGCTACTCACTGAGTTGAGACCCCCGGACAGCTACCTATGCGGCAGACCCCATACCGTATCCCGGAAGCGGTCAGGGAACATATGAGGAAGGAAATTGAGGAAATGTTGTAGCTAGGGGTTATTGAACATTCCGATAGCCCCTGGGCATCGCCGGTAGTGCTGGTACCCAAGAAGGACGGCACAACACGCTTTTGTGTAGACTACCGGAGGCTAAATGACAAAACAGTGTCTGATGCCTACCCGATGCCCCGGATAGACAAGCTGCTAGACAAAATGGCACGAGGCCAGTACCCTCCTACAATAGATTTATGCAAAGGGTACTGGCAGATTCCACTAGCCGAGGATGCCATCCCCAAGTCGGCGTTTGTCACCCCGTTTGGCTTGTATCAGTTTCGCGTCATGCCATTCGGGATGAAAAACGCTCCGGCTACCTTTCAACGGATGGTGGATCGGCTACTGGATGGGTTTCAGGAGTATGCATGTGCATACCTGGATGATATCGCCATCTATAGCCAGACCTGGTCAGACCACCTGCGACATATTGGAGCCGTATCGGAGAGGCAGGCTAAAGCCCAGCAAGTGTCACATAGGGATGGCAGAGGTACAGTACCTAGGGCACCGGGTATGGGGTGGACAGCAAAAGCCTGAACCAGCAAAAATTGAAGCAGTAGCTAAGTGGCCTACCCCCCGGACAAAAACCCAAGTGCTAGTCTTCCTGGGTACTGCAGAGTACTACTGAAAATTCGTTCTCTGTGGGCTACACAGGTGGAGTTCACACGCCGGGGGCCACTCACCTGCCACACGTGGTTTGGGGAGCCCGGGGGGGCCAATGGAACCCGGTTAAGACCCTGCAGATATGGCAGATTGACAGGGGGGGAGGGAACAGTCAGACTGGGAGGACGACGGTGAGAACCGGATAGTGTTCCACACACTGCCTCGCCGGCTCCACGTTCTAGTGCTTTGGGACGTGCACGAACCCGTAGACGGACTGTTAGGGTACCTAGGGAGGGGAGTTGACGTGGAGACTATTTAATAGGGTGGCCATCCTGTTCGCCAGTCACGTACCCTTTATCTGCACGGAGAAAAAAGCAGACCCACTGGGACGATACCTGTTCCTCAAGGGCACTATCGCAGACAGGAAGTACACATTTGCCTCCTTGTACGCCCCGAACACTAAACAACAAAAGTTTATCTCCAAAACCCTAAGATCGCTGGAGATGGGTTGTTGGTCCTGGCAGGGGATTTCAACACACCCTTGGACCCGTTGATGGACACATCCAAAGGCCACTGCTCATTAACTCCGACAAGCCTCAAAGCCACACAGGCGGCACTCATAGAAGCAGGCCTGGCGGATTGCTGGCGAGTCCACCGTGGATACAGCCGACTCGACTACTTTCCTATCACAAGAATACCTTCCCCTCCTCCAAACAAGCGACATCCTCCCCACCACATGGTCGGACCATGCGCCCACATTTCTGGCCTCACCCCTCCATAAGCCAAGGGGCAGGCAGTGGAAATTGAACGAGCGACTCTTAACCGACCAGGTGGCTCTGGAGGAGACCAGGATGGTTCTGAGGAACCACTTTTTAGATAACACGACTGACGAGACACCACAAATCACCAGATGGGAAGCTCATAAGTGCGTGGTCAGAGGCCACTTCATCAAGACTTGTACAGCATGGAAGAAGGCTTAGAGCGGGCAAATAATAGAACTACATAAGAAAATCGCTCAACTGGAGACAGACCACAAGACCACCCATTCCGAAGCCGTGTACAGGTCGCTAGTGGAGAACCGTAGGATACTGCAACAACTCCTATCGCAGAAGCTAGCACACACGTTACGCAAATCCAATCAATATTTCTACGAATATTCTAACAAATGCAGCCGCTTGCTAGCTAGGATGTTGCAACAAAAATTAAGGAAATGCCACATTACCAAGATCAAAACCCGCAGGGGCCCCATCACTCAGATCCCTGAACAGATAGCCTGAGAATTTAAGGAGTTTTACGCCAGGCTCTACAATATACCGTCTGAAGAGACGGCGACCGAGTAAAGTCGGAGATGCAGGCAGACACAGGAGTATTTGGACCAGTATGTGACCCAGACCCTCTCAAAACCCGCAGGGGCCCCATCACTCAGATCCCTGAACAGATAGCCTGAGAATTTAAGGAGTTTTACGCCAGGCTCTACAATATACCGTCTGAAGAGACGGCGACTGAGCAAAGTCGGAGACGCAGGCAGACACAGGAGTATTTGGACCAGTATGTGACCCAGACCCTCACACAAGAGCACAGGGACAAGCTGGATACCCCCATAACGATAGAAGAACTCACAGCGGCCTTGAAAAGCACTCCTTACACAAAAGCGCCGGGCCCAGACGGCCTTCCGGCCAGCTATATTAAGACCTTTGGGGATATCCTACTGCCGGAGCTCTTGGCCAGACTGAACACGCTGCTAGAGGATGGCCGCTTTCCTGGGGACACCTTACTGGCGACCATTGCAGTGATACCTAAAGAAGCGAAAGATCCAACGTCGTGCGCCAGCTATAGGCCAATCTCCCTCTTAAACGCTGATCTTAAACTATTCACTAAGATCCTGGCACAGCGCATCGGCCGCATTGTCCCGTCCCTAGTCCACTCGGACCAAACGGGATTTATCCCCGGGAGAGAAGCTAAAGACAATACCATCATGGCACGCAACATCATGCATCTCTTCCAAACAACCCAGACAGGAGGACTGCTTCTCTCAACAGATGCTGAAAAGGCGTTTGACCGGGTGGACTGGCGATACCTGCAGACCACTCTGCAGGCAATGGGATTTGGACCTCAAGATAGGAAACGGGACGTGGCAGGGCTGCCCTCTGTCCCCCCTCCTGTTTGCTCTCTCTCTGGAGCCTTTTCTGGAGGCGGTCAGACGGGATGGGGGCATAGGGGGACTGGCATACAGGGGACGGGAACACAAGGTGGCTGCATATGCTGACGACTTACTCTTCTTCATACGAAACCCAGCGGTCTCTTTGCCCAACCTCCTGGCAGCCTTCACTAGATATGGGACCATATCAAACCTAAAGCTCAATACCGACAAATCAAAGGCCCTACCCTTGGCCCTTCCCACAGAGACAATGGACAGAGTGAAAGCGAACTTCCCCTTTAAATGGTGCACACATCAAATCAAATATTTGGGACTTTGGCTAACCAAAGACCCGCGCACGGCTCTACCAGGAAAATTTCCTTCCCATTCTCCAAACCCTACGCTCGGATCTCCAGAGATGGGGGCGCATATGCATATCATGGTTCGGAAGAATTAATGTCGTGAAGATGAACTTACTGCCAAGCCTCCTATACCTGTTCCAAGCCATCCCGATCTCGATCCCACCGGCCTTCTTCCGAACACTCGGTTCCACAATACTGAAGTTTATTTGGGCAGCCGGGCCTCCGAGAGTTAAACAAACACAACTTAACCTTCCGCGACACAAGGGAGGGACGGGATTGCCCTCCATGCGGACGTACTACCATGCCACCCACCTTGTATTGTAGACTGGCACGCTCTAGAGAAGGAAAAACAATGGGTCCATATCGAACGTTCGCAAGCAGGTGGCTGCATACCCCCGGTTCTATGGACCCCGAATCCGATGCGAGACCGGGACCTAAAAACTCACCCTTTTATAGGAGCGATGATGGGAATCTGGGCAAGGATCAGACATAGGCTGAGGCTGACGACAAACCTGTCCCCACTAACCCCGCCACACATAACCCCGAGATAGCAGGGGGGCTGTCACTGAGAGACATTGAAGGCTTTGGTGGGAGAGAGGCCCAATACCTCCGGACGTGGTGTGGCAACAATCAACTGAGGCCGCTGGAGGACATGCTTACCCAACCCCGGGCGACGGGCATCCTTAGGTTCCGGTACCATCAAGTGCAACAATACTATTCTAAGTTGCAGGGGAAACAACAACTACAGAGGGACCTCACACACTTCGAGAAGCTCTGCGAGAACGGTGAACGCCTACACCGCGCGATCTCTGCCCTATACGCTCTGCTGCCAGCAACTGAACAGGGGCCCCTGGCCTCCTTCCACTCCAGTTGGGAACAAGCCACGGGAAATATCCTCACGGAACAACAATAGGAAAAGATTCATATCCTTGCCTACCAGGGGATACTTAGCTCTAAAGCGCAAGAGCTTAACTATAAGCTCCTGACCGGATGGTACAGAACCCCAACCAGACTGCACGCCATGGGGATTACACCGTCCAATATGTGCTGGCGTTGCGGCGCAGAGGAGGGGACAGACCTCCACATCTGGTGGTCGTGCCCGCTGATAGCGCCCTTTTGGAGACAGATCCATAACAAACTCAATCACACACAGACGTCGCTAGCGAGCTACAAGAAATCCCCGACGAGACACCTACTTAATGCCGCAAAAAGCTTAATTCCTGCCCGTTGGAAATCAAAAGACATTCCAACCATGCCACAATGGACGGCGAACGTTGAAGAGATTTTCACTCTGGAATACCTGACGGCCGAACTAAGAGGAACACAAGACCGCTGCACCAGCATGTGGACGCCATGGATCTCGTACGTGGCCGGGCGGGGGCTGGGGCGGGCCCGGACGGGGATCGGACAAGAGACAGAGTAAGAACGGCTGGGTGCGCAGCGGTGGTGCAGGGCCTCTCCACCTGCTCATACCCCCACCCCGCTTACCTCCCTCTTTTCCATACCCCCCTCCTACAGGGTGTGCGCCGACGGACGTCACATACGAACACTGACCTACACACTCACTTACGTGGGCGGACGGATAGCCCAACATGTACGCCCGATCTTAGATGCCCTAACCCCACAGCCACTAGGCCCGGAGCTAAGGGCATATGACTGTCCCCCCGGACGCAAACAGACAGAACCACGCAGTTAGGCCGGAGCCAACACGTAGAAAGCAGCCAGGCACATACGCAAATGGCATGGACACAAGATGGAACGAACATACCTAGCCCTGATGGAGTAGGACCGCAGTTGGTACAGAGTAGGGCAACTATAGACGTAGGCGAGGATGACCACACGCTGGCCTACAAACTGGAATGGCTGGGGACACATACAAGCTATGAGGTGGGGCAACAACACTGCCCACTTCCCATACCCCCACCTCACAGGGTGGGAGTCGACGGATGACACATAAAGACACTGACCAACACACTCACGCACGTAGGCGAACAGACAGCCCAACATGGACGCCCGGCTTTAGACTCCCCGACCACATAGCTACTTGGCCCTGAGCTAAGGGCATAAGAACATCCCCCCGGACGCAAAGGACAGAACTATGCAGTTAGACCGGAGCCAACACGTAGAAAGCAACCAGACACACACATAAACGGCATGGATATAAGACGTGACCGAACTTACCTGGCCCTGACGGTGCGGGACCGCAGTAGGCACAGAGTAGGGCAACTATAGTTGTAGACGGAGGTGTTCACATGCTGGCCTACGAATTGAAACGGATGTAGACACAAACAGCCTACGTGGTGGGGCAACAACACAGCCCGTTAAATGGAGACGGGGACACCGGAGATATACTACATGCTAAAACCTCCCCTCCCGCAGCTCGCACATCGACTATATGACGACCCATCTTCTTGAACCATAATGGGGGGGCTGGGGAGTGAGGGGCGTAGGGACCGGCCCAGTGCCATGTTGATAAGCGGAAGGGATAAAGGCTCCCGCCTTCCCAACACACGACCCAATTAAGCTAGAGTGCTAAAACCCGCCCTATTACCACCCGGGCACGATGCTACACATTAAGATTTCTACCACTGGGTTGCACAAAGAAGGCGAATCACCGGGTCAGGTTTGGTTGGCGGGCCACATAACTATTAGACGGACCTTGGGGCTCAGACTTGGCGAGGATGAACGGTTGCAGCTAAGCCACCTACCTTTGCGTCACTAACTGGCGGGGCTGGGGGCAGTGGGAGCTAGGCCCTTGGGGGCATCTGTCTACTCTTTTGTCAGCCATGTATTCGCTGCATTTATGTACACCTACTGTTGTAATGTCAAAAATAAAAAATTGTCAGTTGACTCCTGGAGCCGTGAATAAAATTGTCAGTTGACTCCTGGAGCCGAAAATAAAATTGTCAGTTGACTCCCTGAACTGTGTTTCTTCCGGTTGCTGGGGGATTTGGGATATTGCCTTCTTTTCCAGCGCTTTACTTTGGATTACCTTCTATACCAGCAGAGATCTTGGGATTTAATATTGAAGCTCCGCTACATCCCTAATACTAAGTGGCTAATGATTACAATTTAATCATTGTCTTCAGTTTAATCCTTGGTCCTAATATTTATATAGTGGCAATCATCCTTTAATATTCAGATTCTGCTTTCTCTAGAAAATTGCTCTCATAGGGAAAAATATAAAATTAGTTTAATATTTGTTAAACTCTCTACACTAAATGTATGGCATGAAGATCTCAACTCCTCACTCCAAGATGCCCCCAAAAAAGGATGCAAGTAACAGAGGGTTTGAGTAAAATAATGTACCTGGTATCTCGTAATGCATACATCATAACTTCTTGCCTCTGCAAGTCAGAACGCATGGGTGGAATCCTGAGGAGGCATCACCAGTGATGCAAGCCATGGCACTAGCTACGTCTAAATGGACGGTTTCTTCCAAAAAGAGGGCAGACCAGACCAACTATGGGGCAGGCCCGCCACCTGACAGGCAGGCCATGCTTCTGAAGCCCTCACTGCTGTTTCCTAGTGCACACTTCACAGTGAGAGCGCATTTAATGATGCACTCACATTGTGCTTCCTGGAGACAGTTGCTTGGTGGTTTTTAGATGTTGGTCCCCAGGGAATTAAAGCAGGATGGCCGGATAGAACACCAATATCGGGACAGTCCCGCCAAAATCAAGACAACATAGAGGCATGCATAATGCATGGTGTCATTTTAGAGCAGGCATCTATGTGCATACTTTCTCATTTCCCTTTGCTAAGGCTAGCTCAAATTGTGACAAAGACATCATAGCATCAGTAAGTCGATGTGTTAAAATGACTTTCTTTCACTTTTGCTGTTAATTAGCATAGATAAAATGAACAGCACTATTACACAGGACTGTATTATTTTGTAATGTTAGTCACGTCACATTACCTTTATAAATTAATCTGACAAATCTGTCATTATGAGAGTAAACAGGTAAACATACCTCCCAACAGTTCATATTTTGGAGGGATATTCCCTCTTTTGGGTTCAAACCCCTCTGTTCCTCTTTTCTATCCTAATGCCTCTGAGTGAACTACTACTCTCCACAACAATAATACCCACAGTAATGTGTCTTTAAACTACAATAAATGTGTTTATAAATTAGTCTGTCTAAATAAGATACATTGTTTTTCTTCTAAATTACATTTTAGTTGCATAACTTGTTATTAGTATGTCAGCTAAAAATTCTCAGAGCATCCCGCCACATACCCCTAAAATTAAGATGTCCCTCTGTCCATTTGAAATGTTGGGAGGTATGGATGAGTGAGTGGTCTTTTTCTGATATTTATCATATATATATGATTAAAAAAAAAAATTCTTGTTCTGAAATGGTAGCCAGTAATGGTAGATTTGGATGGACACAAATTATTTTGCTTTCTGTTCAGGAAAATTATCAGAGTGCAAAGTGAATGCACTACAAATCTAAAAAGCATTGCCTAAATTTGCTCACAAGTTTCTTAAAGATGTGGTTTCTGACGAAATTTTTTTTTTAAATTAATGTCTGTGTGTGTGTATGGATCAGTAAGTGTGCCAAAGTATGTTTGTAAAGGTCTGTGTTTTTGTGTGTATGAGTCTGTCTTGGGTGTCAATAAATGTGTGTCAGAGTGTGCCAGCTCCAGTCTGTCCATGAAAGGTCTTGAAAGGTCTTGAAAGGTCAACTATTGTGTTTATCACTGTGTTTGCTTAATAAAGCAGCAGTTTGAATTTACTTTACTCTACTAGGTATATATATAGATGCACCTTGGGTCAGACAGTGAAAACCGACAGTCTCTATGGTTTCACCATCTTCTGTGCAGGGAGTGAAGTTGGGAAGACCACAGAAACTAACTGTTGGTTTTCAAACACCGTCTAACCCAAGGTGAATGTATATGTCTACAGGATCCTCTTATATACTTTAGTAATCCAATGAGTCAGAATAAATGCTCCCTCCCCCCGCCGAAAATCTCATCAAGCTGCCATTTTCCTCTAGGTTATGTCACAGTTTGTAGTAATTTACTTTTCCACTTTACATTGTATTTTGTAAATCAGATATGTGCAATTATGATCGAACCCTCATAAAATATGCTTCAGTAACTCTTCTAAATAAAACATTACCCCCACTATTTTGTTAAGTCAGGGCTCGACAAATTATTATTATTATTATGATATTTATAGAGTGCCGTCAAATTCCGCAGTGCTTTACAATGGGTGGACGAACAGACATGTAGTTGTAACCAGACAAGTTGGACACACAGGAACAGAGGGGCTGAGGGACCTGCTCAATGAGCTTACATGCTAGAGGGAGTGGGGTAAAATGACACAAAAAGGTAAGGATAGTATTAGACTAGTGAAGTTGCAGAAGAGGAATCAGTCAGGAGCTATTAACAGTTTAATTGATACGCTTTTATGAAGAAGTGGGTTTTTAACGTTTTTTTGAAGGAGTGGAGACTGGGTGAGCATCTAACGGAGGAGAGAAGCGAGTTTCAAAGGAACGGTGCAGCCCTCGATAAATCTTGAAGGCGAGCATCAGAGGTGGGAGTGCGGACAGAAGATAGACGTAAGTCTTCAGCAGATAGTAAGGGCCTAGACGGAACATACTTTTGTATAAGGGAGGGAGCAGCATTATGTAGCAATTTGAAAGCAAGAACCAGAATTTTAAATTGAGCTCTATATATGGCCCGGTTGCCATGACGACTAGAAATTTTGCCCTGGCATCTGAGATTTGAAGCCCTTTAGCTAAAGGCAGGATGGGGGGGAAAATGGAGCCCTGAGGAGCATGGAGGCATGGGTTGTGTGCAGGCGGCCACACTGGGGATTGTGAAGGCGGCCACTCTGGGCTGCATGGAGGCGGCAGGCTGGGAAAGCGCATGAGGGAGCAGTAATCTTCCTGTAGCTCCTCTCTGCTCCCTCGCGCTGTATAGTGATGCCGGGAGCTGGAGTTGAATGTTATGACGGCCCTGGCATCACTACAGGGAGCAGAGAGGAGCTGCAGGTAGATTACTGCTCCCTCACACACAGGAAGAGAGCAGCACCACTGGACCCCAGGGAAGGATCAACTCAGCTCTCCCAAAGGTAGGGAGGCTGGGTGGATTAAAATAGAAAATGTCAATTTGTGTGTGTGTGTATGTATTCATGTCAGTGTGCGTCTCTTTGTCAGTGTGTGTGTGTTTATGTACCTGCACCCCTCCGATCACGAAAGAGGTGTTTTTACTCATCTTCTTTCCCACGCCATGCCAGGTTTCCGCATCTTGTCCTGCCTTCATGGCTGAGATAATCAATCTTTAAGAGCTCTGCTAAATCAATGATTTCCTATAGGAAAACAGTGGGAAGATATATGTTTTCTATGGGTAACAGTCAGCACCTCCATGCAGAGCGTGGAGACGCTGAACAAAGGTGCTGCACACTGTGCAGCACTGACACAGGACTCTCTAGTGGCGTCTGAGTGACTGTCACTAGAGGTGTTACTAGGCAGCAATTGGCATTGAAAAGGCTACAGGGACAGGCTGTAGGCACCAGAACAAATACATTAAGTTGTAGTGGTTCTGGTGACTATAGTGTCCCTTTAAGAATTGTATATTTCTTGTAAATTAAATTTTGCTAGTTTAAAGGACCACTCTAGGCACCCAGACCACTTCAGCTTAATGAAGTGGTCTGGGTGCCATGGCCAGCTAGGGTTAACCCATTGTTTTATAAACATAGCAGTTTCAGAGAAACTACTATGTTTATCAATGGGTTAAGCCTTCCCCCAAAGCCTCTCACTGACAGCCGCTAGAGGCGCTTGCGTGCTTCTCACTGTGATTTTCACAGTGAGAGCATGCCAGCGTCCATAGGAAAGCACTGATAATGCTTTCCTATGCGACCGGCTGAATGCGCGCGCAGCTCTTGCCGCGCGTGCGCATTCAGCCAACGGGGCGGATCAGAGCGAAGAGGAGGAGGAGAGCTCCCTGCCCAGCGCTGGAAAAAGGTAAGTTTTTACCCCTTTCCCCTTTCCAGAGCCGGGCGGGAGGGGGTCCATGAGGGTGGGGGCACCCTCAGGGCACTATAGTGCCAGGAAAAGGAGTATGTTTTCCTGGCACTATAGTGGTCCTTTAAAAATAAAAAAAACTGGCTCCTAACTTTTTTATCTGGCTCCTGGATCCCAAACAAATTTATCAAGCCCTGTGATAAGATGACAGTGCCACATAAAAGACATGAATATTAAAGTTTTTACAGTTTGACTTTTGATAGATGGATTTGATGGGTCTATTCCTCATTTTGGAGTATTTCAGCATTTTGACAGTACAGTTAGCCCCATAAATGCAAAACTATACACCACTCAGTATGTCATGTTATATTTTGAGCCTTATTGTACAGTCATTTTTTTCACCAGTCTTTGAAAGTTTATGGTTTTATTTTTGCTTTTTTAAAAAAAAAAAAAAAAAATCAGCACATTGCAATTTAGTGGTTTGTTTTGTAAAAGTGATGTGTGCCGCTACATACCTCTACATACCGCTCAAGAATTTGGAGGGATAATTGGGACAAGGTGGGTTGGGGATAAGGGGGCATTGCCAGTTGCACAACTATCAATAGCGAAGCCCATAAAGGCTATACTTGTCTGAAAAAAGAGGTGAGCCTACTCCTTCACCAGCCCCCAACCTTCAGCACCATGCAGGGAGCAATTTTAATTGCCCCATAAACAGACATGATTTGCAAATATGGGCATTATGAAGACTCACATGATATATTTTGAGCTGCCACTTTTTTTTTTTTTTTTAAATACATAATTGGTATTTATGTTTCTTATTTTTTTTTTTTTTTAATCCTCATGTGTGCCACTAATTTGTGCCTCAACTGTATACAGCAACATCTCCTGAGTATAACAATACCCACAACAAAAACCTTTGCATTGTTTATGCAAACATACAGGGTCAAATTAGTTACCTGCAGCTTGCAGTTTAAAAATTAAAGTGAAGATGGGTCTATGTTGCCAACCCTGGTGTTAACCCATTGTCTACTCTACCCTAATTGTAACTCTAACACTAACCCTAAACATTAACTGTAATATTGGGGTACTGTGACGTAGTGGTGGGCTTAAAACAATATGGCATTAAGGTGTAACTGAGTCCCCATGTTTGTTTGCCAAGATTCATTTATCTGTATTTTGTAAATATTTTGGTCTTTACGTAAGCACCGCTACGGAGAAATGCAGTTTCAGGTGTCCCCTCAATTTTTGGCGGAGTGTCAAAATTAGGGCATATCTCTCATTTGATCCTATAAATTCCTCAAAAACCTGTGTATATATGTGAGGTATTGCTGTACTCAAGTGATGCGGGAAAAAAAATATCGAAGGTCTTTGAAGTAATAGGAAAGTCAAGGCCTGTGAAATGCGCTATTACAGTTCAAGTCTAATTTGTATCACTATAAACTTGTGTATAGTGGTTTTAGATTAGGTGACTGCTATTAAAGTCGCAGCAGATCAAATTCTGCAAAGGTTTGGTTTTAAAACCACAACTCATCTTTTGCAATATTTGTCCTATGAATTCCATAAATTAGCTGAATTCCTGAACATATGAGGAATTTTAACATTCAGGAATATCTAACTATATGTTGAATAGACACCAAAAAATGGTAGAATATCCTTCCAAAGTTAAATCTCGAGATAGGATGTGACAACCATAACCACTGTATCACTAGTAAAAATAACCACCACTAAAGGTTAAAAGATAAAAAATGTAAGATGCTTATTGAAATGAATCAATAATGAATACAGGACTCAGTGGAAATGGAAAAGCAAATTGCACATAAATAAATAGATAAGAATGTCCTTAATTCCTCTTTAAATGTGCCAGCTAGTCAGATCTTAACCTCCTATAGAATAAGGTAGGTGAAATCTACTAGCTGTTAAGGGGTTAATCTAGTAATGATTCTATGTTATATAGAATCAATAGACCATAGTAAAGAGTGATAAATAATAAAGAAAATAAATAAATCCCACATTTCATTAAAGAAATCCCACATTTCATTTTATTTCATTAAATCATGTATTTTTTAGATATGTATTTTTATATATGTATTGGATGTTAGATTGCATTATTTTATGGGCAAACCTATAGAATATGTATTTAACTTGTTTTTTTATGAATCTAATATATAAGCTTCTAATTTAGTTACAATAGAATTGCTACTATGTTATGTTTTTTGGTTATAAGTATCTATTTTTATGCAACATAAGTGAACTACAGTATGTCTACTCTGTTATGATTTTCAATTTTCATTTTTTGTCCTTAACAATGCACTGTTGCAAATATTTTCGTTACAAACACTTGCAAAGAGGATATCTAAACAAGCAATTTTAAGTTTTATAGATTAACTAATATGCTTGTTGTTTTTCTATTAATATATATGTGGGAATTAATTATGTTTATGTATTTTGATAAATGTAACCACAATATGTCAACAAACTATGGATTGTATTTCATTTTTTGTTAAACACTATATTTTGGCTTGTCATGCTCAAGTATAGTAAGGGTTAACTTGTAATTAACAAGATCAGACTAAGAGAGTATATAACAGATTGAAGACTTCTAGATGCCATCCTCTGATGAAGTGATCTGTACATCGGTACAGATCGGTTCCTGTGAGTGAGCATTTGGAACGCATCCAGCAGCCGCAGTGGAACGCATGCGGCTAGTACACAGTGTTCTTCCAGCACGAGGAGGTCCCCCTTCACCTCTGTCCGTCCGGTAAGAGAGTGTTACTAACATCCTTGGACCCCCAGTCTGCTATACCTGGTACATTGCCTCTCTCATATGGGACTGTTTTAATTACTAGTCTTTTATTATTATGTGTTTTGTAGACATTTGATATGTACTAATAAATTTCCAATAACAGTACTCTGTCTGCTGCACCATATATCAGACTTAGAATATTTTAATCCCCTGTGGGATTTATTTATTTTCTTTATTATTTATCACTCTTTACTATGATGTATTGATTCTATATAACACAGAATCGTTACTAGATTAACCCCTTAACAGCCAGTAGATTTCACCTACCTTATTCTATAGGAGGTTAAGATCTGACTAGCTGGCACATTTAAAGAGGAATCAAGGGCATTCGTATCTATTTATTTATGTGCAATTTGCTTTTCCATTTCCACGGAGTCCTGTATTCATTATTGATTCATTTCAATAAGCATCTTACATTCAGGAATATGTGTCTTTTTTCAAAATTAAAGGGACGCAACAGTTACCAGAACTACAGCTTGTGATGATTAGGAGAGTGTCCAGGGCTCAACTGTCAAGCCTGGGTGCTTTAACCACCTGAACATTAGCTGATAGCATTTAGACTCATGCCATTGCCAACCAAGATATTAGAGGGAAACTACAGGCACCAACACAGCTTAAAGGGACACTATAGTCACCTGAACAACATTAGCTTAATGAAGCAGTTTTGGTGTATAGAACATGCCCCTGCAGCCTCACTGCTCAATCCTCTGCCATTTAGGAGTTAAATCCCTTTGTTTATGAAACCTAGTCACACCTCCCTGCATGTGACTTGCACAGCCATCCATAAACACTTCCTGTAAAGAGAGCCCTATTTAGGCTTTCTTTATTGCAAGTTCTGTTTAATTGAGATTTTCTTATCCCCCGCTATGTTAATAGCTTGCTAGACCCCACAAGCATATTAGCCCAAAAAAACACATACAGGAAGCGGGAAGTATGTGGGACACCTACATTAAAACTCAAACACACACGGAAAATACCCACACCCCAGGCACATGAGACCAAGGGGGAGAGGCGGAGGAAGATGTAATAACATTGGACGACACCTGACAAATTAAACATGATGCAAAACCTCTGGCACAGAGGTTTACCACCGGGGGCAAATAATGGAGACGGGGCGCTGGATGAGAGGGAGTAGGAGAAATCCGGGCTGGGCTCTGGGCTCTCGACCCAAGATTCACAATAGGCAACTCAGCACACTTGGCAATGGCAATCAACAAAGGCACCGGGCATTCTGTAAATTCCGAATATGGGGAATATACTCTAAACGATGGGACCACCCTGATAAGAGACTGCAGAGCAAGCCTCTTTTGTAAATAGTTAACCCCCCAACCTCTTCCTGCTAACCCCTATCCCCCCCCCCCCCGTCTTAGAAGAAAAAGGAGCCAAGTGGTCAGGCGGACTTGGGAGAGGGATGGGGAGGAAACGGATACACCTGAACACCACCTCCAGAAGGGTGACACAAAAGCACCGCTACCGCTATGCAAGCACATGCATATACTTTAAAAAAAAAAAGTCTGTCTTAAGCTACGCTACCATAACCAACAGCCCACCAGACCTGCAGATAGTTATGTCTGGCGCAGACACTTGCAGGGAATAGAGCAGCATGACTGGGCGCAGGGTAGACACGATAAGGAAAACAAAGCCTGAGACCAAACACTACATAGAAGAACTCTTTCAGACAGTCAGTCAGACAGGCCACCTTGTACCCAGCCGCTAAGCCCAAAACGATAGACATCCCATAAATTTCTCGTGCAACACAGGCTTAAAAATATGCATGTACTACCAAATAATAATTGTCATGTGTGTATTTATTGAAAATGCAAAGTACCCTATGGGTCAAAGTAACCGACCCTCCCCTTTCTCTTTTTTGTACCCAACTGCCTTTTCGCTGACTCAATAAAAATTGTCAAATTGAAAAAAAAAATAGCTTGCTAGACCCTGCAAGAGCCTCCCGTATGTGATTAAAGTTCAATTTAGAGATTGAGATACAATTGTTTAAGGTAAATTACATCTGTTTGAAAGTGAAACCATTTTTTTTTCATGCAGGCTCTGTCAATCATAGCCAGGGGAGCTGTGGCTAGGGCTGCATAAACAGAAACAAAGTGATTTAACTCCTAAATGACAGTGAATTGAGCAGTTAAATGATCTATACACTAACACTGCTTTATTTAGCTAAAGTAGTTTAGGTGACTATAGTGTTCCTTTAAGTGCATTTAATCGGTTTTGGCCTTATCCTCATGCTATATTTTTCTCCACCCCTTGACCCTTTAATGACTGAGCCTTTTCTGAAAATCTCTGTGTTTGTGACTTTGGCTTTTTTTGCACTTTCGCTATGTGCTTGTGGAATCATAATTTAATGCTTTCTCTTTAAGTGTACCCATATGGGATACTTTCTTCTGGTACCCTATAAAGATGCATAGCATAGTACAATGCACATCATAGTACAACCAATCAGTGTCCTATTCCCAGGAATGCTGGAAAAGTAAATTGGGCATGTCTGACAGATTTACACATGTGCAGTTGGAAGATCTCTTCATCTTCCTACATCCTCATAGAGGGAGAAGAGAGAGAGTCTGACGAGAGGTGTAACTAGAAACCATGGGGCCCCGGTGTGAAAACTGCCCTGTCCCCCCCCCCCCTTTACATTAACCCAGCTCCTCCTCCCACACATCTATCATCCCCCTCCCTCTACACATGCAGATACACATGTAGACACACAGACAGACATATACACACACATACACACACACACAGACATACACACACTCACAAACACACTCACAGACATACAGACAGACATACAGACACACACACACACTCACATACAGACACACACAGACATACACACACACAAACATACACCCACTCACTCGCATACAGACACACAGACAGACATACACACACACACATACAGATGCACAGACAGACATACACACACACACACATACAGCAAGACATACAGACAGACATACACTCATATTCAGACACACAGACATACACACACAGCAAGACATACAGACAGACATACACAGACATACACACACACAGACATACACACAGCAAGACATACAGACAGATCTTTAGCTGGGGTCCAGTGGTGGCTCAGGCTGATGGGAGTCAGAGTTCCCACTCTGACTCCCTCTCCTTCCTACTGCGCGGCTCCCAATGGTTGCTGGGAGGAAGTGACCAGGGAAGTCACTTCCTCCCAGCATCTGACCTCATCAGAGGAGGCCTGGTCGCGCTGTTAAAGCGCTGACCGGGCTGCCTGGAAATACATAGCATAACAGCAATGGGCCACCTGATGGGTCTCTCCAATCTGGCCCCGGTGGTTACACTGTGCGGGCCGGGGCCGCATTACTCAGCTGGCTGGACCCGCGGTCGCAGGGGTCCACAGGGCCCCCTAAAATGACGGACTCGGTCACAGCCGCGACCCCTGCGGTAGTTCCGCCACTGGGTCTGACCAGTGTGAAGTTTCTGTCTCCTAAAGCTGCACAATGATGTGCGGTTTCTGTCACTGACATGGATAAGTTATGAGAGGGGTGGCGGGAGGCTGTAGAAACTCCCCTAGCTGAGAGGTGTGCACAACAATGCAAGTTAACAGAGTATATAGTTGGTTTATAAATGTGTATTACATACTTTCTTGCTATATTTTGGTTTGTGCATTTTGTTTAAAAGTGATTGTTTAAAAAAAAAAAAAAAAAATCAAATATTGTCAAGTGGTGCCTTCAAAGTTGTAACGGACTAAGAACAATGTGCTATGGAGTACATACTAAAGGCAGATTACATCAGGTATCAGTGTTCAGGCAGCACAAAAAAAAAGTTTCACAAGTAGGGATAGCTAATTTCATGAAGTGCAACGCAAGTTTGGGATACTAAGTACAGGGTACAGCAGGTTATAACACAGATCATTAAATCCTGAATATAAAAACTGATAGGAACATATACTATCTGAGTTTCTGGAAATGCCAACGTAATATCTGTAGTTTTTTTTAAACTTTAGTAAGTTTGTTGTATATGATTAGACCTATTGTATGCATCCATTGTATTATGACACATTGCTTCAATTATCAATTAATCCAGCAATTGTATTTTGCTATGAATAAAGTATATTACATTCAGAGAAATGTAATAAAGGCAATAGTGCTGGTATATTATACCAATAGCAGTATATTAAACAAAGTACAGAACCCAAAGCAATGCAATAATCCATGGATTGGAATATTTTACTTAAAGGACCACTATAGGCACCCAGACCACTTCAGCTTAATGAAGTGGTCTGGGTGCCAGCTACAGATAGGATTAACCCTTTTTTCTGTAAACATAGCAGTTTCAGAGAAACTGCTGTTTACCTATGGGTTAATCCAGCCTCTAGTGGCTGTCTCATTGACAGCCGCTAGAGGGCTTCCGCGCTTCTCACTGTGATTTTCACAGTGAGAAGACGCTTGCGTCCATAGGAAAGCATTATGCATGAATGCTTTCCTATGGACTAGCTGAATGTGCGCGTGGCTCCTGCCGCGCATGCACATTCAGCCGAAGAGGAGGCGGAGAGGAGGAGGAGAGCTCCCCGCCCGGTGCTGGAGAAAGAGGTAAGTTTAACCCCTTCCTCCCCTTAGAGCCCGGCGGGAGGGGGTCCCTGAGGGTGGAGGCACCCTCAGAGCACTATAGTGCCAGGAAAACAAGTATGTTTTCCTGGCACTATAGTGGTCCTTTAAGAAATGCGTCTATTCAGCTTTCCATCGTTCTAGGGTTTGGGTAATAAAAATAGTAAAGTGGTTAGCATTAAAATTTACAGAGTTATTTCCTAAAGTGAGATTTAACATTTTAAGGCCAGAGTAAGAGCCAAATAGAAAGCATAGCTGACTTAGAGAATGTTTCAATTTTGTGTGTGTGTCCCAATGAAGTAAAAAGGTAAGATTTACTTACCTTTCTTCCCTCGCTTCACTGTTCTCTTTGCGTTCACACCACATCAGGCGGACCTGCACTATAGGTGTGTTTAAAGGGAAACTGTGACCACTTACCTGGCCCTCCACTCCTCACCATGCTGTGGTTGCTGTAGGTGGAGAGCAAAGGGACCTTATCTAGGGAAAGTCTTATCTTCTCTCCCTGTATCTCACATCCTCCTTATTGAGTGTCTGCTGAGGAATTGAGAGACAGATGGGAAAATAAACTATTTTAAGTAGGTTTTTCTTCTATTCTATACATTTGCTAGCTAGACTGCTAGCATAATGTATAGATGGAATGTTAAACTCTTTAAAAAGAGCTAAAGTAGTTTAATTTGTGACAGGTTCCCTTTAATGCTGCAGTGAAAAACATTGCTGTTCCTACAAAACAGTAATTGAAATTAAGTAGTCGGTGTGCCTTTAGTGTCCCTTTAAATTTGGAAAAACTCCCTACCACAATGCAATTAAAGGGACACTAAAGGCGCTTAGAAAACATCATCTCAACGAAGTGATGCCATTTTAACCCTGCAGTGTAAAACATTACCATTTTGTAGGAACAGCAATATTTTCAAAGGGACACTATAGTGTCAGGAAAACAAATCGGTCCGTGGCGCGGAGGGGGTTAAAACACCTTCAGTAGCTCACCTAATTCCAGCGCCGGGCTCCCTTACCTCTCCTCCCCCGCTGACGTGAGCATCCTCGTCCGACGTCACAGGAGCTGAATGCGCATGCACGGCACTGCCACGTGCGCATTCAAAGTGTCCGTAGGAAAGCATTTTTCAATGCTTTCGTATGGACGCTCTGCGTGATTGAGGCATAATATCCAGAAGACAGTCACTAGAGGCTGGCTTAACCCCAAATGTAAACATAGCAGTTTCTCTGAAACTGCTATGGTTACATCAGGAAGGGTTAACCCTAGAGGGACCTGGCACCCAGACCACTTCATTGAGCTGAAGTGGTCTGGGTGACTATAGTGTCCCTTTAAGTACCTCTGGTAGCTGTAACTATGAAATAACCAAGTAAAACTCTGCTATTTCAAACAGATGGTCCCATAGACAACATCTGAGTGGCGCAGTGCGATGTTTTGCCATGATTGCCTCCCAGTGCTTTCAAATGGGAAAGTATTGGATTGGTTAAGATCATAAAGCTTGATGATCTCAGCCAAGGAGGCGGGCCAGCCATGAAAAGAGCAGCACAGTGTGGGGTCAAATGTAAGTTACTTGATAACACTTGTGGGGGGGGGCAATAGCTTAAACGGTGACTATGACAGTATAGCGTTATGAATATACATTTGTATTATTATTATTATTGGCATTTATATAGCACCAAGCTATTCCACAACATTTTTCAATATTATAAAGGGGGAAATGTAACAATAAATAAGATAATTACAAGATATTACAGGAAGAATAGGTTAATGAGAACCCGGCTCAAAAGAGTTTACAATCTATAGATGATGTTCCAAAAGCTATAATGTTCATTTAAGTGGCCAATGGCAATGTAATAACCCAGCTCTATTATAGCCAAGCAATGTGTTAATCCAGCATCATTTCTCTATATATAGGCTGAAAAAAGACGTGTCCATCAAGTTCTGCCTTTCTCTCATCTGTTTTTTCTGCAAACGAGGAAAAAATAATTTTTAAGCCCAGACTAACAGCAAAGTGACAGTTCTGCTTTAAATAATGGTAACACTATGTTTATATATATATATATATAATGTGTGTGTGATTAATGTATAAATGTCTTACACTATCAATGTTTTTTACTAAAGTGTGAATTTTATGTTTAAGGCAACGATAACCAAAATTTTTTAATCAGCTATGCTTCCAGGCTAATTTGGTCTCAAATTTTAGGTTCACTTTGAATTCACTGCGAATTCTCACTTCAATGAATAACCCTGTGTATTGTAGAGTGACACGGTGCCTCATTCCATTTCTGTGATGGCAATCTGAGACTGGAAACAGCCGCTACATGATGACATCACCTCCCACGGTGGAAGCAAAAAACCACACAGGCCCCCGAGATGAGTAAGGAGTCCAAGCTCGATTTCATATTTATCACGTGATTTCAACAAGCAGGCACAGTAAATAGGAGAAAACTGATGTCACATAAAAAAAGATCCTACTTCTGGCACCCGTCCCAGAAATGACCGGGAAATTACTGGGGCATGCCCTGGCAAAGAACAGGTTAAGCATGTGCACATTGCACCTACACAATTTGCACACACTCATGATAACACTTAAACGGGTAACGTAGAATATACTTCACATACAGGCATTTAACTCTTTAAGTCCCCAAGTGATGCACATGCCTCTGTATTGCATTTTTTTTTAACCCATTGGTTCTTACATTTTTTTTGAGAGAAGCAAATTATATACAAGGCATTATTACTTCAACAAACCACTCTTCAATTTGAAATGACCTCAGTGACCCATTCTTCAACTTTTATGTAGTATAAAAATAATTCTGTTAAACATATTTATTAGACCTTTCACAGTGTCAGAGGGATATCCATTGCAATTGGAAAGGCAGTGCAATAACAAATCTATTTTGGGAGGAGGCCTGGGTCCTCATGATTATTATGTGCCTTTTCCAAGGACTGCGGTCCCACTGAAATAAAAAGGGGACCAAATTCTGGGTCCTAACCCAGGGATTAAGACATATAGATTTAACACCCGACATTTAAAATGTAAAATATCTTATAATCCAAAACATGCACAAAACAAGCATATCCTCTTTGAACAGCAGTATTCACTATTCACTATTCGTAAAACCAATGAACTCTACCAAGAATTAAAGTTTTTTTTTAAGTTATAATTGTCGGATTGGATACATTCCCTAGCTCAACTGTGTTTCAACTTTGCTATATTTGACTGAAGATATGAAAATAACTCGGCAATGCACAGTTTAGTGAATAGAATTAGGGTTATTTGCTAAACAGTAAATTCTAGTGAACTGAAATTTGAAGAGCATAAATATAAAATCTGTGCCTACATTTTGCAATGTGGTTCACAATTCACTACAATTTAATGGATGATCAATAAATATATGCAGTGTGAACGTTTAACACTTCAAATTTTGTTGTGAATTTTAAATTTTAGGGCAAAGTAGCCAAATGGTGAAAATTCTCCAAGTCAATCTATGTTTTTAGTTCTGTTATTTTGGCCTTAAATTCACTTTGAATTATGGTTAGAGTTATTGACTAAACTTGAACTGAAAACTAAAATGTTACTTGTTTCAATGTAAACTAAATAAGGCCACTGGAAAAATAAAATCTCTAAATCAGCTATAGTTAGCAGCATAACTATTTGTGACATTCAGATATGATTTGCTGCATTTCAGAGGTTAGTGAATAAACATGTGAATGTGTAGGTTAAATGTAGGTTGTATGTGTGTTTGGCTTTACGTTGAACACTTGATGGAACCTTTAGTATTTATCAGTCTATTGTTTTAATGACGTTAAGAATATTTGTTATTTATGTTCTGCATGCACCACATACTGTATCTCTAAAATGCTTAATGTTGCCTAATTATTCACTAGGACAGGGGTAGGCAACCTTCAGCACTCCAGATGTTGTGGACTATATGTCACTTTGCCAGCATTATCTTTGCTAACAGCATTATAGTCCATAACATCTGGAATGCCAAAGGTTGTCTGCCCCAGAACTAGGAAATGTTAGGAAGATTGACAGATGGCACCGCTGTTGTGGGATCATGGGAATGTGTCATGCTGTGGGACTGTGCATGAAAAGCACTACAGACATTATTCTATAAGCATATTGTGTTGCAGGAATTAAATCAATTATTAATCACCCTGTTTCATGTGGTATTGATTGATTTAATTCTGGCAGTGTATAAATACAATATAATGTCTCGTGCTTTCTATACATAACAGTGTGTGTACACCAGCTGTATGTGATATTCATGAGCTCCCACTGTGAAATCTAACCACGTCTTGAAGCTCAATTGATTTCACAATGCTAGCATGAATACCACATACAGATGGGAACAACTTACAAACCCTGGCTGACAAAAGGCAGAATTAATAAATGTCCAATAAAAAAAAGAAAGAGAGAGAGAGAAAAAAATACAATCTTTCAAATATATATCTTTCTATACACTGTTGAAGTGAAAGAGTTAAAACGTATTACTGATATACCCTTCATTTCTGAGTCTCTAGTTGAGGAAACATACACCACAAGCCTACCGCACGCTGTCATCTCTGTCGCTTTTTTTCTGACCCCCTCCCTTTGCATATACCACACTCTATGATTGCGATATCCATTCAATATTCTACCCCATCCCTTATTCCTGAAAACAGTTTTTTTAACCCTGCTTTATATCTCCCATTGTTAAACACCTGACGCATTTTCCAATTTTCCCCAGATAAACAAAGGTATACCACAATTTCTCAAGCAAAACCAGTCATGGTCCCACATCTTCCTCCCACCTACCCCCCGCTAGCCAAACAAATAATAAACAAAAGACTACATCTCAACTCTTCTGCCCATTTCCACCTATCTTGCCTCTGCACCCCATGATCCTCGCAGAAGCCTCACTCTGCTCCGGCTGTGGTTTTATTGCTATTATAATAGAGCTTTAGTAAATATAGATAAGAGTGCCCACAAAACAAAAGAGATCTACTACGTGGAGTGGGTGAAATACCCCCGAGACACAGGGTCAGCAGGAAATGAGCAACACACTTTGTAGTATAAAAAAAGCACTTTTTATTCATTTACACTGGACAGAAATATGCAAAGACCTGTGAGAGGAAATGAGCGGCCTGCAGAGCAGCATGTTTTATGGGTCTGCAGAGCAGCATGTCCTGTAAGACCGCAGAACAGCAGATCTCACAGGACTGCAAACCAGCATACTTTACACATCAGGATACTACACAGCACAGCAGTGTTGTGTATTATGCAGAGCACCATGTCACATAGGAATACAGAGCAGTGTATTGTGCAGAGCAGTGCGTCACATTGATTTACAAGGCGGTGTATACCGTGCAGGTCACACAACACTTTAACATAGAATGTTATATTTTTTGTTTCATAGCACTTAGGAACACTTTATAGTTTTGTAATATACTGCACAGCAACATAGCGTTCTGAGAAGCTCATCACAAAGTAATGCCGAGCACCATGTTATACTGAACCACAGAATAACATGTCACATTGTATTGCAGATCAGTACTTTATGCTCAGCTGCATATCATACAAAGCTCTGCAGTAATGTCACATGGACATGGAGAACAGTTTTATAATGGGCTGCATGTTATGCTTTGCACAATACCATGATCTGCAGGGCAGCATGTTACTTGGCGCAGCTGAACTTTATAGTGTGCTCGGTAGCATGTGACAGCAGTAAACAGCAACATGTCCTACAGATCAGCATTTCTGTGTCACACAAATAATGGAGTATTATGTGGTATATCACAAGGCAATACGTAACACAAATAACTGCAAGGGAGAACAGCAAGTAGTGCACTGCAGAGCAGAGCAGAACATCTGTGTCATGCAGAATATCAGGTCTGTTTCATGCAAAGAACACGCTGCTCAGAGCATTACTCTGCAGGCCGCTCAGGCTCACAGCGGCTCTGGAACATACATTGTGGGAAGACATTAGACCAGCAGAGCCAAGAATACAGACATTATTATGCAGTTTCAGTGTATATACACACGTATATATTTAAACATATATGTATGTATATAGGAATATAATAGACATGAGTTAGGGGCTGAGGTATAACACATTAGAGAGGTGACTCCCAACAGGAAGCTTTTTGTTTAACCCCCTGCATACCAGAACCCAGTGAAGACATTTACTGCATGCTATGGAATACTTTCTCAGCAATGCACTGCAGGTTGGTCTGGCATCGAAGGGGGTAACAGGTGCAGGGTGCAGTTAGTCCTTTTAATTGCACATTCACTATTTTGTTAAAAAAGTATTTTCATCGCATTTGTCTCTACTGTCCACCAATTTTTGTCCAGGTGCATCCTCATTCTGCTTTCAAAATGGCCGCCACAAAAGTAGGAAGTGGTGGAATGAACTGTCATTGGAAGGCCAGGCTCCCCGAGGTCACGTGATTGCCATAGATTGCCACTGGGAGATGTCTGTTATCCCACCCCTTAAAAATTAGAAGCTAAGGAACAGTGAGGCAGGCACAGGATAGACCCTTTTCCTTCCCAAGATTTAGGATAGTGTGAATGAAAAAAAGAGAATACATTTGAGAGCATGGAGGATGCATCGAGCTACAAGACACTCAGCAGGGCATTCATGATCAGTGTACAGAGATTCTCCACATACTTAAACAGCACAGCATTTTCATTGTTCGTGTATGGCGATACTCAAAATCACTATACAGTGCACTGTGAGCATTATTGTTAAGAGGCACTCTGAGTCATTAATGAAGTTTTTTTTAACAGTATATGTAGATTTTCAGTATCAATATACCCTACAATAGTTTCACTATCATAATACAGAGATACTCAGAATCATTATATAGCAACATGTGTACAGTGTACAGAGGTACTCGATCACAGTAAAGCGTGGCATGGTAGTTATCCAGATGTTGGTACTTGGTATATTACAGCAATGTGTGTTCAAGATTAGTGCACATACACAGTATCACTATAGAGTGTTTTACTCAAAATCATTGTATACATAATCAGGTTATACTGTGTAGCATTATTGTGGTCAGTGTCTGTGCTAGTGTAATTGTAGCTGCTCACATCCCAGGAAGAAGAGTCTGCATATTTAGGTGGGGCATCTCAAATCAAGAGAAAGGATCTACACCAAGGATTGGAAAACATGTTTCTCTCCGTGTACATCTCCAGTGATGCTTTGCCAAAGGCTGACAAAGTATCATGGAAGACATAGTTCCACAATGCCTAGAGAGTTACCTGTTGACTACATTTTAGATTTTGCTGTTTTCCAAGTGGGAATCAATGTGTTTGATAAGAACGTCGTCTGGGTAGCCGACGGGGAAGGCAAGCTGGCAGAGAGGACAACTCCTAACCTCCGAGTCCATGGTTTCCATCAGCAGCTGAAGAAAAGGATACATGGTTATTCCATTACAGTGTGATACATGTGATAACCACACAGAACACAAACGATCTCAGATTGTTTTAGCACATTTCTTATAACACTATTCACTCCTATTCATGTGATCATTGCCATTTGTCCAACACTACAATGTTTTACATTGCAGAATTAAGGGTACAGGAGCACTTCACTCAAACTACTTCAATGAGATGAAGTGGTCTGGATGTTGCCTACAGGGTCACTTTATCGCAATACTCCAAGTAGCTTGACCACTTCTGAAGTGGTCATGGTGCTTAGAGTCTTTATGAGTAGAGTTTCACTGAGAAATGCCACACATGCAGCGTTAAAGCCCTTTGCTGCTGGAGATGTAGCCAAGTCTGGAACTCTTGTTCTAATGTAATTCTGTGCATAGTTTCCATACGTTGTCAACATGTATAGTATGCTGGTGACTCATGGTCAAATCCCTAAACCAGTCCTCCCTGATACCCTTTCCCCTGCAGTGAAGGGAAATTACATCACCAGAGGAAGATCGGCCTACAACAACTTGGCCTAGGCAATGTCAAGACAGGTATAAGCTTTATTCTTTATTTTTTTCTATGGAGGGGTAAGGGAAACCATGCCAGTAAAGGTTACTCTGACCAAAAACAGTGTATAAAACATGTTTTTTTTGGTTGGAGAAAGTGAAGTTAGAAAGGACTGAGAGACGATAAAGAGTAGACATAACGATCAATGGGAGAAAGAGGCAATGATAGAATCGTGAAAATACTGAGAAAGACATAACTTGGAAAATATAGAAAGACAGAGATAAAAGACATCCAATAGGTTATACACTGATAAAATGGAAAGAAACAAAAACACATCCAAAAATGATCAGGAACAAAAAATGGAAAACATTAAAAAGCATTTTTAATATTACATTGACCCTATTTATCAAATGATTTTGACAATATCTACATAGTTCCTCTATGATCCTTATCTTCTCTAATGTGAATCTCCATTCAATGTATTATACCCTTCATAATTCCTCCCTCCTCCCAAATAATTCTCACATTGATGGAGGGCCAGGACTGTGCATGTTCTGCACGGGAATACGATGCTGACATTCTCCTGTTGGTCGTATCAGGGATGGGAAACCCAGCACAAAACGATGCACAGCGCACAGCTCCAGGCTCCGGACTTGGGGGTGATGGGGGACTCCACTCATCCTCGTCAGAGGATTGCTGCGGGGGGTCTTGAAAGCAAGGTACAGTAGGAGGGCTGCCAGCATATCCCTCATTGTAGGAGCGCTGCTTGGGAAGGGTGGCAGTGCCTATTGGCATCCAGAGGGAGCGTGGTGCACGTGGGTAAAGGGTGGTCTCGCTAATCTCAGAATAACTTCTGCGTGCTTGGAAGGATGCTTTTGCCTGGTGGGTGGGTGGCTTAGGGTATGAGGCCTCAGCAATACCTGGAGAAGGGCAGGAAGTGGGAACCGGGGATCGTCGAGAAGGAGAAGAAGGGGGCACTGGAGAAAGACGCTGGTGGGCTGGTGACTGGGGCACAGGAGACCTCCTCTGGAGGACTGGGGATGGGCACTGAGGAACAGGGGAACGTCGCTGTGAAGATGGAGAGTGACGGAGAGAAGAGGGAGAGTGGCGAAGTGGGCAAGGGGAATGACGGAGAGGAGGCGATTGTCTTTGACCTGAAAAGGGAAAATAAAGAATTCTGAAAATACATTTCACTCATTCCACTTATATATCAAATAATATATCTTAACTTAAAACCCATTTTATATATCCATTAGGTTGATTAATAATATGAAGGAATATAATTGTGTGGAACCCTATGTGGTCTTATATGATCAACATAATTTGTATTACTTATAAATGTGTATGCATCAGTTAGTTGTATGGTATCTTCAATAACACCCTTCATATTTGGCTCCTTGTCATACTATTATATAGTCCTGAAATGTATCCTAGGTATTTAGCACATGGTTGTTTTTTAAAGTTGAATATCCTCACTATAATAAGTTGTGTACTACTTTTATGCAATGTATGCATTTTATACATAGACAGGACCCTACATCTGTAAACATTATTTTTATATCTAGTAACTCTCCAAATGTTACACGTAGGATCCAGGTATGGCAGCTAATTGTTTGATCTTTGAGGCAGAACATCAAAGGGAGTCCAGCTAGCTGAGACTTTAGCCCCACCCTCAGCCAACAAGGCTTTTCCCCAAAAGTTTATTTGCCTTATCTTCTTTTAATCACTTTTTAAAATGTCCCACTTCTTATATTTGGGAGTCACAGAGACATTTCTGTTCATGTCCCATAAGAAGAGGAAGAAAATAGTTCCTGGCAGCATGTTTAAAAAGTTTCAGCAAATGATTATTTCATTTTGTGTCCTTGGTAAATAGTGAAACGGCTAGATAAAGATTGGCTCTGTGTTACAGTTTAAAAAAAAATAATTTTTTTTAAACAGCAATGCTAAAAAAACCCAGTATTTCTGTGTGCAGACCATTAATAGTATTTGACATCCAACACGTTATAAACCGAGTTCATGTTTGCTTACCTGCCTGATCCTCCAACAATTCCCGTAGAATCCTGCTTTGCAGGGCTGTCAAGTCTCTTAGACGGTACAGTTCCTCTGTCAGCTCAGTATAGGCCAATGCCAGGTTCACCCTGATTAAAGAAATGACAATTGTAATATTACTTACACTCATACTCAGGATTCCAATGTTTATTTCAGATAGAAACTGTATATAAAGGTCAAGAGGGGCAGTAATATTGTATGTTCTTAGCGCACCCATATGTTATTAATCCAGATGGGTGAAATGCATAAGATATTTCAGTATATAATAATCCCGCTGGTCCAATGACTAAGCCAGGTGGTAAAAATTATTGAGATGTTTCAGCCTTTAATGAACCTTCAAAACATTTTCTGTTTCTCGTTGTGGAGAACCAAATAGCTTGAACTCCTGGAATAGAGTAGCCACGGTACAGACCATTGATAAAGTATATTCCATCGCACACGACTTGGGTGTGAGTGTAACAGAACATAAGCAAAATGTCAGGAAAAGTTAAGAAACATTAAATTGGCTGAAAATGTAAAACCATACTTAAATAATAGATAGTCAAAATACACACAATTGATACCAACCTTACCCAACCCCCCAAAAAGAAATAATTAGGGGCAGAGAAGCTGGGTTTATATTGGTTGTTAGGTGTAGCGTTGTTGAAGATTTGCGATCTGTGAGAAACAACGAATGCAACTTGTGGTTTGCTATTGTGTGGTTACATCTAAAGCATATTATAGTAATCGTGCATTGTTGATTCAGAAATGCTTTTATGTACAAACAGCATAAAATAGTTGTGTACCTAAATAACCCTCTAAAGTTCTGGCTCATAGTGACTAGAAATGTATATGCGAGGAGTAAGGTTGGTGGCATGACACCAGTCCAAAGATTGTTTTAAAGTCAATATTTGTGTGTGGGTGAAACAAAGCATTGTCCTAGAGAGGGAAGGAACTTAGCTGTCCTAACCAAGGACCTTTGATGATCGATGCTTGAGGGGCAATCACAATAAAAAAATATCACATTTATAAAGATATGCTACATACACTATTCACGGACTGACAATATTTTTTTTTTTTTAGACTTCACTTGTTTATCACTACTTGCCCCCCTTGAGATCATTATAGGGTAGTATTGAGGGGGGCTATTGCGCATGCGCGACAATTGCTGTGCTGCACCAATCAGCATCTCCTCATTGAGATGCATTAGCTTAATGTTTGCTGTTTTGATGCAAAATGTGAAGATGCCAAAGGTTGCAGGATCTGCAGTCAAGGGACTTAAAGAAAGTGACACAATGGCTAAAACTGTATAGATCAGGTTTTATAATAATTTTTAGACATGTGCAATTAGTTTTTGACCAAATTTAAAGATGCTTCCAAATGTCTGAATTGCTGAATTGCCAAATTTCCAAAGTGGCGAATTTCGGAAGTGCCGAACTGAACCGAATTGCCGAAGTCACAAATGTTGGAAGTACCGAGCCAAACCGAATTGCTGAAGTCCCGAATTTCGGAAGTACCGAACCGAAGTGCCGAAGTGCTTCGGATTTCTGAAAAGTGGCAAAACAGGAGAGGGAGGGAAAATTAAGGGAATGATGACAGGAATCTAACCCTAGCCCTAAATCCACCCCTAACCCTACTAGTAGTAGTTGGGGTAGTGTTAGGGTTGGGTTGGGTTAGGGGATAGGGTTGGGGTTTGGGGTTAGAGTTAGGTTATCGGTGGGGTTAGGGTAGGGTTGGGGTTAGGCTTTAGAGATGGAGTTAGGGGTAGGTTTAGGGGTTAGGGGGTAGTGTTAGGGGTATGGTTAGGAGTAGGGTTAAGGAAATGCTAACTGCCAAAGGCCCGAATTTCGGAAGTGCCGAACAAAAGTGTCTAAGTCCTGAATTGCCAAAGTCCCGAATTTCAGAAGTCCGAACCGAACCAATTTTTTTGCCCATGCACATCCCTAATATTTTTTTTTGCATTTCCATTTGAAAGATCCGATACTTTTCTAAAGGTGATTAAATATATAATAATCCTATATGCTATTGATCCTTTTTGAGTGGGTAGCATTTATATGTAATTTTTTTCTTTTTTATGCACATTTTAGATTAAAACTGGAACCCAGAGGAGTCACATTATATACCAAAACAACTGCAGGAGTCTGAGTGCAAACTGTACATATATTACATACACGGTTGGATTTCCCACAAGGCCACTGAAGCCACGGCCTTGGGGCAGTATGAGTGATGGGGGGATCGTCCTCACTGATCAGCTAATTATCATGCTGTAGGACGCAAGCCCTGATAGGCCACAGAGCACAATGGTGACCAATGGCCTTTAAGTGGGAGTGGTTCAAGCTGCAGCATGAAATGCAAAGAGATGAAAAAAAACCTGTAGGCTGCAGGGCTTTAGACCCGTTGCCCTACCTTCTCTCCCTCTGTCCTTGCAGTAGAGGGAGAGGCTTCTGGTCGCTGACCCTCCAACAATTAGTGGACTGCCACTGCCTCAATATTTGTAAAGTAGCCTCAAGCCTGAGACCATGTATTCCTCCCCTGAAGGACCTTGAAGCACACACCTTTACTAGGACCCTGCGGTAGTGAGACTCCAAAACAGATAGATATAGGTTATTCTCTTTACAGGGAGTTAGCATTGGGTGTGTAATGTGGGGCAGGGAAGCAGGAGAAGATCTCTGGATGGCACCTTCTAGTATCTTTTAAAATATATTGCCCCCACGCCAGTAAAATATAAAGGTTGCTGTGCAAAGAAGCTGTGATCATTTCAGGGAACCATGAACACAGTATCCCTGCATTACCTACAACCACATCTTGCAGGTGCTAAAGATGGATTATTAGAGGATGAGGTTTTGGAGCTAATTTTATTTGTAAAGTACACATTTCATTCTCACTTTATTCCACCTATGTATCTGTGACTCTGAATGTGTGCATGTGTATCTGTGAGTGCACATGTAACTGAGTGGATGTTTGGATTTGTGTGTGTCTTTATATGCATGTGGATATATGACTGTGTGTCTGTATTTGTCTATTGGTGCATGTCTTTATGTATTTGTGCACACTGCCCCACAAGCAGCCACTCACACACATAAAACCCCATAAACACACAACACCACAAGCAGTTTCTCCCCACATATGCAACACCACAAGCAGCCTTCACATACATGTGTATGGGTGTCCAGCCATGTGTTTCTCTGTGTAGTCTTGAAGATTGTGTGTTTGACAAGGGGTATGTATCTAAATGGGGGTGGGGTCAGACGATTTTTATAGGAGGACCCCACTTTATTCCCCACCCCCTCCTTAACCTGACTTCTGTTCTGCTTCTCTACTTCTAATGGCATCTGTGTGTGTGTGTGTGTGTTTGTGTGTATGTATATAGATATATATTTATTATATAGGAGATGGGTGACTTGTGTGTGGGATTGGGGAGGGATGGTGTCATAAGGAAATTGGCAGCAAATGGGTAAATCTAGTCTTGAGCACGTATGTATATTTGCAAGTGGCACAAGAACCAGTCTGTGGGGCCAGGATGTGGTAAATTATCCTTAATTTGTGGAGCGCTCATTGGATCCAAAAGCTTAAATGCAAATCCAAGTGGAGAGATGTTGACATATACACTCATTAACTTGAGTTAAGAATGTAACTTTGGTATTTGTTTCCTCCCTCCTTTTTCCTTGTATAGGTTTGGATTGGTACCTGCAAACTGACCTATCTCTAAAATGGTGATACATAAAATGATCAGTATCTTTAATATGTCTTAACACAATCATTCTCCACTTTATTACCCTGGCACAGACCTGGCATTAACCAGACTAAATGCCTTTAGATTGAATGGAATAAACTACTACTGTTTTTATCTTTACATTGAAACTTTGCCCGGGGGAGGCTGGAACATGTATGATACTATCTTTTCATCATGAGTTGGCCTAGGATGGAGTGGGAGACGAAGGTTGAATGAGCTGAATGTTATTATAAATGAGAAGGAGGGGGTCTTTTATTTAGTTCACTACTAAATTCCTTTGTAAAAAAATGTAATTGATGTGTATATTCTCCAGAAATGAAGCATAATACAAAGTTCTGAAGATAACCTCCTGATTTAGCCCTCTATATTACATGCCCACCTCGGACTGCTTCCTGGAAACAGAGGATAGTCACGTACTACCTACCAGGAAATCTTAGAGCCACACAGTCTTATTCTACAATAACAGGATGGGACCACAAAGTTCTATTACCAGAAACACAAATAAAATGAATATTAAATACATGTAAATATAAATGTGTTTGTAAAACAATCATACAAAGAACAGAAAGCTGATTACAGAGTTACATAGTAAAATGTAAACTAAAAAGGCTTAAAGGACCACTATAGGCACCCAGACCACTTCAGCTTAATGAAGTGGTCTGGGTGCCAGGTCCAGCTAGGGTTAACCCTTTTTTTTAAATAAACATAGCAGTTTCAGAGAAACTGCTATGTTTATAAATGGGTTAATCCAGCCTCCAGTGGCCGTCTCTTGACAGCTGCTAAAGGCACTTGCGTGCTTCTCACTGTGAAAATCATTGTGAATGCTTTTCTATGGACTGGCTGAATGCGCGCGCAGCTCCTGCCGCGCATGCGCATTCAGCCGAAGAGGAGGACAAGAGGGAGGAGAGTTCCCCGCCAGGCGCTGGAGAAAGAGGTAAGTTTAACTCCTTCCTCTCTCCAGAGCCCGGCGGGAGGGGGTACCTGAGGGTGGGGGCACCCTTAGGGCACTATAGTGCCAGGAAGTATGTTTTCTTGGCACTATAGTGGTCCTTTAAGTCCATGAGGTTGAACTTTTCAAACAAATCTGTGAGAGTGTATAATGTAAACAAATAATGTGTAGGTGCTTCACAATTTTGATTTAAAAAAAACAAAAAACCTTATTGTAGCTACAACAGTGTGACTGATATAATTGTGCTTCACAAAAACGACTAAACAAAGAAACCAAACAATATATACACTATATCAGTGTACACAGCCAACTCAGTGAGAGTAGAAATATAAATAATACTACCATATGAAGTACAATAAGATTTGAATACTCTGGAATGCTGTATAATACATGTTAGGTTATTTCACAACGTTATACATGGAGGCCTGCGAGCCTCGCTTTCTACATCTTCTTTTTCTTTACCGAACTTCCTTCAATAAAAACAGATTTAAAAAAAAAAGAAGTACAATAAGATGTTACCTAAAATATAAACATAAAACACAACATAGTATGAATTGTATATATAGCAAAAATGTGTACAGGCGTAGGACTACCACTTACATTTTCCAGAGCCATACCAGGCTCTGTATAGTAGGTTCAGGGGTGCCAATACAGGCTAACGATGTGGTAGAGGATGGCAATGGGACTTCAAATAGGTTAAAAAGGTTTATTGAAAATATAATCTGAAATATAAAACAGCTATGGTGATGGAATCCGGCATAAAAATACAAATGGCAAAAAAAGCTGGCGTTCCACTCACCACTATAGTTAGTTACCAGGAGTCAATAAAATAAAGAACAAATATATAACAACCAAATTCAGCAAACACGTTTCGGCAATAAGTCTTCTTCTAGTGAGCCAAAATTCTGCAAAAGCGTTTCGGCAATAAGCCTTCTTCTAGCGAGCACTAGTAGAAGACTTATTGCCAAAACGCATTTGCTGAATTTGGTTGTTATATATTTGTTCTTTATTTTATTGACTCCAGGTGAGTGGAACTCCAGCTTTTTTTGCCATTTGTATTTTTATGCCGGGTATATTTTATATTTATATTTTGAATATAATAGACTATAATGCAGACTATTATAGACTATTTTGACACTCCAACGTTGTTGTTAGAGATTAATTATTTAGAGGGGGAAAAAACAACAATAATCTGTTAGCATTTACTACTTCCACTGGAAAGGTTATTCTATGTATCTACTACTCTTTCTATAAAAAAAAAAAAAAAAATTCACATTAGTCCTCATGTTATATCTTCACAATTAAAGTATTTTTTCTAGTACTTTTTATTCGAAAGACTTCTGTATCAATTTTAGTTTATATCAATGTATTTGAAAATTTCTCTTGAAACAAAATAATTCTCTCCACTTTATTCCCCACCCCCCTCAACCTGACTTCTGCTCTGCTTCTCCTTTTCTTCAGACCTTTGCCCCAGTTACTGAGCAGATGCATGCATGTTTCCTTTCCTCTTGCCCCACCACCTGTTCCATAAATCCCTTTCCCTTGCACTTTATCAAACCTTTCTCCCTTTGCCTTGTGCCATGCATAACACATTTGCTCTCCTTTTCGAGGTGATGTCCTCATTTCCTTTAAACATGCCACTGTCAAGCCTATTTATCCTATCCTATTTATCCTAAAAGAAAGCAATCTCTCAACCCAACTGCTCCATCTAATTACTATCCTATATCCCCATTTCCTTAAACCTTCTTAAACTACTTGTTTGTACCTATCCTGATCAATTTTCCCAATTTGTTTTTAACAATCCTGACCCATTTTATCAACTATGACCCTCTTCTTATTCCCCCACCCTCTTGAAGTTTTGACTAATGGTCTAGCCAACTATGAATAACACTACTAATACGTTTAGACCGCTCTATTGTTTTTTACACTGTTGATCACACTTTCCTTCCTGAACCTTTTTCATTGTGTTATCTCTGGACTCACTGTTATGCTCTATATCCAGCCTTTCACCAAATCCTGTCATTTTTAACTACATTTGCCCCTGTCTGATACCTGTCCCCCCGCGGCTGTGGCTATCTTGATCAACTGCATTCTCTTCAGCTCCTAGTATTTCATCTGCCAGGAAAAATACATAAGACAAAATAATCTCTACTGTCTTATGGTATCTTTTTTTTTATTGAGAGGTACATGACAATTAAAAAGGAGTTACAACATAAATGCCATTATGGGTGCGAGTTTAGCATGAACAAAAACATAGGAATCACCTCCTAGCAAAGTCAGCCTTAGTTTTAAAATTGTAAAGAAATATACCATGTACTGCACAGCAGGAAGATAATAGGAAACAGTAAATAAATCCAGCTATGCTAACTGACAGTATGATTAGTAGTAACTGTCTAATATAACATATGCAGGTTCTGTGTCTAGGTAGACAATCTGAGAAATACCAGATAAAAGTCACTGCTATGTAAGTTATATATATATAGAGGCAGCGCATCCTATGATTAGGTAGAGGAAGCGGCATTTGATTCTGTAAACAAAGCAAAAACAAAATCAACGTTTCCTAACTAATGGGAAACAAGTAAATTATAGTTGCACTTAATAGGTTTGACAAGAGACATTGACCATGATTCAGCCAATAACACTGATGAGTTTCGATTGGGAGCCAGTTTTGTGTCCAGGTGAAAATTTCCACAAGGCTCCTCCGTCCACCTTTGCCCACATGGGGAGATTCCCTGGATCGCCAGGGTCAATACAGGAGTATGACAGCTTCACGGAAACCCAAGCCAAGGTTGGCGTATGAGCATGTGTTCCACCAACCACCTGTCTCCAGTGGTTTGGTAAAAGTCCTGCGAGATTCCAGCTCCACTGACAGTGCCACAGGGTTGTGGGTGGCTGATGGGCATAGTGTCCATCTTGGCCTCAGCCCAGAAGAAGAGCAGCGCTGTTAGTTCATTGTATTCAATGCTTTCCTATTGGCTTCCACGTCACATGACTGAATTTTACTCAATCAATGCAGTAGAAGCGCCTCTGGTACTTGTAAGTATGACAGCCACTAGAAGTGGATTTAACCCTGCAATGTAAACATTTCAGTTTCTAAAAACTGCAATGTTTTACATTACAGTATTAAAAGGACAGGACCACTGCACCAAAGTCACTTTATTGAGATAAAGTGATCTGGGTGACTATAGCGTTCTTTAAATGCAAAAAGCCACACCTCTTTATCCTGCAACTGGGTGCCTCCATCTTAGTTTCCTTTCAATGCTTGTTAGCCCTTTTGCACCTGGCAGTTAGCATAGAGAAAGCGTACAGTGCAATGAAAAATGAAACGGTGGCAGAGATTTGTGTTCTGTTTTAAAATAGTTTTCAAAAGTGCTAAAAGTGGGGGCAATCTCCATGGAAACAAGCAGGCACATCCCATTGGTAATTCATGAACCATGTCGTGTTTTGAAAAGTGTTGCGAACGGGGAAGAGGAACAAAGCCCCCAATGCAACAAGCCTGCAACGTGGTTTCCGCAGTTACTGCCCGACTTTTAATACTTACGACCACTTTTCAGAACACAACACATTTTTTATAATAATGTCTTTATTTATAACCCTCATTAACAATATTTTCCCTGGCTTAGCTTTGTATGATTATTATGATTAACATAATGATTACTATGTAATTTGATAAATCTGTAACAAAATTTAAACCCAAAGGTTAACAAAAGCGTGTAAAGTGTAAGTCAAAATGGGCTCTATCATCATTAACATGTTTTTATATATTGGGGAAAATATATACATAGCCCTTTGTAACATATGTTTGATAATTGAAAAAAAATATAACTTTAGAAAATAAAATAATAATAATAAATATTATTATTATTTTTGGTATTTATATAGTGCCAGTATATTTTGTAGCGCTTTACAATATGATAAAATGGGGACATTTAGCAATAAATGAGACAATTACAAAATGCTACAAGAACAATAGGTTGATGAGGACCCTGCTCAAATGAGCTTACAGCCTAGAGTAGTGATTGACCGATTATCGGTTTTAACTATATAATCTGGCAATATTCGGTATTTTTGGCAATATTCGGTATTTTTGGCAATATCGGTATCGCCCATTATAGATACCGATATTGCCTATAATACCTCCTAGGACGCCAGGCACTAACTATATGAATCACACCATATTCTTGCATTCTAGATTTAGTGTGATAAACAGCTAGTAGACTGCCAGCTAAAAGTTCATACATTATGTTTCACTGACCACAATCAGATAAACTATTTTGTATCAGTGCCTCCTTTATATTTAGAATTGTATATAGAGACAATGGTACTGCTATGGTTGTTCTATGATCACTAGGCTGCAAAAAGGATAAGCAATAAGGATTGATTGCCAATTGGAATCTCTGGGGAATTAAATCATGGGCAGCTTACAAAAACCCAATTTTAAGTGACTTTAATAATATATTTAAAAAACTCTCCTGGACTCCAAATGGCAATTAGATTTCTCCTTCGATAAAGCAGCTGTTACAGCACACATTAACTAAAATACTGTAAAAAAAAAATAAAAAAAAAATATATATATATAAAATAAAATGTGTATTGATACATACTGCATTTAAATATGCATAGGAAGAAAGATACTGCAAGTAGAAAAAGGCATAGGTGAAAATTTTACTTTGAAATGTAAATACAGTGTGTGTTAAATTCATTATTAACTAAATAAACTAAATCTTGCCATGTTTATCTAGTAATATGTATTGGCAATCAACTAGATGCTTATAGTGTGCCTTGGCGCAGTGTCCTTGTCTATTTAACCCTGCAATGTAAAACAATGCTGTTTCTAAAAAATAGCAATGATTACATTGCAGGGTTGAAAGAACACTATAGGGTCAGGAACACAAACATGTATTAAACGTGTTAAGATCACCATCAACCCTCCCCCCCACCTTCCAACCCTACATAAATATAGTAATATATTACTGGTATTCAAGTCTGCAGCTGCTGGCTCTGCCATTCCTGCCTGCTGTCTACTGACATCATCAGAAGTGATTGTGTGAGCCAATCATAATGCTTTCACATAGGATTGGCTGAGACTGTCGAAGAGGCAAATCAGGGGCAGAGCCACCACAAGTCAAACACAGCCCTGGCCAATCAGCATCTCCTCATAGAGATGCATTGAATCAATACATCTCTATGTGGAAATTTCAGTGTCTGCATGAAGAGGGTGGAGACACTGAATGGCAGTACTGCACAGTGTGCAGCACTGCCCCAGAAAGTACCTCTAGCAGCCATCTGAGGTGTGGCCAGTGGAGTTATCACTAGGCTGTAATGTAAACACCACATTTTATCTGAAAAGACATTGTTCATTGCAAAAGGCCTGAAGGGAATTGTTTTACTCACCAGAACAAATACAATAAGCTGTAGTTGTTCTGGTGACTATAGTGTCCCTTTAACTCACCTCTGGAAGGCGCTTTCAGGTCCCTACTGGAGTTTTACGCTTTGCACGAGGACATCTAAGATCTTCTAATTTCCCAATAGGAAAGCATTGATTGATTCAATGCTTTTCAATGTCGAAACTTTAATGTGCGTGCAGTGAGCAGCATGCATGCACATTAGGTCCCACCATCGCTGTAAGAAGGGGGCCTCAGCGCGGGAAAGAGGTAAGTAAAAAAGAAAAGGGTTTACAGGTTGGTATTCCTAACATTATAGTGTTCCTTTAATAAACAGGTAACCAGAAAGCAGTTTGTACTGGGCCAAAATATTTTTGTTTAATTTTGATACATCCCCTCTGCTATGCTTTTTTCCTAGAACAAACTTAGTTTCTTAAATTTTTGTTTCACCTTACTAATTTTGTAGAGGGCAACCAACATTCATAATGTAGACTAAAACTGCAATGTTGGAAAAAAAATGTCTAATTCAGTTGAGCTTGGGAACTGGGGATTTTTATTGCCAACTTGGCTATTTCTGTTTAGAAAATTGGTTTCACCAGAAACTCTCACCAAGGCACAGAAACTATAACTGATGAGTAGCGTTTTTAAAATGAAGTGAAAGTTACTCTATTTAAACGTAAGAGAGTTATCAAATGTTGGTATTTGTTTTTACAACATCACCACTATGTATTACTATGTTCAAAAGGGCAATAGAGGTCTCTGCTAAAAAAAATAATCACTAATCACGGGGATTTGTGACCCCGTGCATTTATTGCATTATGTAGATAATGCAGAAGCTACAGAGAGATAGTTGCCTGTCGGCAAATCAAAGTTCTCCTGTATAATTGTATTGGAGAATCACTGAGTTGAGCATACAACAGAGAACATGTGCATGTGCACAAGGCAATGCTGATGTCACATGTGCAAATGCGATGATCATAATATCATGATAGCTTTTCGTGTTTATCTATGGGGAGAACAGCTCAGTAGCACTAGGAGCATTTGAATGAAAACCAGTGGGTAGTCATCTAAGATCCATACGTAGGGGAGTCACATAGAGTTTCATTTGTCATATGTATTTATCAACGTGTTTGTATAAATGGATATTTTATCTGAATGAGTGCATCTGAGATAGTCTGTGGTCTCGTGTATCACCAAAGAATACAGAAAAATACAGCTCTAGATTTCCATTGGCACCACTACTTAGGAACTCATTTTCCAAATATATCTGACTAATGAAAATAATAGACAGCCCTCCATATAATTTACATTGGCCATTCAACCTTGTTTTACCTTACAAACAATTTATATAAGCTACGAGTGTCTACTTGCATCCTACAGCTGGTAAACGAAAATAGTGATATTCGTTTTTTCAGTTCTGTTCTGTTCTGATATTTTCCACGTGTCAGAAAATGTTGCTTCTAGTGTCAGCACTGAGTTTATTATACATCACTCTGTTTATTCAGCCTTGACCTCATTAGAGCTCTGATCAAACCTAGACCTCAGATAAATGACAAAACCCCAACCTCACCTCTAAAACCCTAACCCCATATCTCAGTTATGTCAGCTCTGTACTTTAATGTGACAGCCTGTGCTGATCACAGAATAATAGTGCGCACTTAAACTGGAGTGAAATTATAAAGAAAAAGGACCTATTTTGAGTCTCATCTCATTCTTAGGAAAACAGGTAGCTCATATAGCGTTTTGTCTCTCTGCCAGAAAATTTAGGAGATTGTCACGACACTAAACATGAACACCTTTATACTTTACATCATGTAAGCTTTTGACTTGAGCACCATGTGGCCCGGTTTTGTATTGCCTTCCCTCAATGTACTATTCTTGTAGATTGTTGAAGATGTGTAACAATATCTACCCAATAGGCGAGGCATTCTGCTGTTCTTGTTTATGCTGCGTTGTGTTGATAAGGGGGGAGAGGCCTCCAGGATTCCTCTGGCAGCATGTTAGACACTGCCCGCTTAAAGCACACGTCTATTTATGGCAAAAAGACACATTCATTACATTAACGGCCATGCTATACTTTAATATAACTATAATATGTAATATCCTGTACTATGTTCTATCCTATTTTTCTTGTACTGTGGCCTAAGTTCTATGTGTAGGTGTAGTATCATCGTGACAAGATAAAGTCACAAAGGGCTGGGGCTTCTGGAAATTATCCATGCACCAAAAATGTCAAAAAGTAAACAACCAGAAAAGAATAGAAAATATCTCTATCTGTTTAATATGTTGAATTAATAACAGGCTGAGAACATATTTTACAGAGTTTGGCTCATCAGAAAGGGTTCTACATATTTTTCAGCCACTAAGAAGTGTATATGATCATAAAGGGCTCTATGTATTTTTCAGCACATTGATTAGATATAATTATTTGGATCAAAATAAAAGCGAAGAATTAAAGTATTATCTTTCCTCAAAACAACACCTCAATTAAGTTGTTTTGAAGTGGTCATGGTGGTAGGAGTCTGGATGTGTAGTGTTTCTGCATGAAACACTGCCCATCCTGAGTTATTGGCACTTATGTGCCAGGGGCAAGTTCTGGGCAGCCTAATGTCGATTCTGTGCATATTTTACGTCTGTCGTCAGCGCACATTGCCGACTGACTACTCCCTTTCATGCAGAGCCTGCAATGGAGAAGCTCTTGTCTCCCCTCCCCATAGTGAGTGAAGCCTTCCCTCCTCCCTATCATCTCCGTAATATATTTTTTAATTCCACACCGTCCCTCACACTTCCTTCGTTGGCTCAGAGTATGTGCAATCAAAAGCTTCTCTATGTGGATCCTGTGACGTCAGATGAGAGGTGGCCAAGGATTGCTGAGAGTTAACCTTCTTTTACAACACTCTTCCAAAGTGGCCAAAGAGACATTATTCTAACAGTTTTGAAAAAGGGTTGGAAAACCCTTTAATGCAGTGTTTCTGGGCCATAGAGCCTGTCCCTGCAACCTCAGGAGTGTAAACGTTGCCTTTTCTGAGAACAAGCAGTATTTTTACTGCTGCCTAACAGCACCTCTAGTGGATGTTACTATGACAGCCACTAGAAGTGCACCCTGGCTGATTGCATCCTGACTGCAGGACAGACAGTCACCATCTCCATGCTCTGCATGGAGAAGCTGAACGCTCTCAATAATTACACTGACTCAATGCATTTCTAAGAGGAGATGCAGATTGGTGCAGCTTGATATGATTTGCTGTACATGGGGGTTAATAAGGTAAAAGTTAAACGGTTTGTTTTTTCCAGTTCTTGGAGGACCCGATAATCTATATAGGTAGGCTAACACTATAGCGTTACAAATACATGTTTGACTCCCTTATTTACTTATTTTTAGAACTCTATCTCTTAACCCCTAGTTTTAAATATTGGAAATTTTACATTTCATTGGAACGGTTGTGCTATGTAAATTCATTAGTTGATGGATACCTAGCAACACCTAACTGTAACTGTTTGCGCTAATATCCCTTCGAAGATGTACTTGTTGTTTAGATGTACTTTTTTTTCTCATGCCCAATTAAATATTGGCCCAGACTTAGGATATTATCTTTACACATCAACATAGAAGCATATCTGTGCCCAGAACAGATACTGTAATACTCCCCCTGTATTTCTCCATTACATAACTATTTAGAAATATTCATTTTTGCTTGTATTATATTTACATTTTTGTTTCAAGATTTTTTTGTTGCTGTCTCTGCCTTGATCTTTAGACAGATATCAGATGTTTGATGTTACAAAGCAGTTGCAATCTCATTTTGTCATCTGCATTTTTGTTGTAAAAGTTAAAGCACTGCAGACAATACTCTTACTCGACACATAATGCTTAAATTGATTTTGCTTATACCAAAGACTGATCCTATTACTGCAACCTACCTACAGATTACACTATTTTGTTGTAGCTGTACTACAAGTTAAAAAGCAATCTTTAAAAAGCTCAGTTTTTAAGTAACTATAAAAAAAATATCTCAGGAGAGTATAGTTGGTATATTCATTAGCTTTTACTTTGAAATGTGGCCATTGTTTATGTTAGGCTTCACCTGGTGAAGTAATGGCAGACATAATCTATATATTTTCACACAAAGCACAATAGATTGTAATGTAAAATAAACTTGCATGCATGGATGATGCAATTAACGGCTGAGGCAATAGACAACTGATACATAGGTTTTAGGTGTGAACATTTGCTGATAAAGAAACAGAGAAGCGAATATGGTGGTCAAATGCTGAACAAAATGGCAGCTACAAGAACATTTAATGGATAAGTCTACGCAACATTGCTTTTGCTCCCCGTAATGGTTGTACTGCCTAGAACTTCCAGGTGCAGTCCCTCAGTTTTATCTAAAACTGTTCAGCAATGTTTTGATATAAGCTAGCAATCTTGATTTTACTCAACTTTTTCCCACACTGCGATTGTCCGACTTCCATGGCTGACACCATGAAACTTGATGGTCTCAGGAAATCCAATGCATTTCTATAAGAAAGCATTGTAAGACTATTGCGAATGCAGCAAAATGCTGCACTGTGCCAAGCAGCATCTCCTCATAGAGATAGGGAACGTTCACTGCCTCCATGCAGAGCTTGGAGACATTGAACACCAGTGCTGCACACTGAGTAGTTTCATTGTTTGACTTCTTACCTGGGATCCACCAAGTGCAACTTTCAGCCTTCTCTCAACAGCCAAGAAAGTTGAGAAAGCTCTCTGGAGGCTGTAGTAGAGGCAGGGAGCAATGAGTGGTGGACCTCATGTAAGAAGTAAAACCGTCCTAAAACTATTTAATTACATAAATGGGGGTGGGGATGCAGAGCTGTAGTGATTATGGTTCCTTAATTAATCATATTTTTAGTAAGTGCTTGATGAGTTGATTTTCACAGGGTAGTTTTGGGGCTAATGGATACATTTCAAATATATATATATATATATATATACACACATATACATACATATAAAGCGTAAAACATTTGCATCTTTTTCTAAAGCTATTGTGGTTAAATTTGTATCTGCCTCATGATCTGTGGGTTACACACATTTACAATGGACGTGGCTAGAGCTATACCCACCCTCCTCTATTCTGTATGTATAGTGCAGGATATACATACATCTATATATAGCTATTTTTTTTTCTTTCAGATACATTTTTAAATTCCTAGCAAGCTTATTTTTGTAACTTTTTTTTTACAATTTCCTTTCAATTAAGATTTTTTTTCAGCCACACTCAGTATTAATTTATGAATATAGATTATTATTAATAAACTGTATTCCAGTCACCGTGCACTAAACGGTGGGTTAGGAAGTCTGGAAAACTATCTTTCAAAATTAAGTTGAAAATGACAGAGTTGTCAAAATCCGTGCACTGTACTATTTTGGCTGAAACAACACTAGAATCACAAGCGTCGCACAAACAAACCACTCTAATTCACAGACACACTGCTACAATCCTCTCACCCCCTCCCCCACCCCCCACACACAAATTCACTCACACACACCTTTACTCCTATTTACATAATAGGAGTACATAATAATAAATAGAGGCGCAATATTACTATTAAAGGGACACTATAGTCACCAGAACAACTACAACTTATTGTATTTGTTCTAGTAAGTAGAATCATTACCTGTGATGGGATTTCAACATGGTTCAAAATTTAGTAGGCCTGAAATCTCCATGTAGCATATACAAGTAGAGGTGTTTGTTGTATCTGTTAGTTAGTTACATGTAGCTAAGATACTACTACTACTAGCTACTGTCTGTCAGGATTACTGTTTGATCCGGCACGTAGAACTGTACAGCACGGATGACAAATAAGTAACGTATTACCGGTCCTTAGAATGGCCGGATTTAACGTACAAAGAATAGTCAAAAATACTAGCCGAGGTCAGGGAACACAGAAAGGGACACAGCGATGAGGAAAGCCAGGAGTCATGATACCAGAATATAGAGAAGTCAATAAACAAAGCCAAAGTCAAAAAACCAGGTAGAAAACTATAAACAGGAACGCGCTCTCGGACAACCACAAGGGAAACCACGACAGGGCACTGAGCAGGCTGAGTCAGTTACCAGGTTTCATTTGCATAATTGCTGCTCAGCATTAACCCTTCTGTGGATTAGGTTGCTGCTCGGCACAACTTTTCCTGTGTGGACAGTAAATGTCATTAACCACATTTCTATAAGCGGATGAATACGTGACACTGTCATCAATGTACTGAGCATGTGCATCAACTGTAGTCACATTCCTTTGTCCTTAAAAGGAGTCATACGGTCTGCCCATATTAGGTGATTCTGAATATCCTGTTCACTGATTGGTCTAAGGGTATGTGTGAGTGGAGCTATGAATGGGAGGAGTTATTGTTAATAAATAGCCTGTGCAAACTATGCTCTGGGCTCACACCTTTTGAACACAAGTTCAGTGTGAGACCCGATCGGTGTGTAAATAAAAGACCTGTTACTTCCTGAAGACTTGTGTCCATATCTCTATGTGTGGCTTCTGCAGTTTGTTCCTGTTATTCCTCCGGTAACATACCTTCAGGCTTTTTGCTGTAAACACAGTCTTTTCAGAGAAAATGCAATGTTTACTTTACAGCCTAGTGATAACTTCACTGGCCACTCCTCAGATGGCTGTTAGAGATCCTTCCTGGGTCATGGCTGCCTAAAATGCATCCAAACATTCAGTGTCTCCTCCCTCTGCATGCAGACACTGGACCTTCCTTTTTCATTCATTGATTCAATTCATCTCTATGAGGAGATGCTGGTTGGCCAGGGCTGTGTTTGAATCATGCTGGCTCTGCCCCTGATCTGCCTCTTTGTCAGCCTCAGCCAATCATATGGGGAAGCACTGTGATTGGTTCAAGCTACCACTTCTGATGATGTCAGCAGACGGCTTGTCTTTTTGAGGCAAACAGCATGCAGAGTTACAGCTTCAGGCTTGAATACAGTAAGATGTTGCTATATTTATGGAGGCATGAGGGACCCAGGGGGGCTAGATGGTGATTTTAACACTATAGGGTCAGGAATACATGTTTGTGTTCCTGACCCTAGAGTGATCCTTTAATGAAGAATACTTACTTTTACAGTGCTTTACAACTTCATGGGTTATTCTTGTTACATAGAAACACCTAATAATATGAGATTAAAGATCTGGAAGGAGAGTGCCTATATTTGCAGTTCCATTCTCCAGCAATAATCAACAAATGATACTTTGTTTATGTCAATGTTTCAACCAAATATATAGAATGATAACTTGAACCACATAGAGTCTACTGGCGCATTCAAAGGGATCCTGTCTTGTCCCAAACAACGTATGCTCATTAGATTAAGCATGAAATTCTATCTATACATTGTGCTAGCAGTTTTGCTAGCAAATGTATAAATTAGAAGAAAAACCCATGTAACAATAGGCATGCCGAGGCATTGACTGATAAGGGAGGGCAGAAAAGACCTCCAGCAGGAGGTCCCTCTGGTGTCCACCAATTGCAACCAGAGCATATGCGCTGTGGTTGCTATAGAAACTCCCTAGCCAGTGCATCTAAAGTCAGCTAGAGAGTATAGGAATGGAGTGACATGATGTCAATCTGTTCTGACATTGGCACGCTGGCAACAAAGCATCACTGCGAAGGTTTGCCCTGCTTGGGTTAACGTCCCCAAGCAGGGCAAATCAAAGAAGACTGCTAGGCTGTGCAAAGAACGGCTCGGTGGTTGTTTCATGAATAATAGCACCCACTAAGCGGATAAAACAATATATTCTACGCTGAATACATCATGTATCTTTGCGATATATGGTTTATTCAAAGTATATGGGAGTGATTTCAGGTAAGTGAATTTTATGTGTGACATGTCATGATTCCCTTTTATTCCAGAAGTTTGGTCCTTAAGGGGTTAAAGGGATGCTAATGGGACAGAGAAGGTCTGCACTGCCGTTTATTGATACAGAAGATATTACATGTTTACCTTAGTTATATGAATGGTTATAAAGAATAAGCTGAGCTAGAATACCAATTCCTCATAAGCGTACCCTTTAGTAAGACTGTGTACTGTCAGGGCAAACAGGTAGTAAAGACAGAGCTTCCAGGAAACCAGTCTGTTCTTCACAGGTCATTGCTGTAGTCACAGTTGTAGGGCTGAATTTCCCAGTATGTAAAACAGGCCTTCAATTAAAACACAAATATGTAAAATCTGCCAATTTTCAAAGTTAAAAAAGACACTATAACTATAGTTACTATATTCAAATAGCAGATCATTAACTGATCATTAAATATCAGATAATTAACTATATAGTGCCTGGAGTCCCCTGGCGCTGTCCCTCCATTCAGTGTTCTTAAACTTTTGAAGAGTGTAAAGGGACACTGTGGTACCAAGCCCACTTCAGCTCATTGAAGTGGTCTCGGAACAGTGTCCCTGTCCCACTTAAAAGAAACACAATAAGTGTTGGCACTCAATTATGCAAGGTGCAGGTATTCGAGGTTTAACCCCACAACAACCTCCTAATCTAGATCCAAAAACAAATATGAATACCGCACTCAAAAAATGATTATAGTGAAATCTAAACTTATATTGAATTGCAAAGATATTTATTATAATAATAATTCATAGGTTAATCAAGTAGACCTTAGTGAAATTCATTCCAATCATATATACATAGTTAATTTACATATATACACACAAAAACCTCCCTGTGCTGAATTTCATGAGCTGTATATCTATTTACACTGGTTATTGATCCAAAAAATAAATGAAATGAAATGTCCAGAAAAAATACAAAAAATATAATAAAAAATAGAAAAAAAGAGAAAAAAGCAGACACAGAAAAAAAGGAAAAAAGGGAAAAAAAGAAAAAATGTATATATATTCCAGTCCTATTAATAGTCCAAAATATAGTGCACTATATAATTCATAAGTATATGGATGGATCTCACCAAAAAATACGTGAACTTGATAGTATATTCAATAGGAGGGTGGTAGATCTTGTAAATGATGTATAATGGATGAGGGTGAAAATGAGTTGTAGCTCGGTGAGAAAGTGATCACTCATCTATTCTGTGGAATCCGGTCAGGCTGACAGGTCTTTTCCTGGATTCATAATCGTGGGCAATCCTTTATCCTGGCTGAGATGGGCTGCGCGCTCGGGACGTTCCTGTCCCTTCGATGGCCCCTGTTCCTCTCCTCCTGCAATGTAAAACACTGCAGTTTTTGAGAAACTGCAATGTAACGTTACAGTACTAAGACAGCTTCTAGTGGCTTTCTACCAGAGGCGCTTCCGGGATCTTACCAGATTTTAAGATGCCTGAAGCTGGACGTCCTCACACCACATCCTGGACGCTGGACGTCCTCACGTCCATCATCATTAAAATATCCATAGGAAAGCACTGAGGCAAGGCTTTCCTTTGGGGAGGGACCAATGCACTCATGGTGCATGCGTATTAGTTCCCCACATTGGATGACAACAGAAGAGGCTGAGCGCCCACAAAGCACTGATCAGGTAAGTACCCCATCTGTGCATTGACCTTTCTGTGCATTGACTCAATGCATCTCTATGGGGAAAGTTCAGCGCCTCCATGCATAGCATGTAGATGATGAACATCAGTGCAGCATGTTGTGCAGCACTGACCCAGGAAGCACCTCTAGTAGCCTTTGAGTGACAGCAACTAGGGATGTTTCTAGGCAGTAATGTAAACACTGCCTTTTTCTCAAAGGGCAGGGTTTACATTAATTTGCCTGCAGGGACAGGCTATAGATTAAAGGTTAGTTGTTCTGTTGACAATAGTGTCCCTTTAATAAAACTCGTGATCACAGGTAAATAAGAAGCTGGCAGTGGTTTCCAATGTTTTGAGCAAGAGTTTCTCACTATTGTTTCCAACAATAAAAGGCTGGTCACAGGTTAAAATAACATGCATAAGTGGGCTGTTTCTATTAGACAGTGAAGCAAGGCCTTGTTGATAAGAACAGCTTGTCTGATTTATAGGCAATATTTTTGTGAAATCAGTGGGTGGACCTGGGCATAATTTTGCTTGCTATTTGTTTTTTGTTTTTTAAAAATAAATAAATAATTTTTACCTTGCATATTAATCATAAGCGTTACTAAGCTCCATAGTTGTCCCTAAATGTGGCTTTGAGTTACCAAGTCAGCAAGCACTAGACGTGTATAAGTTTGTTCTTGCTGAGATGTGCTCCTGTTGCTGTCACACAGCCAGGGACACAGAAATAAATACTGCAACTGCAGCTCAGGAAACCAGCTGTGCAGTGCAGAGCAAACCCACAGTGTGGGGGAGGGAGATCCGTGGGACTGACAAAGGTGGGCAGCATGACTAATGGGGGGATATGACTAATGGGGGGAACTTTGACAGTAGAGTCATAGAAAGGCAATTATATTAAAAGACCATTAAAATAAATTACGTGGGCAGACTGCCTATTACCAATGGTAGGGGTGTTGCAATAACAATAATGGTAAGATCTGAGTGTGATAGATAGATAGATAGATAGATAGACAGACAGACAGAATCATACACATGATGCATTTTATGTATCAAACATTAATGTATTGATTACTATAACACGTTGCACAGTTGGATATATTTACTTTCATTCTGAAATTCTAGTATGGTTGTAGAATTATTCTGTAATGTTATAAATGTTTTTTTTTATCAAAAATAAACATCAAATTGCAAGATATAATTATATTATTTTTTAAATCAGGGAAATTAATCCGAGTTGGGGGGTGGGGGTACTGAAACATTACTTTGTGAGCTTTGAAGCTAGTTTATTGAAAGATTGTATATTATATATATAGTTAATCCAATGTTAAACAAGAATCTGCACAACAGTCAAGCCATTAGACTTGCTTTTTCTTATGGCTTGACTGGTGTGCAGATTTTTGTATTAACTATCCACAGACTTCAGGTGGAAGGGGTTTTCAGTTACAATTTTTCCCCACCATAACCTATTTGGATTTTGCTATATATATATATATATATATATATATATACACATGTAAAAAAAAAAAAAAGATACAATTTGTACCTTGTAATTCCTTTTTTATTGGACTAACAGAATTCTTTAATGACAAGCTTTCAGGTGAACCTCCCTTTCTCAAGTCTGAAGTATTTCTGAGCAAGACGACACATAGAATTCAAAGTTGAGTTGTGATACAGGGTTAAAGCGACATGAGTGCAGATAAGACACAGGTTTGATAGAAAATAGACAATATTCTTGCAGAGGGTCATAAATATCTTTCTGAAGATCAGAGTGAGGGGGGAGAGAGAAAAAAAAACAAGCAGACAGTACAGAAGATGGTACACTTTATACATACACACACACACACAAATATATATATGTATATATATTTATATATACACACACACACACACACACACAATCTCTCAACTACAAACTAGCTTCAAAGCCTAGTATACACACATATATATACATACATGGAGAAAACAGTCAGATTGTTACATACATCCATACATACATCGAGAGAACAGCACTCTAGCTTAAATATTAGGTGGGCATTTCAGTTTATTTCAAACTTTCCCAGGACAAGAATATAAGATATTAATCTATAAAAGGTTGATATCCTTTGCTACGTGGTTCTCTCAAAGTGTGTATGGTTTTGCTGCGCAGTGCACCAGGCCAAAAAATATTACAGAATCTGTTATTCTGTTTATATATTCTCAATAGAATAATATAAATAGGCAAGTTATATATATGCCATGCAGTGTTACAACTAACACACACTGTATATATTTCAGGTAAATACATTCAGACCATAACTCCATATAATTTTATATTATGGGTCTTTGTGCCCGCCTATACAGTTTAGAAATTAGTTTGTTTTTTTTATGTATAATTAAGACATGTCATGGTGTGGCCAACATTCAGGTTTTGCATCATTTTTATTTTATTTCAAGTTATAAGGATAGAACACATCCTGTGGCTCTTTGCCATGAGCAAACAATAGATACATAACAATGATTATAAGCAAGTCTAGGTGAATTCTAGCAATTGCTCAAAAAAGTAAATATATATATAAAGTGTGCGCACTGGTAAATCATCCTTCTATTCTCTGTAAACAAGTTTGGGAGAGTGTGGGTTAGTTTGCATTGCTTTTGAAGAAAACTAATTCATGACTGACACCTGGTTATCAATATAACATGGAATTGTTTTTCAGTAAGTCAGTTTAGATATTTTTTTTTTTTTTGTAAAGTATATTTATCTCTGAATACACACCCTAATGTAAAGTTTTGCAAATAGTGTATATAAATCATTTAGCATTGCAGTCCTCTGATGCAGATGTAAGATAACAGGAGTATTGCAGCATATCATAATATAGTTTTAATTGTACTAGCCACGATTGAAAAATTCAACAGTTGCTTCATTTAACATGGCTACAAGATTACAATCAATATTGTTTTTTTTAAATATATTTCTGGTTGGGATGCTACTAACTTGATAAAGATAGAAAGTTTTTTTTAGAGAGACACTCTTATTTTTGCCTGCATATATAAAATAAACTGAGCAAAAGATTACATTTTACATAGTAATGAACATGTTAGGAATAAAGCAAATGCAGATTTATGCCAGTAAGCAATCTCAATTCTCATTGCTAAACTAATTTACCCACAATCCATCAGTAAAATCAATCCCACAGAAGGGCAAACTGCAGACATCATGGACAGAGGAGAGCAAAACTGTACAAGGAAGAAAAAGATACCACGTGCCTTTATTTATCATTATGATTTATAAAACACCAACAGATTCCGCAACACTGTACAATGGGTGGACTGACAGATAAATAATTGAAACCAGACAAGATGGACGCACAGGAACAGTGGGGTTAAAGGCCCTGCTCAATGAGCTTACTTATATTTACTTATATTAATTAAGCTACAAAAGGCACACAGAGAAGAATACCGAAAGAAAAAAAAGGACACTGCCCCTTTATGTGCATAAATATTTCTAAAAAAATATTTTGGTAGCTGGGATCTATGTAGGCCTGTATAATATATTTTTTTCTGATAGTCCACATTAAAAAAATTCCAGTGTAATGACATAAATTATAATGTCAGATTTAAAAAAAAAATTGTTTTTACTAGAGATCAGCAGAATTAGCTATGCTCGTTTGATTTTGCTTTCAACCACAGCAAAGTGAATTAAGATAAAGGTTTATGGAGGAGCATTGGGGAGATACAACTCACAAAAACAGCCACAGTCAGATTGTTACTCTGAGAATTCATTCGCCACAAACTATGTAAGCACTGTGTGCATGTTGTTCCATATCGAAAATGTATAATCATGAATATGTGCACACACATTACATACAGAATATAAGAAGCAATAAACACTCGTAGGCTTCTTTTAATAAATGTGGTTTGTTGTTGCAAAAGTGGGTAAACCGGAATCTATGTTTTGGTCCCTGTTTTATCATTTTAATACAGATTCAAAACAGGACTGAAATAAAGATTCATTCAGCTGACATTTTCACCAATAAATCACATTTATTAAATTATGTGAGCATGGATGGTAGCGTTTAACTTTATTAAATAATCTACTAGAAACCAACCTGGGTAAGTGTGTATATATATATTTATTTATTTTGATGAGAAGTGCCTCAATCCCTATTTATTTTATTAGATATCTATTTGTATGTACTAACTAACATTTATCACACAATACTTGCAAAATCCTAGTAAATGAAAACACTATTAACTTAAACATCAGAGGTGTATGTCCCAGGGTAATATAAAACTGCATAAAATAACACAATTTAAAAAACAAATAAAAAAAAACAAACAACATATTTGTAGTAAATATGGTTACTGTATAAATCTTAGTCACGTTCTATTTTTTTAAACAGCATTAAAAGTAATACAATAATTAATATATATTTTGCCAGTTTTGCAGTTTAGAGATTTTTCATACTATTATAGGTACATACACATAGAGGGCTACTAGCCATTGGTGAGTAAAAATGTGCCTTTGATGAGTAAAACTATAGCCCTGGTGAGTCAGTCATGGATCTTCCAGGCTTGTAGTGGCGAGTAACTTTGAAGGCCTCACTAACAGCATAGGACTTTGTTTTACACACACATATATATATATATATATATATATATATATATATATACACACACACACACACACACACACACACAGATAAATACACAAACAATATATATTTATACACACACACACTAAAGTGTGTGTGTGTGTGTGTGTCTATATATAGATATATATATATCGTTAGCAGACTCAGACGCCAAACAAGAGGATGTACAGAGCTATATATTAGCTGTGTATATTTCTGCTCAGATACATTTCCGCTTTAATAAATACATAAACTCTCAAAGTCTATTAGTTACCAGAAAGTATGATCTATTCGGATAACAAAATTCCTAGTTCCAAAAACATATATGTATGCATGATTTGCATGTACAGTATTTTATGAACATTACATTTTCAAGCTTCAAACACACAGTCACTATTTTGACGGTGTATAACTTTGTACTTGCTACCTTCTCATATCTGCCCCAGCATGTACTTACACATCATATGAAAGGACACTCCGCTTCAGTATTCACTCTGTCAGTCCTTTCTGAATGAAAGCTTCAAGGTTTATATCGGATTTATAAAAGTGCTGTTTTTTAAAAAAATTCCCTCTATGTTTCACTTGTATAAATCATGTCTAATGTATAATATCACACCTATTTTCACACTCCCCTCCCCAATTTATCACTTTAGTTATTAATGTCATATAGGTGAAGTTGTCAGGAAATCTCTATCTAAAGTCTTTAGAAATGTCTTTTATGTCATATAACGCACATTTGATTTTTTGATATGTTTAAAAATAAAAAAGGGCAAAGTACTTCTTCATACGAGTCTTCTGAGTAACCTGAGAATGTGATATTGGAACATGTAGGCCATTGTGTGTCTGCACCTGTGATCATAATGCTTTGCAATGATAATTGTGTCCTGTGGGGAAATACAGGACAACAAGATCTTGCAGAATGTTAGCTGAAGCAACTCTGCCTACATATTGATCTATATCCGTGGTAGCTAATCCCAACACTGCAGAGGCGTCAGACATACATGACATACTGGCTAAGCAACATAAGAAATGTGCTAATAGCTACACATTTATTGTTTTATATTAAACTATATTTTCTACATCGTTTTAAAGTATTACTTATATAATTCTATATATTACTATTCAAACATATAATAGTATTACATATATAAATTATGCATACATACACAGAACTATGAAAAAAGGTGATGAACAGTGTGTGCTTTTTATATATATATATATATACATACATATAAATATATATACATACATACATACACACACACAAATACAGTATTCAATCTTACAAGGCTTTTTAAAAATAAATTATGCTAGCAAATAATCATATTTTTCAAAAAAATCTGTGATTTTTAGGTAGCTTTGGAAGATTTAAGACGGTTTTGCGTGCGCAGTTCCTTTAGTCTGTATTTTGCATATATTTTGGACTTTTACTGTATTACTAGTAAGAAATGTATGTTCTGTGTGTGCCCCCAAATACCCTTTTTCCTATACACACACATATAAATAAGCACTGCTTTACAAAACAAGCCGTAAATCCAATAAATTTGGTCTTTCGAGGTGCTCATGCACTATTGAAGAAAGCTTTTAGGCATACGCAGATCTACACACTTCTCAGCCACAAGACCACAAAAGTAACAATGTCATTACAACCTGCGAGTTTGAAGAGTTCTTTACAAGTAGCTGAGAGTTTAATTTCTTTTTAATTCTCTTTATCAGCATTCAAAAGAAGAGAGCCATAGTGTTTGAGTGTTTCAAAATGAGTATAACACGAAAAAGCAGTAAGTTAGCCTTTTCCCTTTTGAAGTATTTCTGTAATTCTCTGCAGAATGTCATGGGTATTGGAAACCTACTATGGAATGGATTTAATCACATTAAGATATATGCCATACTCATGTTGACTGCATTGAGATTTCATTGAAATTCCAACACAATCCAAAGATACCATAAGACAATATAGGGGCTACTTTGTTTTAGTGGAGCAGATCTGCTTTAAGTAGGACTATTTAAAAAAAAAATTGGAAAGGGGGAACCAAAAGGTTTTCACTGTTTTGCTATATTAATTTCTACAAAACTAGTGTAGCTATAGAAAATAAACTCAAAATAGATTAAATTCTAAAGCTTGATTATTAAAATGCCCAGTAGTTCTAGGATTCCATTTAAAGGTACAGTGTAGGCACTGTAACAGCTTTATCACATTGATGTGGTTATAGTTTCTTGAGTCCCATGGTGCTGTCCTTCTATTCAATTTAAACAGTGTTTAATGGTTTAAAATGCTAAACGAGAGTACTCAGCTATGTTGTTCAGACTAATAAAAAAGATGTCCTTTTTAGCCTCAAAACATTATGACCCAATTTAGCCCTAACAATACACTGTTTAATAGATGTGTTTCTAGTCTAATTGATCACTGATAACTAAGGCGTGTAATCACAGTGTTTGGCTCCCAGGGTGATCAGGAAGCCCAGTTAAAGGTCAGTGACTCCTGATCCATGCACTATAGCTTGGGTGCTGATCCAATCAGTAATGAATGGTACATTGTGGCATGTATTGTAAAAACTAGAGGGACCAATGATGGTTGTCCTGAAGATCACCGTTCCAGAATGTTTTGCTTTTTGTGAGACATCAAGTAATAGCCCACAGTTTTGGTGAGACCAGCTTTTTAAAAGCAGTTTGGACGCATAGTGTATGTCCCTTGTTGCTAAGTGCATAATGACAGTGAAAGGGGGTTCCTAATCCCAAAATGCATGACTTTCTATACCGATTCTAATCTGCTACTTTCAAGCCCTCTAGTCACCTAATTTATCCAAATCCATCTGCAGTGAAGTATTATCAGACATTATCTAGTTTGGTGTCATTTACCAACACTGACATATGACTTTTTGTACCCATTTTAAGATTTAATAAACAGATTTAAGAGCATTGGGCCCTAAACAAAACCCAGAGGGATTTGTCCAAATGTTTCTATTAAAAACTACTTTCTTCCCTCTAATTGCTTTCATTTTCAGCAGTAGCCTGCTTTAATGAACTAAACAAAATTACCTCACAAAATCCAAATATATCACATTCACTGTAACATCTGTCTTCTTCAAAGAAATCGATTATGGTATGATATGCCTTTCATTAACTAGGGTGATTACCACTAAGGAAAGTGTTGTTCAAAATCTTAATATAATCCACTAACAACCTTACAAATAATTCCTCAACCATTGCTGTTGTTTGAGTAAGTGTTTTTAATATAATAGTATGTTATATTATGATGTCTCTGACTGGTCATTGCACAGAATGGTAAGGATGATGAAAAAAAGTTATATAGCAAAAAAAAAAGAGATGACTTTAGCATTTAGGAATGTAATTTTGAAAAACTAGTAAATACATATTTAGTTTTTAGTTTTTTAAACATGCATTTTGTAACCTAGACATTCACGTAATGACAAAGAAAATGCATCACTCCTTTCACACAGTACCATCTACTGGTTAAAAGAGTGAATAACAGCTTTCCCTCGCAACACATTCACATGTATATACAAACGATAATCACTAATGATTGCCACAGGAGGGACACTAATGTATATTGTGTGTGCCTAAATGTGTATATATATAACATCAGGAAGAAGGACAAATACCAAGGATTGAAATAAGAGCTAGAAAGCATGTGGAAAGTGAAGGCAGTAGTAGTCCCAGTTGTGATAGGAGCACTCGGGTCAGTGTGGTGTGGCTTCAACAAATTCCAGGCGGAACATCTGAGATCGCTGTCCAGAAGAGTGCAATACTAGGAACAAGAACTCTCACACTCCCAGGCCTTTGGTAGAGGACCGAGAAAGAGGAATAAATATACCACCCAGGAGGGGTGAGAAAATCATTGATATGTTTATTTATTACACATATATCTATTTATTATATATATATATATCCATATCCAAGTATTCGGTCAGTGGAGCAGAAGAGCCTCTAGTGGCTGCCATACTGACAGCCACTATATATATGATATATAAGATGGCCGCTTAAGTTAAGAGCTCTCCCGACAACCAGCCATCCAGCGTTTTTATCAGCTCCAGGGACACAATGTGGGGGAGAAATCTTAGGTCTCAGGGCCACCAGAAACACCTGAATGCCCACATACTCAGACTGACCCCGTCTCTGATAGAATTTCTCCAAATGTCAGCTGACCTTCTAGCCATTGCCTCAGAGGTCTCTCAGTCCTGGCTTTGGGCTAGGATAGCGCTCCTCTGGACCCTGACCACGCTTCTTGTCTCTGACCCCTGGCTTCAGACGTCCTGCTCTCTATTCAGGATCTTCTGTCTTCTGACATTTGCCTTGACTCTTGACTTCGCTTCTTTGCTGCCAACCCTGACCATCCGACCGCCTGACTCCACTTCCTGCCCGCTCCTTTCTGGCTTCTTTACTTCCTCTGTAAATAAAGGCACCCATGTCCTCATAGATCTCCCAGGTTCCTGTATCACTCTCAAGCACCTGGGAAGGTTGTGTTTACAAGTGGTTGCCGTTCCACTGCAACTGTGATTCAGAAACTATTAGGTACATAAACTGTGGAAGGAGGTAGAGAAAACGCAAGTAGGCAGACCGTTAGTGGCCTTGTTATGCACAGTTTAAAATGTGAGGCTCCTCACCCACTTATCTTGACCACCTTACAAGTACTGCAAAGTGTGGCCTTCCAATGGGAGCTCATGACATTCCGATCACCACTGCTGCCCCTGGTATATAACCCGTCTTTTAGGCTAGGACTAGAGGCTAGTGCTTTCCAAGAACTCCTGGGTCGCACATTACCCAAGGTGCACCATGTAATACAAAGGGAGGGAATAAGATCTTTAGCCACCCTAATTGGAGATAGAACATCCACCTTTATGATGCAATTCAGGTACACATAACTGACTGAGTTTCTCACCTCCTTTCTCACCTTTATTCCACACCACCCTTTATTGCTCTGTGAATTCACCTCAATTGAAACACTGTGCACGGACCCTGACCATGTAGCACATGGAATCTCACTCAACGCAAAGCTAAGGACGCCTTGCCCAAATTGTTTGGTAATGGGAAGATGCTGTGGAGTGCGGAGAAGACCAGGTAGTACATTTTGGGACATATAGCACAAGGACTGATTGTTAGGGTTTATCCACATAGCATAGATGATGCCTACTTGTGATACATACAGAAGGGAACGGGTAATCGCTTGAGGTAATGAGTTAAGCTGGCTTACAGGAGGTACATTAAAAGCGAACCATTCATTTGTTATTTAAAAAATATTAGAGTCCTGCGAGTCTCAGTGTTTTAATGATCTTGATTTTGGATTCTGTGTATCCCACTTTGATCTCAGTTTCTTAGTATTTTTCTTTGTGGTATGATTTGGTGAATTTTGTTTCTTTATACAATCTGTATTCTTCAATAAAAATATATTTACAAACAAAAAAATTGAAGATATGCTATCAAAAAAATGATGTACAGTTATTAGTTTACATAACTAAAAGTTATAAGGTGGATATCCTAAAATTAGGTATTTCCCATCTAGAACTTATATGAATTTATTCATACTAATGGATACTAATCTAACCACTAATTAGTAAAAACAATAGCTTTTATCCAGTCTACGGTTAATGTAAAGTAAAAAATTATCTTATAAAGGGACTTAAAGGAACACTGCAGTAACCCAGACCACTTCATCTCAATAATGTGCAGGGTTAAGGGGACTGGGACACTGCACCTAGACCAATTATTTTTGAAAAACAGCAATGGTACATTGCAGGATTAAGTCCTCTCAGTAAAGCTGCCACTGGAGGTGCTTCTGCTGCACTCACTGAGTAAAACTGATGTGAAAGATCACTGCTCTCCCTCGCTCATTTTTATTTTCCCTTCTCAACAGGCGTATTCTTCTCTTTCGACTGCCATGCCTTGCTCTGAGGCCAGCGGCCTGCCACTCCTTTCCTTCTATCTTTTCTTTCTGCAGTGCCTATTGCCTGCCAGGAATGCTTAATCCTTTTGAGGGCTCCCCTGTCTCAGCTCCCCCAACTCACTCAGGACACATTGTTTACTAGCTCTACATACAGCCCTTCTTGGCCTTGTAATTCAACATTGAGTTTGTGTCTGCTTTGTCTGTGATACTCCTTAGAGGTATTGGCAGGGGAGACTCTTTGTACATCAAATGGGGACCTCTCACACTCACTATGGACCAAACTATTTTGTTGCTCACAGTACATGAATCATTTAGGAGCTTTCTGCAAATTCCAAGCAGGCTTTCATGTGTCTTGCAATGAGGGGAGGCTTTCATCTGGCCAGTCTGCCATATCGGTTGAGTGTTGCAGTGATGGTTGTCGTTGGGTAACCCCACACATTATCTCCCCTGGAGCTCACCCAGAGTGACCATCAGTTCTTGGTCACCTTTCTTACCAAAGCCCTTTTTCACCACAGGCTGGCCAGCTCTAACAAAAATACTGGTTGTTCCAGACTTCTTCCATTTAAGAATTATGGAGACTACTGTGCTCTTGGGAACCTTCAATGTAGCTGACATGTTTTGTATCCTTCTCCAGATCTGTGCCTAGACATATTCCTCTCACTGAATTGTGCAGGAAGTTCCTTTGACCTCATGTCTTTTTTTTTTTTTGGCTATGTCATGCATTTACAGCTGTGTGACATTATATAGACAGGTGTGTGCCTTTCCAAATCATGTACAATCAATTGAATAATCCAGAGAAATGGGATGTCTTAAGTGTCATAGCTTAGAGTTTGAATACTTATGTGAAATTTCAGTTTTTTATTTTAATAAACTTGCCAAGTTTTTAAAAATCAAAGATTGTTGTAAAAATTAAATAAAATGTGTAAACAATGAATGCTATATATATATATATATATATATATATATATATATATAGGCATTACATTTACCTGTAACCAATTCCTTTGGACAGTCTCCTCTCAAGAGCCACTCCACCTCCACTGAGATCATCCTTGATGATCTCTGTCCAGTCCAATGCTTCTCACAGAGTATTTGGGACCTAACAGCATTTATCATCATCATGTTAGGAATGCTGATGCTGTACATGAAGAGCTGTTAGGGAGGTGCTAAGGAGGAAGGGCCTCTAGTGGTTGTCTGTATAATCAGAGTCCTATTCTCTGACAAATGTAAACAGTGCCATTTCTCAGCATGTTGTACCTTCAAGAGATGGTGTGTTTGCACCAAAAGCACTGAATTATGATGAATACAGTCAGTCAAACATTGACTAGCAGGCTGACACATTGAAATTTAAGTCATGTGGGCATATAGTTACTAATTTGTCACAAAGGTAGGTAAAAGTATCAATCACCCCTTCTGGCTAACTGATTTTGCTAATGCCAGGAGGTGTGAGATAGGTGGTGTGGGACAAATAAACTTTATTCCAAAATCACATCTGTGTCATATATAGTGACAGAAAAAGCTATTAAATTACAGGGAATTATTTACCAGCATAATGTTGTAAACATGAATTATGAAGTTAAATTCAGCCTCTGAAAGGAACGTTCTAATGTTAGAAATAAATATATTTTAAGTCAGATGTTTGGCTTTTTTTAGTTTAGATTATGGAGCCACACAAAAAATTCTAAAATGCAATTAAAATGACATGTAATCCAGCACAGACACAGACTTGCTCTGAAATCAGATGCTTCTAAAAGAAGTATTGTGGACATATGTCAAACGTGCAGCAATTATGCACTCTGCCTGTTAAATGCTTCTTTATGAGAAGCATTACGTGTTTGGCATGAGACTGCTGTGCGGGATGAGGTCAAACATGAAGTGCTTCAAAGATCGAAAGCTGTAAAAAGGAGTTCCTCTTTTAGCTCTTTGGTGTGTTTTTTGACCAAATGTAAATAATGTGTCTCTCTGAAATGGCAATGTTTTACATAGTAGAAGAAAAGGGGATGAATTCATGGACAAAAAACAGTACATTACGATGGTCTTTTTTGGTGCTATAAGTGTCCGTTTACGATAAATAGTTACATAATCTCACATTTTATGGATGGCACTATCTTGCTAGGGTCTTCATAAAGGATTAACCCTGGATATATAGATATATGTAAATACAGAATACAGCTCTGTACTCAAGAAAAACAAAATAAGGTTTCACTTACTGGTCATCTCCAACCTCCTTTAGCCAAGCCATCTCACGCTGCGTCTGTCCTGTCACCAGCTCCTGGAGTCATAGTGACACATGGACACGTCAGGAAACCAACCAGTCATGGAACAGCACAAGGATTTAATAACACGCACTGTGAAGTATAACTTTCAGTGATATAATAACACGCAGAATGACACAGTATCAAGCACGCTGAGTGATAGCATAGCATAAGGAATGTGACATAGTAACATATGGGAATTGCATGCCGAATTATGTAAGAACTCACAAGGGACTCCGATCACAGTCAGAGCGACACACCATCACACACAGAAACAGCAAAATAACAAATCATGCTTAGAATGGTTTGCAAAGCAGTAGCCGATGATACACAAAGTGTCTAAAAGTGTATGAAGTTACATGCAAAGTTCTACAAATAAAGAAACCCTAAAACATAAAGCTGACACTTGGTCATGTTTCCCACACAGTAACAAGTCCAGCATGATTTACAAATCGATTTCCTCTGGTAGTATGTGAATTCAACATATTTGTGGTCAGCACTATTCATGTATCTCCTGACAGTATAACAAACTTATAGAAGTCCAGAAAGACACAGCCAAGAAGGCAACTAAAACATTGAATTTAGCAAAATGTTGGTTTTCATATGTCCACGTAGAGCAGATGGAACTACCCCAGTTGTTTTTCCAGTGATTTTTATAAATGAGGTGAACCTGAGCCTTAACTAAAACACAATATGTGCTGGCACTCAATTATGTAAGGTGCAGGTATTCGAGGTTTAACCCCACAACAACCTCCTAATCTCAATCATAAACATATATGAATACCGCACTCAAAAGATTGCAATGAAACCTAATCCTGCATTCAATTTCAAAATATTTATTGTAATGATATTAGATAAATTCATAAAGTTAATAGTATTTTATCATAGTGACACTCATTTCATCCTATATACATAAACTATTTACATATATATATATACACAGAATCCTCCCTCATCCACAGGACGGAGAGGAACAGGGGCCATCGAAGGGACAGGAACGTCCCGAGCGCGCAGCTCACTTCAAGGATTGCCTTCTTTAAGGATTACCGAGTGACCTGCTACACTGACCAGATTATACAGAGAGTTGATGATTGATCGTCTCTTCACTAAACAGCAATTGTTTTCATCCCCATCTATCACATACCATCTGCAGACTTCAGCATCCTCCTACTGTGTATACCCTAAAGCAACATCTACATTGGTGAGATCCATCCATATACAAGGAATTATATAGTGCACTATATTTTGGACTGTTAGACATCAGGACTGTATTATTATTATTTTTTCTATTTTTTCTTTTTTCTATTTTTTTCATTCCATTTTTCAATTTTTTCAATTTTTTCTATTTTTTGGATCATTACCTATTGTAAATAGATACATAGATCATGAACTTCAGCATGGATGAGGGAGGATTCTGTGTATATATATATATATATATATGTAAATAGTTTATGTATATAGGATGAAATGAGTGTCACTATGATAAAATACTATTAACTTTATGAATTTATCTAATATCATTACAATAAATATTTTGAAATTGAATGCAGGATTAGGTTTCATTGCAATCTTTTGAGTGCGGTATTCATATATGAGCCTTAACTAATATTGATCCAAATTTAATGTTTTTGGATAAACGTTTAAAATGATTTAATATATTGAATATTTTACTAGTTTGTTATATATTTATATGCATTTTGTTTTAGATTTTAATATTTTTTAAAAATATTAAATCATTTGAAAAGCTAATCCAAAAAAAATATAAAAATCAAGGCCAATGCATGTAGTGTTTACAATTATAGAAGCCATAACAAATACCTCCTTGTTCAATGTCTAAATTGTCAGCAATTAAAGGCCTACTGAAAGGACAACTGTCACCTCCATTCATCAAGTTGCGAAAGGTAAACATTGTATTTTTAAATAAAGTATATGTGAAAAAAAAACAATGAGGAAAAACTCATCCCTGGATTCCTTCTGAATCAAGCGCCATGGATCAGACAATGTTTGAAAATGGCGCTTGTATATGGCTGAAGTATCCTGACACATACTAAAGATAGCGGATGTACTGTGGATGCAAACATAGCTAATAGTCAGTTACAAGGACTACAATAATGATTTGTATGCAAGTATGTCAAACAGCTCTTCAGGCTACAAGGGACACAGTGAGCATAAAGGGCAACTGCCATCAAATTGTATCTTCTCAGCTTTTAAATATTTATTACATTTAATTAAAACATTTTTTTTAAATGATGTATATTGATTTTTAAGAAAATGTCACATTGTATCTGGCTGAGCAGCCATGTTGGGTCACACTCTTCTATTAAATGACCGGCTACTGCTCAACATAACTTACCTGCAGTTTCACACAGAGCCGTCACAGAAGCACGCAAATTAGGTTGAGCATCAGTTGGTCAGATAACAGTAGAGTCTGACACAGCACGACTGCACAGCCAGATAAAAAAGTGGCCTTTTCTCAAAAACTTGTAAAGAAAATCAATATACATGATTTAAAAAAATATATCATTACATTCTTTCCTCGCCCCCTCCTCCCCTTCTCATCCCACACTCAGTGCCCTCCCTGAACACCCCCCAACTACAACCCCCCCCCCACCACACAACTACACCTCCCACCTTCCTCGAACCACCCCACAACACGCCATCCATGACGGACCTCGGTGGAGCCTACACATAACCCCACTACACGATCTTACGCATACCAACCTAACCACAAACGTTCCCGAAACGCACCAAGGGACCACCGACCAACCAAGACAAAGAGCCAGACCGACGCCCATCCCCCAACAACACCTACTGACACACCACCGGATCACGACTAAACACTGTTAAACAGAGGCCTACACACCCAACCCACCCCACTCCCCAGACCACGCGACAACGGAGGACTAGGACAACACCACCCAACACAACGCAACTACAATCCAGGAGAGGCAAAACCAAGCAATGACAACCTTCCACCCACACACACACTCCACAGAACATTGGGCCTCAGAGTGAAATAGGAAATGGACCTAGTCCAATACGAAGCTGTCAATATAACCAAGAGTAACAAATCTAAACAGCAAATTGTAATTATGCCTTGCACTACTTTATACAAAGGCTACTCTTTTGTACCAAAACTACATTGAGAACTCTATATTTACGTATGTTACGCGATGCAGTATAATCACAATATACAGTATTTAATATCACTCCTAGACATTGTAGGTTCAAAGCACAAGCACAGATCAGTGAGTGTAGACAACAAAAGGATACTGATCCAAGCATTAGCTTGTAACCATGTGATTGAACTAATGCATATTTGACGCGTACTACACCTCTGATCAGGACAACTCAAGTTGCAGTGCAAATAATTCTGAAATAAATAAATCAATCACAATTTACAGATGATAGAAGATAAAAATGTTTACAGCCAAAAAAAGGCAATTTATTTTCTGTCTGTATAGTAAAGCAGACAAAATCCATGGCAATTCTTATGTGCCTTGGTTGGCCAGTAATGAGAATTTCATATTAGATTAGTCATTTTGTCTGAATGATACCTTTAATGGAGCAGTAGAAAGCAAATTGGCATAGCTTAATGTAAGCCTCACTAACTTCCACCCACATTCTAACCATTATGACCTTACTCCCACCCATGTTGCATATATATATACAATCTCTTCTATAAAATGTCTGTTGCGTACAGCAACATTACCACAATGTTTCATTCAACAGAAGTATTATTATAAGGAAAACTGCAACAACAACAAAAAATCGGATAAATAAATAAAAAGACGGATTCAAATCAAGTAAAGGCATACTAGTGGAATAGGGTTAGGGCTGGTGAAGCCATATGTTGTGGAATACGTCTCATAATGCTCTTACAGCCAAAATGTTGGCAATGCATCAAGGGAGAGGTAGTCCACGACATTTGGATTTCCAAAGTCTGATTTAGTGGTTCCCATCCAACTCTTGAAGATCCACTAATAGTCCATAGTAGGCGTTGAGGAGTGGGATGGGAACCCTTACAATAACACTAAGCCTCCCATATTTACCATAATGTGCATCTACTGTTATGCTTCATTGCACCCTGCAAATGTGACACCGCATGTAATAATTATGACATTCTAACCGAACATTAATTCCAACCCTATGTTCAAAGTAAAGCAACCTCAAACAGGAATTTACGGAGCTGTACCAAGGAAATAACAATTGAAATCTGAGTGAGATAATATAACAACATTCAATATAGATGTTGAAGTCGATTGGGAACTATATGCTGCTGCACGTAACATCATACTAATTGAGTATTAGTTTTAAAATAAAACATAATTCAGCCCATTTTGGTAAAGCATTTCTTAAAGAATTTCTGAAAATTATTTAAATATATACATCATGCTCATTGCCTGTGGTGTAAAGCCCATTTCTCAGAGATATGCCTGTAGGTAATTATGGGCATACTGGAGTAAATCTTTGCATCATGTAAATAAGAGTAAGTGGATTAGGAAACATTCACTTTCAATAAATGAGTAAGTGTTTTGTTGTGGATATTTATTAGTAAATACGCCTGTTGGCTATGTAGCTCCTTTTGATTACATTTATCTTTTAACTGTCAATTTGCAAATTAATATATTTTCCCCACTGAATTATTATAATCTTCTGAGTAATATAATGCAGAATTACACAGCCTGACGGGTATAAATAAATGTGTTCATACATCACCCACGGTGTATAAACTCTATAATGATTTATAAAATTATATACAGAGCAATATATATGAACGTGCAGATATAAATACACACAAAGGTTTATTCACTAACCAGGGAATGCTAAAAAAATTGTAAATGGAATTGCAAAATGTAGGCTAAAATAGTCAAGCTGTGACAAGAGCTGAATTAGAGAATTTAAAAACTACATATTGAAACTCTTTTTTAAAATCACTACAATTCAGTGTCTATTAAATAAATCCCCCGGTTTGATTTGATACACAAATTAAGTGTTATGGTAACAAACAAAGTTATATAATAAGTGCAAATATATAAACATAAAAATGTTTGCTTTTAAATAGGGCCTTCATGATGTCCACGCTGGCTGCGATGGAATTCGTAGTCAAACTCAGGAGCTGGATCGCCGCATTATACAGCTGCCCCAATGCAAAAGTGAGAGTCAACGGAGCCCTGACTAGCGGCTTCCCAATTCTTAATGACACAAGACAAGGATGCCCCTGTTGCCTTTGCTTTTTGCGATCTCGCTTGAGCCATTTCTTGTGGCAATCAGACAAACCTGAGACATAGGGGGATACCGATGGGAGAACACGGGACACAAGGTAGCCGCATACGCGGACGACCTCCTCTTCTTCATAACCAATCTGCGCATCACGCTGCCCTGCTTGATGAGGGAATTTGATGACTATGGAGCAATATCAGGCCTCAAGCTGAACCTCACGAAGTATGAAGTGCTCAACGTCTCTGTCCCGCAGGAGGAACTTACTACCCTAAGACCTCACTTCCATTTCTGCTGGTGCAACCAAAAGATGAAATACCTGGGTACGTGGGTGACAGAGAACCCGGCTGAATTATACAACTCTAACTTTAAGCCTCTCCTATGGAAAATCTTAGCAGACCTCAATAGCTGGGCCGTATAGCGGTCCTTAAGATGAATATTCTACCGAGGCTGCTTTACTTATTTCAAGCAGTGCCATTCTACCCAAATAGTTCTTCTCAACCCTGAAAACTGCAGTGATCCGATATGTCTGGAGAGGGGAAAGATCGCATCTTCAATACAACTTGTTATGCCTACCCAGGCAGTGGGGGGACCTGGCCCTTCCAGATTTTTCAAAAATACCATCAGGCAGCAACTCTGCATCGAATTGTTGACTGGCACGCTGTACGCTCTCATCAGCAATGGCCAGCCTTGGACTGGGGAGAAACTGAATTTTCTCTGCACTCAGCCATGTGGCTGGGGAAGCCCAAAACCCTGGATAACACTACAGATACCTCGCCTGTCGCAAACACCCTCAGGACTTGGAGATCCATCTGCGGAGCGCAACACATCTCCCCAGTCCACTGATACCGATACAATAGAACAGTTCACTAGGGAGAGGCTTGCCACCTAACACTTGGGCATACATTGATGAAGGACCTAACATCCCCATTCGGAAGACCTTAAGAAGTACAGACATGAAGAGCCTACCAGACATTATTGGGGAAATGGCCTCGACGCCTCTTCATCAATTTCTCCATATTCAATTGCGCCACTACTATAGGCAGATGCACAACAGGTACCCTGTGATCTCACATGGTTTGAAGACACCTGCGAGAAGGGCACACCATTGGAGAAAGCGGTCTCACTACTTTACCAACACCTACTGGTGGGAGATAAAAACACCAAGACAACCTTCAAGAGGCGATGGGAGGAGATGCTGGGCACAACATTCATGGATGCACAGTGGGACAAGGTCCTTATCCTGAACCATAAGAGCTTCATCAGCTGCAGACATCAAGAAACCAATTACAAGCTTATGTCTGGCTGGTATCACACACACACCCGCCTACATAGGATATTCCCGGAGGTCTCCCCCTTCTGCTGAAGGTGTGGCCTGGGAGAGGGATCGATCAAACATATCTGGTGGAGTTGCCCCAGGATCGCCCCTTTCTGGTACATGATACGGCCCCACACTGACAGAAGTTCTCGGTGAGCAACAACAACATGCAGACCGGTGGCGCCTATGGTTCCTCTACGTGGCGGACAGGGCGGGAGGTAACGGGGGCGCCGTGGTCGCTGGAGGGTAGAACAGTGGGGGGGCGCAGAAGGGTAGCTCTGCTCCAGATCCCACCATGCACTTACTTACAACACACATTTTCACAATCTCCTTAGGACCCTCTTCTATACATCTCCCCAACACCCACCCTCATATCTCTTGCTCTCTTTACCTCGACTTCTTTTGACCAATTTTTCCCAGACCCTTCCAGGGCAGGGATATTAAAGTATCATGGAACCGGAGATAGGCATGTGTGCCCCTGCAACATGTGTATGTGCGCGGTGGGAGACGTGGCTACAAGAAATGTGTGATTTGACCCAATGGTTTGTGAACCTTCTCTGATACCAGTACCCATGTGCACCAACTCCCACTGGTTGGGTTGATAATGAGGCAGTAGGGATTGCACCCACTAAGTAAGTGTCACGGAGGGTTGACCCGGACGAGGTAGAAGATGGTGACCCTGAACGCATGATGTGCAGCCTACACCAGATGCATCAGCGAACAGGGGACATTTTAACTGCCACCTCAAGAGTAGTATGGTTAATTTTGTGCATATGCTGATGTATGGTTTTCTTTTAGAACTGCTGATTTTAAATTGCAATCTCTTATTGTACATTCAGGGGAATTTGTAATGCTGTATCTCAATTTCAGTGCCTGTGCGCTCCCCTTGTTTCCTTATATTTCCTTATCCTAAAAAAACTCAAATAAAATATGATTTAAAAAAAAAAAAAAAATGTTTGCTTTTAATCAGTTACTGACAAGCTGGTAAGGTTTAAAATGGCTGTTGGTCAAGTTACCAACTTATGTTTGATTCCATGCTACAAAATGTCACTATGTGCAGCTGGTAACTAGTGAAAACGAGAAATTCTAATACCTAGTTACCATGCTAGTATATAAAACAACTTGCCGTGTGGGTTTTATTAAGTTGGAACGACAAACTTGACTTACAGACACTGCATACATGGTCATAGATCAGCTATAAATACATGATTTAGAGATGAAATGTCAGAGAAGCCCATGGGCAAATTTTTGTAGCACCATGCTAGGTTTTAAAAATTATCACCAGGTCAAATGCAGTCGCTTACTCACTCAACCTCTTCCAGGACACAATAAATAAATATTGTTGGTGTTGCCACAGGAACTCAACCAAGATACTATAAACATGTTATTGTTGCGATAACAACTATAGGCTTGCTATGGAAACATCACCATATATATGGTGTTGTATGTTAATGGTAAACTTTGAGGGCTGGCTTCCAGCATTGTTGGTAAGTTTTTACAGACATGCCTCTACTCACTAAAATGGCTGCCATTAATGCTAGCGCACTGCAGCGGTCTCCAAACTACAAAATCTCAAAATTAGCGACTCATAACTCTCTTTTTAACATTTCCCTCAAAGTATAAAAAGTTAAGCACTACTTATGAACTGGTTTCTATGCCAGTCCCTAAATTAAAACCTGCCTTAGTTTGGTTGTAAAGTGACAAAATCAAGGTAGCAACTACACATCCTCCACACACCCAATACAGACAGAGTCAACTAATTCCCTCACATTGAGCTGACTATCTCTCTCTATTACATTGGCTGCATGGTACAGGATAATGATATGGGACCAAGACATGGCCAGCCTCCAGGTCCCGTGGTCCCTTAATTTGCCCAAATTGACTGGGTATAAACTTGACCCCAAATAAGCTTGTTAAACTCTTGAACCTCAAAGGGACCAGGAGATGCCCAGTTTCCTTAACCTCATAAGGCAGTAAATTCATTTAATGTACAAGAGGCCAATTATTTTTCCTCAATCACCAAATTAGGAAAATAAAATTGTTAATTGGACTTTTTTTTTTTTTTTTTCAAAATAGTAAATGCAATGCTATGGATAGTATCATCTCAGGTAAATGTTTCTAGGGTGTAGACATTCAAGGCAGGGGTGGACCTTGGAAACCTATCAGTATTTTGTCGCCATAAATATCAACTGGCTATTGGTAATAACAGTTTACGGCTAGAAAAGGACCAAACTAGAAAAGGATCCCTAAGTGGTAGTGGGTACCAGTGGAGGCAAATGTGAGTAGTGTGAAGATGCAGACAGTGGTTGAACATGGGAAAGTTTTTTGGTTTCTTTAAACTGAAATGACGTACTGGATGTTGGGATTAAAAATGCTTAGTAACTGTTTTTTTATTGACAAAATAGGACTGAGAATTGCAGAGAATTGATAAGGGAATTGCATTTTAGAACAATATGTGTCATTTAAAACATTCTTCAACTCTTTGTTCTTTACCGATTTGGCTATATTGGCATAAAAGTTGCAATTTACTTGTCACTTCTCCACATTTTCTGACTTGGCAAATAACATTATGCAGTGCAGTGGATTAATTAACTAAACTATAAGACATGCAGATTGATAAATACACACAGTATGACATAGCATGCGGAGGAGCTATACAATAAAATGTAGCAATACACACACACACTGTGAGATTAAATCCAATGTTATATAAGAACATAGACATATATAAATGCACAGTGTATTATAATCTATAGCGTTATACATTAATATGACAATAATAATCATTATATGCAGACATACAGACACATACTTTATGATATGATAACATACAGCTATATGGGCAGTTGCGTTCCATAACAAAGTTATATTATGGTACGCACATCTATACACGTGAAAGCTACTGAGTGACAAAACACACCTAAGTAATGACAGGCAGACATATGCATACACACAGCATGCGCGGTATTATAATAAAATGCAAATAGAAGCATGTTGCTAGTGTCAGTCCTACTTACTATCTTACCAGTGTTCTGTTAAATTTCATGCTTTGAAATGGAGTTCAAGCAGTAGCTAATCTTACAGCACAATCTTTAGTGATACTATAAATCATAATATTGGAATTAAAGCACTTAGTGAAGGTCACGCTTTGAGAATCATTCATGTTTACAAAAAAAAAATGTTAAAGGAAGAGAGCAACTTTAAACTTTTAGGTATCAATAGTACAGCTTAGATTTAAACTTGTGTATAATCACACAAAGCTCTTTGCCTTAATCAAATAGCCCGTTGTAATGGCTGTAATAAAAGGACTATTCCCCGGTAATTGGGCATACCAGTTTACGTTGATTTGCCCTCTTATTTGATCATGCCAGACATGAAGGGTCCTCTGAAGCAGCATTTACAAAGCCGGATGCCATTCAACTGGATCAAGAGAATCAACTGACCAATGATTAGAATTTAGATTAGAATTAGATTCTGTTCATCCAAATTAGCCAGCCCGGAACCCTGATGACACCAAAATGATACTGCCAGAAAGAAACTGACACCAATCCGCTTTTAGATGCAAACATTTATATATATATATATATATATCCCGGGTGCCCTCACATAAGGAATATAAAACTCCATATATTCTAAAGAACAATGGGACTCATAGGGCTTGGTGCAAAAATCTAACCGCTGTTTTTATTCCATTTCCATACGCTAAAGGTAAGTCAATGTTTTGAACCTCATGGGGTCCTTTCTCAAGACAAATATATGCCAAAAAATCTAGGACATACTGTGTATAACATACAAACCATTACACCTGGTAACAAATTGAACAATTACTTTCTTACTATATATCTCTGTGTGCGTCCCATGCCCCCAAACCAAGAACGAACACACAAACACGTGAATTGCATGCAAGTTTGCTTCTGAATATTGTTCCCACCGGAACTACTGTGAGATGAACCATATCACCAGAGAATTCAATGCTTCCCATACACCCAAACACCAGTAAATATTCCCCCTAAATTACATTACTAAATAACAAATTCAGAAGCTGTACAGAATAAAGAAAAATATGTTAAAGGTATGAATATTCAATTAGACAAATTTACTTAAGAGTCAAAACATTAATTCAATGTTCATTTATTGGAGACAGGTCAGCACAAGCAAATACAGGTACACACACATCACCAAGACCCACGATAACACTCATAAGCAGAAATACTGATTACAAGATATAATATTAACAGAAACATTAAAAAAGGACAAATAATTCAGCTTCTGAATTTGTTATTTAGTAATGTAATTTAGGGGGAATATTTACTGGTGTTTGGGTGTATGGGAAGCATTGAATTCTTTGGTGATATGGTTCATCTCACAGTAGTTCCGGTGGGAACATATAAGTTTTTTTAAAAAACAGGTCCATCGACAAAAAATCTACACTAAAAAAAGTGTATTAGCTACGAAAATTATAAAAAATTATATATTCTCATTCAACTCATTTGGTGAGAGTAGGTTCAAAGTCTTGATCCAGAAAGTATCTCCTTGCAACAACAAACTGGAGTGATCATATTTCATTCTAAGTGGTGGTAACAAAACTGTTGCACTAAATTTCAGTGTTGTCAGTTTCTAAAAAAATTTTGGCCACAGGCATCTTCAACATTCTATCTCGAAATCCTGTATTTAGAGCTGATCTGTGACCATGGATACAGTCTCCAACACCTCTTTCAAATGTAATGAATTCTACACGGGCAAGTTGTTATGTATAGTACATATTCAATCTACCACTACTGCGAGGGACGTTTCACATGAACTGGCGAGACTTCATAAAAGGAAAATTGATTTAGACCAACATGGTCACTTTTGATCTGACTACTACAGAAGAGTCCACGAGATTTACGTATAGACAATATCCCAACCCTAGGGCAACATAAACCTGTTCTACGTAGGAAATGGATTGGTGTATTGAATCTCCTTGGATCTCATGATTATCACAATAGATTATGTTCAAGATGAATTAAGATTGATTTGTAAAGAAATAGCAGAATGTGAGGAGATGCAAGCACCTATCATTGCTACATTTGATACTACAATTACATCCAAATTACAGGAACAGATTTATAGTTATAAGGAATGATTTATTGCTATTTAAGTGACAAAAATTGGCTAAAGTAGCTGAGGATTATGAGCGAGATGTTTTGCTGGTAACAACACTTCACATTCTCAACCCACTTGGAGACAGACTTCCAGAAAGATTAAAAAGCCTACACGATATACCATGGATCAGAGTTTGGTGGAATCTCTATAAGCCACTGAAATTGAATGTAACCCTTTAAGGTTGAATCAGGGGAGAGATTTAAACACCAAGCAAACCCAGCGTGATTTTTTAAGACAAGGATACAACTTCAACTGTAGCACAAGAAGTATGTGCACCACATGTGCAAATAATCCAACAGATGGCAAATCAAGGAGTATGAACAATAAAACCACCAATAACTAACAAAATTATCCCCATTTTTTTAGTTATCCACTCATAAAATAACAAACATGGAGAAAGAGGTATTATCATTGGGATTGAATTCTGTACCTACTAATACAGTAAAATGTTTTGAGTGGCAAGTAGAACGATACATCTTGAATCGTTGAGAGTTAAAGATTTTTTTCACGGATCAAAGAAACAAAAAGGAAGTTATTGAAACGCCTTTCAAATTTAATGGAACTTTACTTTAGAGTAACTTTAAGTTACTCTAATTCTTCTTCAGCAACTTTTCAGAGAATGATATAGGTTCAATCAAATGAATACCTTGCTACGAGGTCTTTGGTTGAACACAATTTAACATATAAACAGAAGAAAGCATTGCAAGAATTGTCTTAATATCCCACGATAGTGGTCCCCCTGGAGAACAAAGGTGGTTGAATTTGTGTTATGAATTATACAAACTACCGATGATAAATTTTGAATCAGTTACTGGGATACTTATTGATATTGAGATGATGCCTCTCAATCCAACAAATAATTATTTGTTAAACAATTCACATTTTCTTACAAGAACCAAAAAGGACACAACTTCTGGAATAAAAGGGAATCTTGACGGAATATTTCCGTCATGTGTCCTTAAGGGGTTAAGGGGTAGTTAGTCCCTTAATAAGCTCCTTAAAGATGTTGAACTACCTGAAGGCAGCATACTCTTGGCTACTATGGATGTATCCAGCTTGTATATGATAACTCCCCAAGACTTTAGCATGGAGGCAGAATAAAAGTTACTGATTCTATTGAATAAACAATTTTCGCTTTGAACATAGGATTTATGTACTGCACACTAGAACTGCGATGGAGGCATCTATGTCGCCTTCCTATGCTAATGTTTTTATGCATGATTTCGAGATAATCTATGTAAAGAAAATCTTTGGTGACCATGTTATACTTTACAGGTGGTACATAGATGACTGCTTTATAATTTGGTGTTGTCAGGAGGCATCCTTTGTCAAAGCTATGGAAAATACGGACTCACTTTCTATTCGTGAGACATGACATTAGTACTGAAATTATTCATTTCTTGGATCTCAGCATTGTGCAAAAAAATAAGAATTTGGAATATATATATTATATAAAAAGAAAACAAACAGGGCTGGAACATTAACTGTTCCGAATATTGCTATTAAGAAAAGCTGTTTTTTGATGGAATTTGGACAAAAACCCTGCTGGAATACCTAATTCTACATTTAACGGCATAATGGGCTGAAAACAAACAAACTAAGGCTGATAAAGGGCCTCCCAGCCGAGATATTCGGGACCTTCTCCAGAGTTCTAAAAGGACCACATGGGACAATATGGCACTGCTGGACAAGGGAATATATCTCCTTTGACCCAGGAGATGGGGCCTCATTTGGCTTGATGCCAGGAACTAAATCCATTGCACAATGGGAAGCTGTCAGAGCTGCCGTGATGAAAAAAATGTGTTGGCTGAGCTCTGCACAAACATTTTAGTGGACATAGCCCACTTTAAAAACTCCATAGAGGGAGCCTCCAGGAGGATCACCCTACTAGAGGCCTCTACTAGCACTCAAAATCCCGGGCTGCATTTGGAGTGACAACTGGAGGAACTCTGACAGCAACAACTTAGAACCACTGCGAAGGTGGATGCTCTGGAGGTTCAGAGGAGAGGTTACAATTTAAAAAAAAAAAAACATTTTAAAGACTAGTGGCTTACCAGAGAATCTGGGTCTTGACGACCTATTGCACTTTATTAGGCCATTTTGAATATTGTTACTATCGCCCAGACAAGTCAAACGTGAATACACCACCACCCACCTAACCTAAGACCTCATTATTAGATTCATAACAAGGCTCTACTCCTTGTTGCAGTGAGGGGAAAAACCCTGAATCACTTTGAAGGCTCTACACTGCTGCTGTGCCCTATCTACCGAGGAACTCACTTACATGGTGCCAGTCCCTGATGCCTATCTAACAGCACCTCTGCATCAGGTACATTCCCTACAGATAGGGTATACAGAGAGTGCTCTTATTTACTCCAAGGAAACACCCACAGCTTATGCAAGCTGGACCTCCATGAGTCACCAGAGGTCGTTGGGGCAGGTCTGTTCCACTTCGATCCTTCGAAAATCCTATTGTTCACACTCCACTTATCTTATCCACCTCAGTGGTGACCTGACTGTTTTTTTTATTACCACTCACAATTATTGCATCCTGGCACGACAAGCTTAAAAAACTCCCAGGGGTCCACTAATGATTGCTATAATATTTTTGCTACCTGTCATTTTCTTTTCCTTTTTCCATTTTCATATATATGGGGTAACATAATATTAGGTATCTCTATGATATGAGAGATGTTACCCCATATATGATATCTCTCTAGTATTTTTAGGGCTGTATGTAATACCTGATCCGACAGTTTATTATCTATGCTTTTTATAGTATTGACAGATGAAAATTGTTAATATAATCTTTAGTCCTCGCCTATCCCCCCACCCCCATTGTTGGGCCCCATTGCATACGGCAAACAGACAACAAACCCCTAAAAAAAACAGACATGGTGCGCAAAAAGCCCATTCCACCTACTCCAAAAGAAGGGCAAGACATCGGCCAGATGCTGGCAGCCTCTGCATGCACGAGAGGTATGACAGCTACACAGCTAGAGGCTACTCCAACGCCACCCACGGCGGGAATAGTAATACCTGAGGCCCCAGCCATAGCAAACGGAACGGCCCCATCCACAAAGCAGGACATTCACAATTTACTCATGCACTTCCAAAACTTGTTTACTGCAGAGCTGAATGTGGTCAAGACAGAGGTGCAGGCAGTGGCTGACAGGGTACAGGCTACTGAGGAGGACATACAGGATCTCAATCAAGGGATGACTACCCTGAATGAATCTGTCCAGCAAGAGCATTACATACCTCACTATCCATACGAGTGGACTACTTGGATGACAGAGGAAGGCAACGTAACATAAAAATCCGAGGGGTAGCAGACTCGCTCCCCCCGGGAAGAAATTCCCCACTTCATAAGGCATTTGGCAGCAACCATCTTACCTGCGAAATCCGCCAAACAATTCGCCTTTGACGGTTCATACCGCATCACAATATCCTCACAAGCGCCCACCACGGCACCTAGAGACATAATCCTGTGCTGTCAAACCGTTGCAGACAAACAAAGGCTCCTCATGGCACTTAAAGGGAAAACCCCGCTCCACTTTGAAACACACAACATTAACCTCTTTCAAGACCTCAGCAGGCCCACCTGTCAAGGTTATACTCCCCAACACGCAAACCAGAGAACTATAAAGGCGAACACAGATAAACGTATAACCGGACCTTAAAGTGGCCGGACTTAACGTAGGAATGAGAGAAAAGAATAGTCAAACATGCCAAAGTCAGGGATACAGAGATACGGGAAAACGAAATAGACAGAGCCAAGGTCAGGGAGCCAGAAATAAGAATAACCAATAAATAAGCCAAAGTCAGGAACCAGAGAAAAGACAACTACTAAGAACGCACTCTCGGGCTAGAATAAACCACGACAGGGCAAGAAGTGATGTCAGAAGGAGGTTAATATAGGGCAAGGTGAATGCTGATAGGCAGGGATAGAATTGAAGGAGGTATAAATAGATAGTGGTAATATCCCTGCCGGCTACCTAGTGCGCGCGAGCACGTCCCCGGGCGATCTCCCAAATGCGCGCGCGCCCACCCGGAGGCGCATGTGCGACGCCCGCCAGCGATCCACACCGCCCGAGATGAGAGGACGGACGGCGGGACCGGAATGGCGTAGGACACCAGGTATAACAGAACCCCCCTGAAGGAACGCCCACTGGAGGGACACCAGAAGGGCGAGAAGGAAATCTAGCACGGAACGCCCTAAGGAGTCGGGGCGCATGGACCTCAGAAGCAGGAACCCACGATCTTTTCTCGGGCCCATAACCTTTCCAATGAACCAGGTACTGAAGTGAACCCCGGGAGATGCGGGAGTCGACAATATGTTGGGTCTCATACTCCTCTTGACCATGAACCAAAACTGGAGGAGGAGATCGGGAACGAGAATGACTGTTGCATATAAGCGGTTTCAGGAGAGACGTATGAAAGACGTTGGGCACACGAAGGTTTTTGGGCAAATCTAAAGCATAGGAAACAGGATTGATCCTTCGCAAAACCTTGTAAGGATCAATGAACTTAGGAGCCAACTTCATTGAGGGAACGCGTAAGCGCAGGTATCGCCAGCAACATAAGAAGGTGCCGCCCTACGGTGCCTATCCGCAAAGGCTTTTTGAGTAAGCATAGTCTTCTTCAAGATGGCATGAACCTTCCTCCAAGTGTCATGTACAGTGGATAAGTGTTCATCCAACACCGGCATTCCTTCGTGAGAAAATGAAGCCGGAAGAAGATTAGGATGATGGCCATATGTGACAAAGAAGGGACTGTGACCAGAAGCAGAGTGTTCCTGGCGAATTCAGGGAAGAAGGTCAGCCCAGTTGTCCTGGAGTTGAGACGTAAAACAATGGAGATATTGTTCAAGGCTCTGATTAGTCCTTTCAGCAGCACCATTCGTTTGAGGATGATAGGCTGAAGAGAAGGCGAGTTCAATGCCCATGTCTTTACAAAAACCCCTCCAAAACTTTGAAATAAATTGTGAACCCCTATCAGACACAATGACGTCTGGCATACCGTGTAGTCGTATTATTTCCTTGGTGAAGGAAAGAAGGCAGAAGAAGGCAATTTTCTCAAAGGTATGAAATGCGCCATTTTAGAGAAACGATCAACTATAACCAAAATGACAGTAAAACCCTTAGATGGTGGCAACTCTACTATAAAATCCATAGACAGATGAGACCAAGGACCTAACGACAAAGAAAGGGGATGAAGAAGTCCACATGGTACTTGATGAGAAGGTTTAGATTGGGAACAAACGTCACACGATGATATGTAAGCTTCAACTTCCTTTCTAAGAGATGGCCACCAATACTGTCGTGTAATTGCATAAATGGTCTTAGCTACCCCCATATGTCCAGCCATTTTACTGTCATGGTAATGGCTGAATACTTCCCCTCTTAGCTCTGGAGGCACGTAGAATTTATCAACAGGCTTGTCACTAGGTGCCCTATCTTGGACCCTTTGGATCTTGTGCAGAAGAGGGGAAGAGACTCTGATTATAGTCAAAGCAATGATTTGCCACTCTTGATAAAGAGGAGGTCTGACCTCCTCTTTATCAAGAGTGGCAAATTGTCTGGAAAGAGAATCTGCTTTGGTGTTCCGATTACCTGGTCTATAGGAGATTACATAATTAAAGCGGGAAAGAAAAAGAGCCCAGCAGGCTTGTCTGGGAGAAAGCCTCTTAGCGTCACTCAAATAGTATAAATTCTTATGATCGGTGAGAATCATGTTCGGAACTGTAGATCCCTCAAGTAAGTGACGCCATTCCTTGAGGGCTGATACTATGGCTTATAATTCTCTATTACCGATATCATAATTCTTTTCAGCAGGTGTCAGTCTACGAGAAAAGAATCCACAAGAATGCAACAGAGCAGTAGGGGATTCCCTCTGGGAAAGTATAGCCCCCACACCGGTCTCGGAGGCATCAACCTCAAGGATGAAGGGTCTACAGGGGTCTGGATGTACCAGGACAGGAGCTGAGGCAAAAGATTTCTTCAAGAGAGTGAAAGAAGCTTTGGCCTCCGCAGACCAATTGACATGATTAGCTCCCTTCTTGGTCATAGCTGTGATTGGTGCTAGAATCTGGGAAAAGCCTTTTATACATTTTCTATAATAGTTAGCAAATCCAATGAACCTCTGTATGGACTTCAAACCAATCGGTAAGGGCCATTCAAGAATAGAAGATAGTTTTTTAGGGTCCATTTGAAATCCCTCAGTAGAAATTATATAACCTAAAAACGGAATAGAAGTCTGATCGAACAAGATCAAGAAGGGTCTGTAATATACTTCTAACTTGTTGGTGATGTATCTGAATATTAGGAGAATGAATAAGAATGTCATCAAGAAACACAATAGCGCAAGTGTGCAAATAATTTCGTAAGACATCATTGATAAATTCTTGGAAGACTGCTGGCGCATTACATAGACCAAAGGGCATTACCGTATACTCATAATGACCACTTAGAGTATTAAATGCCGTCATTCATTCGTCTCCCTCTTTAATGCGAACTAGATTGTAGGCTCCTCTAAGGTCTAATTTGGTAAAGACCTTAGAACCACGAAGCCTGTCAAAGAGCTATGTTATCAGCGGTATAGGATACGCATTTTTTAGAGTTATTTTATTCAGACCCCTGTAATCTATGCAGGGACGCAAATCCCCCTCCTTTTTGGCCACAAAAAAGAAGCCAGCCCCTGCAGGGGAAGAGAAACGTCTGATAAACCCCTTACTTAGAGATTCTTGTACATATTCCTCCATAACCTTATTTTCATTTTGAGAAAGAGGGTAAACCCTCCCCTTGGGGGGCATGGTACCAAGGAGGAGTTTGATAGCACAATCATAAGGCCTATGTGGAGGAAGATGGTCTGCCTGTATTTTATCAAAGACCTTCGCCAGGTCTTGGTACTGAGGCGGTACGTTAGTGGAAAGTGGAAGAGCTGATGGAACATTAAGAGAACAAAGGGGTTTAACCTGACTTAAACATGAACTATTACAGGAAGTACTCCAAGACAGAATTTGACTTTCTCTACAGTCAATAACAGGGTTATGTTTTTGTAACCATGGAAAACCAAGAACCAAAAGGCAAAAAGGGGAAGAAATGACCTGGAAAGACAACTTCTCTTTATGGGTAGCGCCTATTGATAAAATAACAGTCTTGGTTTGATGCGTAACATAGGGGACTGTTAATGGTCTACCATCTATGGCCTCAAAGGCCAAGGGTGTTTCTTTCTCCTCCAAAGGAAGAGAAAGAGCTGTAGCGAAGGTCTGGTCAATAAAGTTGTCTGCAGATCCAGAGTCAATGAGGGCCATAGTGAGATGACTAACACTTCCCCAGAATAGGGTTACAGGCATAACACATCTGTATGAATTTGTTTTAGGGGACAGAGACATAACACCCAAGGCCGGTCCCCTGAACGAGCTTAGGTGGTAGAGTTTTCCGGACGTGATGGGCAATTGTTACGCAAATGCCCCTTACGACTGCAGTATAGGCACAACCCTTCTCTTCTTCTGTAAGACTTCTCAGCCTCAGAGAGTCTTGTATTACCTAGTTGCATGGGTTCAGAATCGGATTCAGGGGTTGGCAAAGCAGGTAATCCGGTTATCATAGGACGAGGAGTGATTCTTCCTAAAGCCCTCCTTTGTCTATCTAAATTAAGATGCTTCTGTCTAACCCTGATATCAATATCTGACATATACTGTATAAGGTCTTCTAGGAGTTCTGGTAAATCCCTGGCTGCCACTTCTTCCTGTAAGGACTCATTAAGGCCCTCAAAAAACACAGCTGTTAGAGCACTGTTATTCCAAGTCAATTCAGAGGCCAAGGTGCGAAATTCGATAGCATAATCTGCCACTGTTCTAGATCCTTGTTTGATTTTTAACAAGGCTCTGGCTGCTAGTCTCTTTCTGCCTGGGGGATTGAATACATTACGGAAAGTCCTGAGGAACAATTTAAAATTAAAGACAATCACGTCATTATTTTCCCATAAGGGATTTATCCAAGCCAGGGCTCTACCTTCTAATAGGTTCATAATGAATGCAATCTTGGACCTATCAGTAGGTAATGAATCAGGGGCTACTTCAAAATGTACGCCCACCTGGTTCAAAAAACCCCTGCATAATGATGGATCCCCGAAATAACGAGGAGGGGGAGTTAGACGAATAGTTGGAGTGGGATGAGTCGCAGATGGTGGATCAACAGCACCTTGAGAACTACTGTCCTCTACCTCTGGTTGAAGACACGCAGTCCTGGTGAGGATAGTTTGCAAAGCTTGGGCAAACTGATCCATTCTATGATCTAACCCCTCTATTCTATTTTCATTTGCAGCCATTTGTTGTCCTAGGTTTGCAGGGTCCATGGCCCTGTCGTAATGTCAAGGTTATACTTCCCAACACGCAAACCAGAGAACAATAAAGGCGAACACAGATAGACGTATTACCGGACCTTAAAGGGGCCGGACTTAACGTAGGAATGAGAGATAAGAATAGTCAAACACGCCAAGGTCAGGGATACAGAGATACGGGAAAACGAAATAGACAGAGCCAAGGTCGGGGAGCCAGAAATAAGAATAACCAATAAACAAGCCAAAGTCAGGAACCAGAAAAAAGACAACTACTAAGAATGCACTCTCGGGCTAGAATAATCCACGACAGGACAAGGAAGTGATGTCAGAAGGAGGTTAATATAGGGACAGAATTGAAGGAGGTATAAATAGATAGTGGTAATAGGCCACTCTCTCTTAAAATTTGGAGTCCACGATATCCCTGCCGGCTACCGCACGTCCCCGGGCGCTCTTCCAGATGCGCGCGCCCCCCTGGAGGCGCACGCGCGCGACGCCCGCCAGCGATCCACACCGCCCAAGACGAGAGGACAGACTGCGGGACCGGGACGGCGTGGGACACAAGGTATGACACCACCCTATTATGGAGAAAATCGATGAAACCCATAACTGCATCTCTACAAACTGCGGGACTAGCCTACCGCTGGACTTACCCGAGATCTCTCACAGTATTTTGAGAGGGAAAGGCCCTGCGAGCAACAAGCCCCACAGAGGGTCCGGTCTTCCTTCAGTCCCTGGGAATAACGGAAGCAACCCCATCGACGAGCTCCAATCACCAATGGGACAATCACTCCCTTTGTGCCAGGGAATGAACTGGACTCACTGACTTAAAAACCTAAAGTTTGGAAAAGAACCAACTGTTTTTGTTTTAGTTTCATCCTTTGCTTTTACGCATTACTTACGTTTGACCATGTTACCTACATGTGCATAACTATGCCTAGATACCACTAATAACCATACAACGGCCACATGGCGGTCCACCAAGTGCTGCTATAGCGACACAAACACACCCCCAATAGATAGATAGCTCTCAATGCCCCAAAAGATATAGGGGGTTTAAAACTCACAATACCCTCCCCCCATAGCCTCATGGGTTAGAGGCCACACAACACCCGGGAGACACACTAATGCCACGGACACATAGTCTCCTGTTTCCTAGACTAAAAAAAAAACCAGATAGAAATAGTGTTTTACAAGGAAAAACTTTTTACTCTCCGAAAGTGTTTAAATCCCCTTTACACAATTTGTTTGTGTTCTTCGTAACAATTCAGATGCATCTACGGCACATAAGCAACTTGAAATATGATGGATTGGTTTTTGACAAGGGCATATACAGCACACTTGTTATAGACACAGGTAGAATGAGCAAAACAAACATTTCATATGGAGGACCATAATGGAAATGTCATAAAGAAAGAGAGAATTAGTGTGTGCAGACCTGTTTATAAAATGAGATACACTACTGAATTTATTAAATCAAACTGGAACATTCTTTCTAGCTGTAGAATGTTGCCAAATATATTTTAAACATCCTCCATAAATTAGCTACTCAAGAGGCAAGAACCTCAGAGATATGTTGGGTATAACTGATCCCCTGCACTGTTTTGAAAAGAACTGGCTACGTGATATATCTGATCGGACTGGTTGTTATTGTTGCAGTGGCTGCATGATTTGCGGCCACATGATTCAGACCAAATATTTTGTACACCCACATAAAAATAAATCATGTAAAATCAATCACTACATTACCGGTTTATCGGAATATGAAGTATACAAAATGACTTGCCCATGTGGGCTTCATTACGTTGGAAAGGCGTACTTGACTGTTCGAGATAGCATCCGTGGTCACAGATCAGCTATAAATACAGCATTTAAAGATGGAATGTCTGAGAAGACTGTGGGCAAAATGGAGAACTCACCCTTTGACAACACTGAAATTTACGGCAATTGTTTTATACCACTGCTTAGAAGGGGAGGTGATCACACCCATGTTCCAACGGGAGACTTCCTGGATCAAGGTTTGAAACACTTTCTCACCAAATGGGTTGAACCAGAATATATCATTGTTTATCATTTTTGGAGCCCTGCAGACTGACCTGTTTTTTTATGGGGGAGGGGTTAACTTATTTTTGTCATAATTTGCAGGTTTCTCTTAAATCATATCTTGTGCTAAGTATTTCTGCTTGTTAAAATGGGTCTTGGTTATGCCTCTCTGTTGTATTCTTTGCAGGCTACACATTCCTGAATTATGGATTGAATAGTTACTATTTGATTACCTAAGTTTGCCTATTGTTTGCCTTTGCAGGTTGATGTTATTTATAATCTATCATGAAATTGTACTGTGTAAATGGCTAACTTGTCCAGGCTAAATGATTATGGAATTAATGTTATGGCTTTTTATAGCATTTATGTACTATAGCAAATACTGAAACCTTTAACATATTTCTATATATTTGTTCTGTCCAGCTTTAGAATTTGTTCTTAGTTATGTGATTAGAAGGACATATTCTGGTATTCTGGTATAACTAAGAATATTGGTATTCGGGTGTATGTGAAGCATATAATCTTTTGTTAATGTGGAATGCTTCCATTTTACAGTTGTCCCTGTGGGGACAATATTCAATTGCACACTTAAATGTGATTTATTTGTGCACCGGTGTTTCTCTGTTTGCTCCTGGTTATGAATAAAAAAAGGGACAGCTGATGCGCAGATTGCTGTTGCTTTAGTATGGGCAGAATGTAGTGCGCCAGAGGTAAAAATCTGGATGGCAGGAAAGGACTCAGAATTTAGGCTTTTTCACAAATGAGAGATGGTTGGAAGGTATGTATATCTGTTAATAGCTACTACATACTAAATCATTTATTTTAAACTTTACACAAATGTTTCTATGTGTAAATCGTATTTCTGAGGTGGGTTTATTTAATAAACTGGTACTTGTTTGGGTAATTAATGGGAAACTATAGTGACCAAAACAACTTTATCTTAATTAAGTAGTTTTATGTATAGATCATGCCTCTGAAGTTTCAGTTCTCAATTATCTGTCATTTAAGAGTTAAATGGCAATTGTTTCTGTTTATGTAGCCCTAGTCACACCTTTCTGGCTGCATGAAAAAATGGTTTATTTTTCAATCAGATGTTAACTTACTTTAAAAAATGTAATATCATTCTCTGTAGATTTAACTTTATTAACACAAAGGAGGCTCTGGCAAGGTCTAGCAAGCTATTAACAGTGCAGGAGAGAAGGAATTCTAAATTAAACAGAATTTACAATAAAAAAGTTTAAACATTAGATGACTTTACAGTAAGTGTTTAGAAAGAGTGTGCATGCAGGGAGGTGTGACTATGGCTGCATAAACAAAGTGATTTAACAACTAAATGGCAGCAAATTTAGCGGTGAGATTGCAGAGGCATGATCTATACACCAAAAATGCTACATTAAGCTAAAATTGAATTGGTGACTATAGTGTCCCTTTAACTTAACTGGGAATCTTGAAAATTCACCAAGAAATGGTATATTAAATGCTGAAATTGGCAAACTGAAAAAGGTTTCCAGCTCAGCAATTTTGGACTCTAATTTGCAATTACATAATGAGCTTCTTTTGTTGTTGTCACTTATTTTAGCTGTTTAAGGGATGGTCTAGTGCAGAGGTAGGCCAATCTTTGGCACTAAAGATGTTGTGGACTACATCTCCCATAATGCTCTTACAGCCGTAATGCTAATAGGGCATCACAACACCAACACAACAACTGCTGACAGTTGCCTAAACCCTGGTGTAATAAACTTGAAACTGTAAGCCCTATATCAATATCAAACTGGAACCAAAAGTCTTGCTGTTTGAATGACACATCTGGTGGTGCTGCCAGCTATGGTTTCATTTTGGCTATAAATTGTGAAATTCATGTTGAATTCAATCATTCTTTGTTCTTCACGAAAGTGCAAATGATCAGAAAATTGAAACAAACACTGGGAAAATCCAGCACAGAGTTAAAAAAACACCTACTTCCTACTTCTTGCACAGTGGGATGTTGGGAGATTATTTGCAAATCACAATCTCTAATTGGCTGCTTATATCACTCTGTGGCCATGTTTTACATCAATAAGAGTCACCAATGATCCTAAAAATGTGATGCAACTCAATGCTAATGATAATATCAATCTGCTTGCAATATGATACTAAACTGAATTGATAGAAATAGTTGTGTTTTCAAATGGCTTTGCACTTGTTTGAGGCCCTACTGCTTGGAGATATAAGTAATTTAATTATATACAATAGTATTCTACTTAAAGTTGCACTGCCCCACTATTTCCCCTTGTTTATATAATTTGGAAATTAATCTTAGTTTTTTTAGTTATACACAAGAAAAAGGCTAGTGGCAAGAGGGTGGGGGAAGTATAATCTAAAAGAAAAACCAAGCAAACATAACACAGGACAGTAATTTAGCTTTAGTTAAATATTTTAGCCATATTAGCAATTGACTATTAAAGGGATTCTCTAGTGCCAGGAAAACAAACCCGTTTTCCTGGCACTATAGAATCCAGGAGTGCTCCAACCCCCTCCCACCCCACATCCGACGTCGCTGAAATGGTTAAAACCGCTCCTCCCACGCTCCTCCAATAGCCGCGCTCGCATTAGGATTTCCCTATAGGAAGGCATGAGAACGTCCAACGTGGATTAGACGACCAAAAGTTGTCTAAGAACCCGGAAGTCCCTCTAGTGGCTGTCTTGTAGACAGCCACTAGAGGAGAACTTAACCCTGCAAGGTAGGTAATGCAGTTTATAAAAACTGCAATAGTTACAATTGCAGGGTTAAGGGTGTTGGGAGTTGGCACCCAGAACACTTCAATGGACTGAAGTGGTATGGGTGTCTACAGTGTCCCTTTAACAGTACTAATTTTATAAGTCTCAAAATGATGAAAGGCTGATTTAACACCTGCCAGAAATCTGACAGGTGATACTGATGTTTAAATAAATTTAAACCATCTAAACCATGTCATGGAACAAAGTGGAAACCAGATGTCATCTAATACTGCTTGGACAGGTATTCATGTTTTGGTGTTCCTTGGATGGGATCTGGTTTCCTGTCTAAGTTTGGTATGTGAGTAGCACTGAAAGCAAGAGCGTTCTAGACATATCATGAGTTACTTACAGGAACCTTTATTACAGTACTTATACGTGTACATCTCAGGTGTGTTTGGCTGATTTGTCACATGAATCCTAAATAAAAAAACTTGATGAAAAGAGCCAGAATACTGTTGGCATCTGGAAGACCTCAATATTTGTGTCAGAGCTCACCAAAGATGTCCACCACAACTGCAAATCTATACATCATACCCAACCATCTGCATGTCACAGCCTCAAGCCACTAACAGGACAGATGCCCACATTTAAGATATGCCACTGGAACACATTACCATTTCACATGTACTGACTTTAACATCCCCATTATAACAAACAACAAGCATCTTTTCCCATACCTAATAATGGGTTCCTTTCTTCTCAGGAGTAGAACGCTCATATGGTAGGGTAAAAGCTTCCCTGATGGATCTTCTTACTCAGTTCTACTCCGTCAGTCCGTGTTTCTATAAACCTAGTAAGAGTATGGACTGCAGGAAATTAATAGGATAGGCTGAACAGCTCATTCAAGGGTCCATGTGGAAATTGTTGCCTAGCTTAACTCTATCATACAATTTGCCTTCCTGTCAGACTCAAACAATTTCATGGTTTACCTAGACCACCGCCTTTTGACTTTTTTTGCTGTGTCTAAATATTGCATTTTATCTTCCTGCTCTGGACCTTAACATTTGTAATGTTTTGCTAACCTACCACTGTATGCTATATAGCCAGGAAAGGTATTCTCTCAGGCTGCAAACCAGCTACACCCAGTGGCGTACTAAGGGGGGGGCGGTCCGCCCCGGGTGCCACCAGGATGGGGGGTGCCATGGCCAGCCCCCCCGGTCCCCCCCAGCTGCAGCTGCCCGAGCGCTCTGTATAGAGCCTCAGGCGGCTGCAGCTTTGCCCGGGCGGTGCTTCCATGAGGGCGGACTGCACCGCCCGGGCGCAGCCTGAGGAGAGGCTGACAGGAGGGAGCGCTCTTGTCAGCTCCCTCACTGCAGCATGGTCCAACGGGTACAGAGAGTAGCTGTCTCCTGTACCCGGCCGGACTAACAGGAAGTGCACACTGAGTGTGCACTTCCTGTT
>OW240917.1:197516791-197594407 GCA_933207985.1 Pelobates cultripes | reverse complement strand
AATAAGGGGGGGTGAGAAAGATAAATAAGGAGGGGTGAGAGAGAAATAAGGGGGGGTGAGAAAGATAAATAAGGGGGTGAGAAAGAGAAATAAGGGGGGGGTGAGAAAGAGAAAAGGGGGGGTGGGTGAGAAAGAGAAATTGGGAGGAGGAGAAGGAAATTGGAGCGCGAGGAGAGATTGACATTCATCACATACACACAATGCACCTCTTGCACACAGAAAAACACACAGACACACATACACAAGCAATGCAACCGTTACACACAATGCATCCCTTACACACACAGAAACACACAATGCATTCATTACACACACTCAATGCACCCCTCACACACATTCAATGCATCCCATACATACACAGAAACACACCTTGCAGTCCTTACACATACAAACACAATTTCACACAATGCATTCCTTACACACATATCAGGGCATCCCCTACACACTCCACCCCCTGTGAACAAACTCATTGGTGGACCCTGGGACCCAGACCTTGAGCTGTGTAAAGGACCCCCAAAAAATGGAGCTGCTTCCCGTTCTCCCAGAACATTGATTTTTGTGACCACAGTTACAAACCGCCCCCAGAGAGCCTGTTCTGCACCAGACCAGTGGAGCCAGACTGCAGCTAGAGCCCATCATCATCCTCATCTGGTTGTAAGTAGGCAATCTAGTATATTATTCGTGGCACTAAGCTCTAATTTACCTCACATTAAAGAAACACTATAGTCCCCAGAACCGCTTCAGCTTAATGTAGTGGTTCTGGTGTCTATAGCCTGTCCCTGCAGGCCTTTTAATGTAAACACGGCGGCACTGCAGCACTGGCGTTAGTTAACATGGCAAATCATATGGCTGGGGCATTGTGATGTCACATGGGGGACGGCAAACTTTACTTTTGCCTTGGGCGGCAAAAATCCTTGTACCGCCCTGGCTGGAGGGGGCTGTGTGAGCTGTGGCCGCACAGTGTCCCATGGTAGTTAGGGTTCCGTGCGGCCAGTACAGCTCACTCAAGCAAACAGCTGATAAACTGGCCGCACAGAGGAAATGTGTATGTGTGACTGTCTGCCTGTGACTGTGTGTGACTGTCTGCCTGTAACTGAGTGTGTGACTGTCTGTCTGTAACTGAGTGTGTGACTGTCTGCCTGTAAATGTGTGTGCGGGGCTGCAGGGATTTTGTAGAAGGGGTAGGGGGTTTTGTATTGGGACAGGAGTCTTTATAAGGGGGGATAAGCAGGGGATTTGTGGAAGGGGGTTGCGAGGGTTTTGTAGATGGGGCAGTACAGGATTTGTAGAAGGGGCAGGACAGAGGTTTTGTAGGAGGGGCAGGGCAGGACAAGGGTTTTGTAGGAGGGGCTGACAGCGGTTTTGCAAAGTTTACAAATTGTAAAAATAAAAGAAATAAAACCTTTAACATTTTTACAGGTTTTTTTTTTTGGTTTTTTTGGGGGGAGGGGGGTGGGGGGGTGCCAAGCACAGGATCCGCCCCGGGTGCCAAATGCTCTAGGTACGCCCCTGGCTACACCGTAAGGACTTCTTTAGAAATGCAGTTCCGACTCGTGCCACAGAGCCTTCCAACAAGAATTCCGACCATTTAAAAGCTTAGAAATAATATTTATGAGTGTGGCCACTGCAGTGCCAAAACAGTGAATACATAATTTAACTAGAGCAGCAAATGTGTAAAAACACTGCTATAGTTCCACCAGCAGTGATATCAAACAGCGACACAAGGGATAACATAATGCACAGCTTAATAGACGGGGCCACGGGTGAAACCCACATTTATGGAAAAACATATAAACCAACAGACGTTTCGGGAGTCCTGTCCCTTTTTCAATGTAATTATGCCCTTAGGGGACAGGAGTCCCAAAATGTCTGTAGGTTTATATACTTTTCAATAACTGTGGGTTTCACTAGTGGGTCATGTCTACTAAGCTGTGCATTGTGAAGTCCCTTGTTTTGCTATTCAAAAGCTTGGTGCGGAAAGCCACATAGCACTGCAATAGTGAAGTAGCACAATACAAACTTCAAATAAGCCATACCAATGGTTCCATCAAATGAGGAGATTCCCTAGTAAACAAATTACACATGAAAACAAATAACCTTATTTTAAATTATTATATCTATTGCTTTCTTCTTTGTTTCAGTATGGTTATAGAGTGAAATGAACACTCTGCAAACACGCGGAGCAACATGCGCAGGAGTAGTGTAAGTTGCGCTAAAATGATACGCATGCAATGGACAATGACGTACCAGAACAATGGAGACGTACAGCAGGATGTATGGCAAACAAGACCCGGACATGACAAGTCATTGTCAGACTACAAATCCTAGCATGTAGTTATAGTCCAACAAATGCTACACAACAAATATTGCAACTATATTGCATCTGAAAGACAGAAGGTGCATATCGCTCCTCATCCAATGCATAACTTTATGTAGACTTGTTTATTAAATGAATAATGAGGAACTTTTCTAACCTGCTCCCGTGCCTCCTGCAGCTGTTTCAGCTCTTCTTCAAGATGCAGGATATCTTCCTTTAGTTGTTTCTCTCTGCGCTGAGCATTCTGTAGATCCCTTCTGGCCTCCTCAAGCTCTGCATCTCGCCGCTGGGCTCCAATGTCTTGCTGCAGGTCCAGACTACGGGGGGCTTGCCAGCTCATTTGGTGTTCTAGAACTGCGGTTAGAGAAATTCATACACAACTATATGAACTTGTTTGCAGAATAACCTCTACGGACACGTATCTAAACCTCAAGTTTACCTTACTGGATAGAAACTTTCCGTTTCAATGCCTATTATTTAGGCTGGTGTAATAAACAAATCCAGAATAGAATTAAATCATTTGCCCAAAGAACCTAACTATTCAAAGGATGTATCTTTTTGTGATAATGATCACTTTAATGCATATGTAGTACAGTAATAGGGTGCTGGTTAATCTTCTCATCTCTGCTCATTATATTTCACAGTGCTAGAGAAAAAAACTGGAAGCTAAGAACTATATGTATATAATATAGTAACATTGATGACTGCCATAATCATACTCAGACAGTAATATCAAACTTCCGATTAATCCTGTAAGACACTTTCATTTGTCCTTTCAAATGTTTTCCCCCCAAACACCGCAAATAATAGCCTTTAAAGGAGTTTTGCCACTAGGCTTATGGATCTACTTTTTCTCATGGGAAGCGTGATGTTCGACAACTTTTGTCAATGGGTTGAGCTTCAACGACGACTGTGATCTCAAAAGTATATTTAACAGATTAATCCTTTCATCAAGTTTTGAAATTAAATAGATTTTTTTTTAAATGAAATAAATGTTAAAAAAAAAACATTTTTTAAAAAACAACTCATCTCTACCTTTAGCATATGACAGGATGCCTCAGCCATGTACATGCACCTTGGGTTGGACAAGTCTATTTCCTCTCAAAATTTGATGGAATTATTATTATATTAAAACATAGTTTTGAGGGGACAGTTTTTCTTCAAGTAAAGTTCTATTTCAGTTTCTAAGCTAATTTACCCACAATCCATCACTCAAAAGAAGGGCTATAGAAAGAGAAAATAGATGCCCCCAGGTATGGAGATTTGGCACAAGGAAGAAATTATATTAACATATAATTCCAATTCCAATTAACATATATTCTTTAATGTCATAATAAAATGAAATAACTCCTACCGTCTATATTCAATTAATCAAGGTTTAATGAACAGGGAATCTGAGAATTCATACAATCTGTTACATCTTCCAACTTACTTCAAAGGCATGAATCAGATTGTATGCAAGAAAAATTACTTACTGAAAATTGTGATGTCACCTCATGGAAATGTTTGATTTTGTCCTTCCTTTACTTGCTATTAAAATGTCCTCTGCTATTTTATGTATGGCTTCTTTTTTTATCCAAGGGTCACACTAACCAAGGCTAATTAACTCTTACATGATAACCCTTCCAGTGTCTCACCATGTGACATGTCTGGTCCACGATGTAGTGACAAGTACTGCATGTCAGGATCCGACAAAGCAGAGCCCGGAAATGGATGTGGCTCATTGCACATCTGCAATTGCTGCTCCAGCGACTGAATATGTGCCACATGGGTCAGAACGAGACCCTTCTGTAACAAATGTAAACAATGTATTAACAGCATATAAAGGACCCCTGTGTTTGAGTCTAAAACTAAAGCTTCTCGACTTCTTACTTTGACTCAGTAGCTCACCATTCCTATTACACACTTACCAGTTTCCTATTTCTTCTATCACACATTCAGTATATCACCTACCCCTACTTCTCTCCTTCCAAACAGTCCTCCACTGTAAATCACTGCCGTTTTGTAGACATTCCCAAATCTAAATTAGGAGTAGTACACTATAGTGTTAGGAATACGTTTTTATTCTTAATGCTGTAATGTTCCTTTATGGCCATAATATCCCAACTGTAAAAAAAACTAAAATCTCCATGTCAGCTATATTTCAAAATTAGCTACTATGGCCTTAAATTTGAAATTCATGTTGAATAACCCTGCAAGCAACACTTAAATGTACCAGCAGGCCACATCCACTCCTCTAACATGATCGACTGTTCTTCCACACTTGCTATCATGTAATCTATTACACACTAATTTTCATATTCTCAGATTCCCTTTCTCCATTCAGCTCTTCTGTATCTCCACAACGGCCACCATCCCCAAGCTCTGCTTATCATTACTTACCATTTCGCTTAGCTCCTCGTGCAGCTCACTTCTTTCGGCACACATTTTTTCACACGCTCTTACCATCTCTCCCAACTGTTCCTCCTTCTCTTGGTTCTCCTGAAGCTGTAAAATAAATGTCAGAAGCAGTTATTGATCTGCAATTTGTAACTACATAGCTGAAAGTATGGATTTTCAGGAAATGGAGATCTATCTGGTGGAATTATTTGCAAAGATGTAGAGTTCCAAACTAGACAGATCAACAGAAGTAACAGATATAAGAAGAGCAAGTTCTTTTTCAGCCTATGTAACTGTGTATATATGGTGTTATTTTTTTTAAGAGTGTTTCAAGTCAATGGACCTGGCTGCACCAGAAACCACCTCTAGTAGCCATCTGAGGAGTGGCCAGTGGAGTTATCATAGGCATTACATAGGCTGTAATGTAAACACTGCATTTTCTACTCATAAGAACAAATACATTAGCTATAGTTGTTAATCTAATCTGTAAAAGATGCTGTGCGCGCACATTTAACCCATATTTGTACACAAGACCTTGAACAGTGGAGTAGGGATAGTAGTGACCCCAATATGTGTGTCTTATAGGGAAAAATGTTCAGTGTCTCCTGCTTGTTCATTTCTGTAGCTGGTGTAGCAGGGGAGAGTGTAGGGATGTGCAATACCTCGAGTTCTAGTGAAATGAAGCTACTGTTTGCAAACACATCTGTTGTAGATCTGTTGTAGCCACTACTTCAGTAACTAACAATCGAGCAAAGTCACTAGCCCCCCAAGTCACAACTACTACCGGGTCTTGATGCTCCTGTAAACACTGTGAGCGCTATTATTTTGCCACTGTGCAGGGATAGACAGGTATCAGTATCCCAGCTGCTGTGGACTACAAACCTCAACAGCTGTCTGAGCCTGATGGGATTTGAAGTGGGAAGAAGCTGAAGTGTCAGAAGTTTACAGTCTCAGAAGAACCCTACTGTTAGAGATTGATAAATCTAGGCCACGGTGTTCAGATCCAGCAAAACATCACACGGTTGTTGTTAAAGTGTCTTTGATCTTCTCACTTACAAACTCCTTCCTGAAGTGTTGGTTTTTGTTAACTCCTGCAAGGCTAGTTCAGGAAACAAACCTGTAGTAAGTGTTCTTTTCTTGATTTGCCCATTAAAAGTATAATTTTTTATAGGTTCATAAAGGGAAAGAATACTCTTACTTTTTCTATGAGAAAGATACAGTTTTTATTTTAGTCAGTGGGGGGTTAAATACAAACTTATCTGCAGTGAATCTACAAGCCATCTAGTAAAAAAAAATATTTAAATAAACAGAATAAAAAGAAACAGAAGATTGAGAAAGAGTTAATTTCGGAAGACGATGAGGTTGTCAGTGATATCCTTTTATCTGCCTCTTGTAGCGTTGCCTGACTGCCTTTGTGAGAAATCCGCTGTGCCTTTTCTAATCTGACCAGATGCTGTCACTGGAGCTGAAGTTAATGCATCCATCTGTTTCTTCAGCCCAGTTTCCTCTCTGTGGTGTGGCAGCATGGAGCTGAGCTGCTTCCATGTGGCAGCTGTACTGATGGGTGAGAGGACCTGGTAGTCGTTTGCCCATTTCTTCAACCTGTGCACATAGCAAAGCATGTTGGGACCCTGGCCTCCTTACCACAATGCTCTCTCTATGTTACTCTTGCAGTTGCAACCACTCTAAATCCACACTGTGTGCCCCTCGTATTGTTGTGTATATATAAGAAGAGATGAAGATGAATGAAAGATTATAAAGTTGAGAACCCCAACATTGTGTCATCCCAATTTCACCTTTTTCGACTGACATCCATCTATTTATTTTTTTGCATTTTTAATAGATCATTTCTTCTTACAGGCAGGATGAATTTTAAAAGACACGCCAAGCACTATAGCCACTTATTCTCTCTGGATAGATTTTGATTCAAGAAGCTTTACATCTTTGCCTCCCTTCATCCTATTCATTGTGAACATCGCAGAAGTTCACAATGATGTCACCTAAAAAAGCTAGTGACATGTTAAATAACTTGTTAGTGACAGGTTCTTTCACAGCTTACTATGACAGAACATGTACAGCAGCCAAATGAATGAGCAGCTGTAAGTAGTTTAATTCATGAAAAATGGAAGCTGTTATTAGCTTGTCAAGCAATTATATTCATGGTATAAATGGACATACTCTGAATATCCCACAAGCCTTTGACGGGCAGAGGGTTTTAATGATATGTGTACAGCATGCCCAATGAAAACAATGGATTAGGTTTGGCTAAAAAAAAACGAATTTTTTTTTTCTTATCTATGTTTTGTTTTTTGTTTTTTGTTTTTTAAAAACAAACACTATTGCATTAGGAGTTGTATCAGTCTTTGCAGATGACACAAAACTTTGTAAAGTAATAAAATGTGAGCAGGATATAGCTTTGCTGCAGAGGGATTTGGATAGATTGGGGGACTGGGCACTAAAATGGCAGATGAAATTTAACATAGAGAAATGCAAAGTTATGCACTTCGGGGTTAAGAATGCACAAGCAACGTACACCCTAAATGGTAGTGAATTAGGGATAACCACAGATGAGAAGGATTTGGGACTTGTTATAGACAACAAATTAGGCAGCAATATGCAATGTCAATCTACAGTTGCTAAGGCCAGTAAGGTTTTGTCATGTATAAATAGGGGCATAAATTCTTGGCATGAAAATATAATTTTGCCTCTTTATAAATCACTGGTAAGACCACACCTTGAATATGCTGTGCAATTTTGGGCGCCTGTTCTAAAGAAAGATATCATGGCACTAGAAAAAGTCCAAAGACGAGCTACAAAATTGATAAAAGGAATGGAGCATTTTAGCTATGAAGAAAGGTTAAAAAAATTAAATCTGTTTAGTTTGGAAAAACGGCGCCTGAGAGGGGATATGATAACTTTATTCAAATATATTCGGGGCCAGTACAAACCTTTATCTGGAAATCTATTCATAAACATGGCTATACATAGGACACGAGGTCACACATTTAGGCTGGAAGAAAGGAGATTTCATCTAAGGCAAAGAAAAGGTTTTTTTTACAGTAAGAGCAATAAGGATATGGAATTCTCTGCCTGAAGAGGTGGTTTTATCAGAGTCATTACAGATGTTTAAACTGTAATTGGATAAATACTTACAAAAACATAACATACAGGGATATAATTTCTAATTAGTGTGGTTATAGCTGCTTGATCCAAGGAGACATCTGACTGCTATTTTGGGGTCAAGAAGGAATTTTATCCTAGTTTGTGGCAAAATTGGAAGCGCTTCAGACTAGGTTTTTTGCCTTCTTTTGGATCAACAGCAAAAAACATGTGAGGAAGGCTGAACTTGATGGACGCAAGTCTCTTTTCAGCTATGTAACTATGTAACTATGAGTGCGCATATGGATTCCTAACTTCAGTGGTCCCCAACGTATGTAGGTGTATAAGTAAGATTTACTTTCCTTACTTCCTGCGGCACTCTGCTGCTCCGCCTCCCCGCTACCCTCCCTGATTGATGATAAAAAGACAGGAGCATGGCACCCAGACATCTTCACTGAGATTAAATGTGCTGGATGTCTATAGGATGCCTTTAATGTACTGTTTATTATAAAGCATTTAACCAGTTACAGTCTGAAGTGTTCCTCTAACAGAAATTTATTTATTTTATTTTTTGAATAATGTTTCATACTTGAACTATGGAGGAAACATTGTTTTTGCTACTTCACTGCTACTACTAGTTGGCACTGGAGTGAACTGTTATTAATAAAATGTGTAGTTGTGATGCTTTCAGACCAATACTGTATATGTTGGCTTGCATAGGACTGTATATCATGTAAAGGAGGTCTCAAGCATCTTGTGATAAAATCTATTTCCTAGCGGGCTGCTTATAGGGGAAGGACTTCATACCTGGTCACTTTCTACTCACCTCATGTTGTGAGTCCTCCGTCCTTAGCAGTGAATTTTCTTTGGAGTCATATGGAGAAAAGTTCTGACCATCCACAAACTCTGAGATAATAGGATACTGGGAATAAACCAAAAAAAGTAATTAAAAAAAAACAGTTGTACAGCTACTGTTTTCAATGAAGGGACACTATAGACACTTTAACCATTTCATCTCACTAAATTGGTAACAGTGCTTGGAGTCCCGTGGTGCTGTCCCTCTATTCAGTGCTAAACAGTTTTTGAACATTTTAACAATGAATACCTCTGGCTACACAGAGCCCCCGCTCTACAATCCAGCCCCCATTGGAGGTATGGCTGAGGCAGAGATCACATTTCCTTCTAGCTATGCCAATTCATACCAGCAATGGGCTGCTGTGATAGTCTGAAAGTGTTTAGCTAATGCACAAAACCAATCACTGCCAACCATTGTGGTTCAGGCTAATGCTTCCTCATCATCAGCCCAAGCAGCACGGATGGGATGGGCTTCTAGAGGCTCTCTTGTAACAGTAAACCATTAAAACATGGGTAAATGGAAGGTCAACACCAACTCCAAATACTATAACCACAGAGTCCATTTAACATGCAAGGCAATGACCACCAATACTGTCTATTACAATATGATCCCTGATGCTATACTCATCATTTTACTAGTCAAACACAACATTCTAGAAAGGTCTTTCACTTCCAGCTGCTCTTAACATTACTTTAACCTCACACAAAATAATGTGCACTGTTCACTATTGCATTTTGCAATGAGTATCATAATGATTACTGCTCTGTTACTTCCCATCATACCACAGTCACTCCTGCATAACAATGGCCAATTGTAATTAAACTGCCCTTCGACTCAGTTGTTCCCAACCTTTTTTTTATCATGGTACACTTCAATTAGAGAAAACCTTACAAAGCACCATACTTTTATTTTCTACTTAACTTCATTCGCAAACACCCCATTTATTGAAGACTTCTTAGACAGATATGCATCCTTTTAGTCAAACTGACTTAATGGTTTGATTTAATTGCCAGAAGGAAATTTTGATTGTATACTTGGAGTGCATTATAAAAGTAATGAAAACAGAGATCTCTCTCTTTTTTGTATTTTGATTTGCAGTTATATTACATAGGAATGGAAATTTGTGACTATACTTTTGGGGGTCTTGTGTATGTAGTGAGAGAGTATGATTTTGTTTTTGTTATAGTTGAGCTAGATATTCTGCAGTTTAAGGCATATAAATCGGTTTTTTTTTTCACGTTTTTATACTTAAAATATTTTAGGCACCTGGTTTGATTACATTTCTGATTGAAAACGAGTATCAGGATCAATTTTTTCTAATCTATCAAAGTAGGTAGCAGCCCCCATTCCCCCTTGTTTATTGCAGAAAATGGAGTAAGGAAAAATGTTGAAGAGTTGACCCCAATATTCCATTCAAGACTATTCAACACTGAGTGCCAATGTGTAATTACATTAAATTAATTTTATTCTGTAATGAGTCTGCAGGTACTCTACGCCAGCCGCCAGGTCTCCCTTGCAAACTATTTAATGCCATGCAACCCACAATACTTCCACGATCCTTTATCCTATAACTGCCCTGTAATCCATGATGCTTCTGCCATCATAGCCTGTACTGGACTATCACTTGCTTTTGATTTGTCATTTCACTGTATTTATTTTTACCCTAAACCTACAAACAGTTATAGGACTCCTTTATGTTATAACCTCTGTAGATCTAAAAATGTGTGACCACCAGTCTATTGCAAAGTCTGACATTTCTTTACCCTGATATACCCCATTAAATAGCTCTATCCCTATGCTTATTATTATTTTAACATAGTGTAACTCATCTTATACCTGCCCTACATCTATCGTTAACTGATTACATGAGGCCCACATCATCCTGACCTTGAACTTGTCATTGACCTTCCTGCCTGTCCTACATCCATAAAATATCATGCATTGCCCTATTAGACAATTTTCAATAGTATTCCAGTTCTTTATTAGCCTTTGCTTATCTACACAAGCCTACATATTTATTGTTCCAATATTGCATTACTACACATTATAAATCAACTATATTTTCCTGTTTACCTGATTCCGCATATCAATATGCTGTTACAAGACTGTCAACTTTGTAGCTGCCTACAACAGTACACTACACTACTCATACACTGCTCATCCTTTAAACATCCTACAATTATCGCCGACCAGTTAACTGCTGTATTGGTGCCACATGCTTATTACAGCACTGTTACAAATAAGAATTTATTTAGCAACCTCCCTTTTCTGATAATGACCACTGTTCTATTACTAGGCTTCTAACACTAATGTCCTTAGAATGTCTCATTATCATTGTATAGTATCTCTTGCTTTATAGCTGTCGGAAATGGCTCATTGATGTTTTACAGGATGTCTAAACATGAGAACAGTAGGAGGTACTCGGCAGTTTTAGTGTTATAAAAGCTGCAGGATTTAATCTGAGTGTTCAATGTGATCTAACATGGCTGGGAGACACAGTTATAATTTAAATATGCAGTAACAGAGGAGGGAGAGCCAGGGCAAAGTTATAGGGTTTACAATATGCACTGTGTCAGCAAAGAGTGAACCAGGACCGTTATAAGATTTATAATACAGGCGGTATCTGAGCAGCAAATATATACAACAGTTTTACGATTGATATGTATAGTATCAGGACAGTTATAAATTATATAATTTGTTCAATATCAGAGTAGCAAGAGATACAGTGCAATTACACAATGAATAATATGTGCTGTGCTAGAGCAGTGAAAGATACAAGAATCCCAGTTTCCGAGTAGAATGAGAGGTACAGGAAAGTTATAGGATACATAATATACACTGTGTCAAAGCAGAGAGAGATACCGTATAGTTACAAGGTATAAAACCTGCCCTGTGCAGTTTTAATTATGTTTATTTCCTCAGTGAGTTTATAAATCTTGATCATCTCACACAATCCAATGCTTCCCCATAGGGAGGAGCTGTGGAAATAAGTGTGCATGCACAGCAATTGCCACACTGTACCAATCAGCATCTCCATCGCCAATGCATCTCTACAGGGTGCGTTTGCGATTGGGCACCTGTTCTAAAGAAGGATAATGACACTAGAAAAAGTGCAAAAGTGCAAAAGCGCCTACAAAATTAATAAAGGGAATGGAAGATTGTAGTTATGAATTAAAGATAACAATTTGAAGCGTGTTTAGTTTAGAAAAAACACACCTCAAAGAGAATATGATAATATTATACAAATATATTCTGGGCCAATACAAACCATTGTCTGTAAATGTATTCATCCAGCAGGCATGAGCCAAGGGCAGGAGATACCTAACACTGCACTAATGGTAAACAAGGTAACTTTTTATTAATGATGTCATAGTATGACCTGTCAGATGACTTATGTGGTAGCTATGGCTTGGTGGTCTGCTTTGCACTTCTGTAAGAAGTAAGCAATAGATGCCGACCAGTTACAGGGTAATAAAACAGCAGATGTCACATAAAAAGGTGCTGGCTAGTTGTAGGTTTACCTATAAAGTAAAGTAATAGCATACTGAAGTGTGTTGAGTATACACGTAATAAGTCTGGTTATATAAGACATTCTATAACAGAACATTGAGAAACAGCAATGTTGTTTACAATTGTCAGAGGACATGACTAGTGGCTGTTTTCTCCATAAGAATTTTAAAAATCAAAGGTCAAACACGGCATGATACCGACAAACTATGTATATGCTTTTCACAGGATTCCATGCTTCTCTATGAGAAGCATCCCACTGTCACACATGCGTGATAAGTCCCAAAAGCTTTTTTGAACGAGCATTGTTTTGAACTAAAGTCATAAATACTGGTTGAGGAACCACTCCATGGAGACTGACACAGAACAAGAGTAAATTTATAGTGATTTTTATTTCAAAATCAAAACTAATAAGGAGCTAAAATGTAAATGAAAAAAAAAATCTATTTTTTTTTGGAACCAGAATGTTTTTTTTTTTTATATAGTATAGTACCAACAACCGCTCTTTTACATGATGTTGAGCCATCTAATAGCCTATTAGTAACTCTTGCCACTTTATTACGGGACCTTGTACCCTCTAATTGTCCAGTAACGTTATACCCTCTAATATATTATTATTTATAAAGTGCCAATGAATTCTGCAGCGCTGTACAATACCAATACTTTTAAATATATAACAAGACTTCTAACACTCAAACAGCCTAGTCTAGTTGCCTTCTAATCCGGCAAGAGAATATTGTAACAGGATATCCCACTTATTGTACTTGGAAGTATTTCTCACTGTTTTATTATAGAACGTCTTATATAAACAAACATTACCATTCCAGTGCTATTAACCTTATTACCAGTATACCCAACACACCTTACTGAGCTGTCAAAATACTTTAAAGTTAAACCTACAACCAGCCAGCACCCTTTAATGCGATTTCTGCGGTTTATTGCCCTGTAACTGGTCGGTACATTTCGCTACTCTGGTACCCAAGTGCAAAGCAGACCATCAAGCCATAGCTACCTCACATACACGTCATCTGACAGGTCATACTATGACACCACTAATAAAAAGTTACCTTGTTTACCATTAGAGCAGGGTTAAATATCCCTGCTTGCTAGAGGAATGAAGACTACTGTGGATGGCTGTCAGCCCTCACTCACACTCACCTTGATCTCATACACTTTAAGTCTCCGCCGCAGCGTCGCGTTCTCTCGCTCCAGAACACTCAGACGTTCTTTGATATCGCCGTATGCAGTAATGAGGGCGAAGTGCGATGCGGAGCACATGTCCCCAGACTGGTCAGTGTTTGGGCTGTCCACCCAGTCCTCCTCCTCTTCCTCCTCCTCCCCCTGGGCCAGTGTCTCCTGGGCGATGATGCTGATATCATCGCCGAACACGGAGTCCATGGGGGCGAGCAGGGCGAGGAGCCGGCCGGCTTGGATCCCTGTGCCCTGGGCGCCTGCTGCGGCCGGCAGTGTTCCTGCGGAGGCGGGGACGGCAGCTCTGGGCGCCCCGCGGATCTCAGCTTACTGCAAACACTTGTGAGGCTGTCCGGCCGGGCCACCCACCCCGTAGGGATCTATGGCACAGATGGAGACTGGAGGCCTGAGTCCAGCTTGGAGATGGAGCTGGGGTTATGGGCCGCACATACTGTCTCTCAGCAATGAATAGGATAGCGCACTGTGTCCCCCTTGGTATGTTATGCTGTGCCTGGTATTGTCCTGCTGTATCACCATGCACCCTCCTCCTCTTCCCAGAGCCCTCCTCCTCTCCTTTCCATTCAGTCTGCATACCCCGTGACACTGTGACATCAGTTCCTCTGAATCACCGGCTTAGGGATCCTAAAACCCAGGGTGCCCCCTTATCCAGACTGACAGGGGCATAATGTGCTGGGGGGTCTAGGTACACTGACTGCTAAATCCATCACCTGAGATACAGTATCCATTTACAATGGAACAGCCTGGAAAGTGCAATGTCTGCCGGTTGGAGCCTGTGAACGACATTTATACATCTATATAAATAAAACGCATCTCAGTCCTAGTATCTATTTATAAACATATAACCACAGCTATCTCTATACATGCGTGCAAAGCCTATATAGTATGGTGTGTGGGAGGTGATGTGGGGTGCTATCAACGGCCCCTTCCCCTAACTGCTATTTTAACTATAGAACTGGCTTAACTCAATATATGCCAGTCATCAAATTGGCTTTGACTGTATAATTGTCTTCTTTCTTTCTGTATACATATCCATTCTTTCTAAATCTATTTATTTCTTCTGTGTAACCCCCTCCATGACATAATTGTGACTTGCCTGTTGTGATGTAATGGGATTTTACTACTCTCCTGTTACAAATGGGTTAAATACATCAGTAACTCATCCACACACATTAAACAGAACAGCATTATGTAAAACGGTTAAGATGATTAATAATATTAGCTTTGAGCAACTTTGCAAGCAGTTCTTTTGCGCCTTGAAATGTTGCTGGATCAGTGTACCAAAGATGGATAATTTATTCTGCTTCCCACCCCATCTCTCTGGATAGGGAGGATGCAATGGTGAGTGTAGCTTCAGTGTACCAGTGACTCACACCTGCAGAGAGAAAGGACTACCTGACATCTGTCAGAACTTTAAGGCTGCTTTGACATATTGTTCTAATGAGGAATTCTCAGCTACAAACATTCTCAAACTGGACACATTTAATATCTGTTCGCTGGCTATTATGCAGACAATTGTTAACCTTATGATTACTGAGAGTTTGCATATCCCATTATATAATTACTAATTTGACACATCATGGATCATTAGGGAGTTCATTTAGCTATACAATTGTTCATTTGTGCTGTTCCTTTTGTTTCAAGGGTCTGGACTGTATTATATATTTCCAGGGCGATTTTAATAAATAAATAAATAGGGCAGGTAGCTTTCACCTTGCCTGTTCTTTGGGAGGAATATTCTATTCTCCTTGATTGACTGTTCTTTTGTATCTGTTTAAATCGTCATAAATGTGTTTTATAACTAGTTCTAAAATTCAAGAGGGAGAGAGAGAGGAAGGGTTAGATGACATCTATTATTAAAATAACACTACAGGCACCAGTTAAACATTCATGTACATGACATAGTATTCTGATTTTCTTCTTTCTGCATGATGAGAAATGTAAAAATAAATAAACAAATTAAATATAAGAAGCTTTGCTCCACCTCCTGGTCTTTCATGTCCATGAGGGAATGAGAAAGCCTTACAAACGGACCCTAATCCATGAAACCATAAAACCATACGCATGGATTTCTATAAGAAATTTATTGTAGGTAGTTCATGTATGAGAAATTCACCTGTGACTAGCATTCTGATAATTGCGGAATAAAAAAAAAATGACAATTACTCCACAAATGAATAAAAGCCGCTGACATCTTGCATGAGAGCACACTAAATCCAGGCATATGTTCTTCAGTGGGATTTACAGAAGTCAATTGCAGCGGCACTTAAAGGGACAGTACAGATCCTTAAAGCACTGCAGGCAGGGCTGCCATCAGAAATTTTGGGGCCCTCCAATTTCCTTCTTCTCCCCCCTCTCCAATTTCCTTCTTCTCCCCCCTCCCCCTCTCCAATTTACTAACACACACAAACTCTAACACACACACACACTTTAAAAAAAAAAAAATTTTCATCCCCCCAGCCTCCCTACCTGTGGGAGTGCTGAGGGGACTCCCTGGGGTCCAGTGGTGTCACCCGGCGGCCGGGCTGGCGGGAGCGCGAGGGAGCACTCTCCCTGGCTGAGTGCTTCCTCTTCAGCTCCCTCGCGCGCCGCGTACTGATGCCGGAGCCGGAAGATGATGTCATCCTCCTGCTCCGGCATCAGTGTAGTGCGCGAGGGAGCTGAAGAGGAAGCACTCAGGGGACAGTGCTCCCTCGCGCGCCCGCCGGGTGACACCAGGGCCAGCCTCGGGGGGCCCTGAGGTGACCGGCTGCTGGGCCCCCCAGGAGAAGAGGCTGGCCACAGTGGGTACATACCGGGTCGCAGGGCAGCCGGGCCCCCTGCAACCCAGGTATGTACGCCACTGAATGTGGGGCCTGGGACGACCTGAGCAGTCCGGGCCCCCCAGGACCGCCAGGCCCATGACAACCGTTATGGTTGTCACCCCCTGATGGTGGCCCTGACTGCAGGTTGTTTAAGTACTTTTTGTGTGAAGAGTTTGTCCTCTATTTTCATTTTACAAAAAGTGCAGATTTCCATTGACACTTTTATAAATGGACCTTCTTACTCCCCCCAGCTGTCAGACAGCAAGCCCTGTTACTTCCTGTGGAGCTAAAGTGAAGAGGCAGCAATTGCCCAAAGCACCTGTCTTCCAAATACATCTCATTAAGCTGCATTGGGAAGTCTGTGTTTGGACAGCCACAGAAAGTCTTGACTGGGTTAGAAGACGGCTAAGATTTCAAGAGATCTGAAGTTTTTGCAAGCTGTTCTTAGATATACCACAAACAAAAAATAATGCACAATAAATGCATACATGGTTTAATTGGGTGTATGTGTACTAAACAGTGATTTAAAAAACATAAAACCTTGGGCAGTGGACTTTCCCTTTAACCCAGCATCCTACACAGGTCCTTCAACTGATTGCTGCATATTATGGGATACAGCTTGCTAACTGCCAAATCCCCTAAAGTTCTACACAGAACTCCCAGCAGCTCGGATTATAATGATCATTGAGAGCCCCCCCTACTTCAAGGAACACTATAGGTTCAGGAACACAAACATATATTCTTGACTCTATAGTGTTAAAAACACTATCTAGACCCATGCCTCCCATTTGCCCCTTAAATATAGTAAAATCTTACCTTTATTCCAGTCTGCTGGTGCTGGCTCTGCCGTGATCTGCCTCCATGACTGACATCATCAGAAGTGGTGATCTCAGCCAATCACAATGAATTTCCCATAGGAAAGCATTGGCATGGCTGAGATTGTTAAGGGGCAGATCGGGGCAGAGCCAACACACGCCGAACACAGCCCTGGCCAATCAGCATTTCCTCGTAGAGATGCATTGAGTCAATGCATCTCTATGAAGAAAGTTCTGTGTCTCCATACAGAGGATGGATACACTGAATGTCAGGAAGCACCTCTAGTAGCCATCTGAGAAGTGGCCAGTGGTGGTATCCCTAGGCTGTAATATAAACATTGCCCTTTCTCTGCAAAAAACTTACTATACTTACCAGAACAACTACATTAAGCTGTAGTTGTTCTGGTAACTATAGTGTCCCTTTAACTTCAGTGTTTGTGTTCGTGTCTGTGTGTGTACGTGTCTATATGACTATATGTGTGTGGGCCTGTATGACTGTGTTTGTATGAGTGTATGAAGGAGTGTGTGTGAATGACTTTGTATATGTATCTCTGCATGAATATGTGTCTGTATGAGAGTCTTATGTTTGTGTAACTATATGTCTGTATGACTCTGTGGGGGTATTTAAGTGTTTTGAAAAACCTGTTTTGCCACTTAAATATATAACTTTTTTTATAACTAGCTTGCAAAAGAAGCAACAGATTAGAAAACCCCATTCCTCAATTAACAATTTTTTTATTCTTATTAACACCCCCCACAAGTACACTTAGCCAAACAGAATCAGTCAACCCCCAACTCATCTCATTTAGCAAAAACCACACAATAACATTTAGCCAATCCACACACAATCACACTCAACTAACCACACATACATTCATGTGCATCACACTCATCAACCCCTACACACTCAGCTGAACACACACATTTCATACATATCACATTCAAATATACAGGAGCTCTGTGATATATTCATGTACTCTGCACACTCACTGTGATACACTTAAAGGAACACTTTAGTGTTAGGAATACAAAGATGGAATCCTAACACGTTGTACCTTAGCCCCTGCGGTCCCCACCACAGCAATGTAAAATGGTTAAATAACCTTTTATTCACTTACAATATTCCACTGCTAATGTCCCTTGCTGGGTTGCCCTCTGCCTCCTCCGTCATCAGCCGATGTTGGACCTAATGCGCATGCGTCGCGAGCTCTGCACACGCATTAGACCTTCCCCATAGGAAAGCATTGCCTCAAACTCTGTCAAACTCTATGAAACTCTTTGAAGTGCCTCTAACGGCTGTCTGGGAGAGGCAGTCTTAGTACTGCAATGTAAACATTGAAGTTTCTCTAAACCTGCAATGGTTTACATTGCAGGACTAATGGGGACAGGGGACTGCACCCAGTCCACTTTAACAAGATGAAGTGGTCTGGATGCTTATAGTGTCCCTTTAAGCCCTGTACGGTTGCATTGCTGAGGAGCTCTGTGATACTCCTACACACTGCATTACTGTGAGTTTTGTTGCTGTGGAGTGCTGAAGCATAACCATTACGAACCACAGTAGATATAAAGTGTAAATTTCTTACAAACTTTGATAAGCTAAGCAAGTAAAATTGTTGCCACATTAAAGATACATTGATACATAGATATCATAAAGCTAAGCAGTAGTGAACTGCATACACAGTTTACACTCCACAACTGATATACAAACTATTTAAAATAAAATACAAAATCAAGTTTAGTGTGTCTGTCAGTTAGTGTGTTTTAAAGCACTGAGAGTATGTGTCTGTTAGTGAGGGTGTCTGTCAGTGTGCATCTGTCAGTGACTGTGTTTCAAATCAGTGAAACTGCATGTCTGTCATTAAAAATGTATATGCTCCCTTGATAAAGGCATTTTTGCCGAAACGTTGGGAGTGTTTTTGTGACTGACTCTGTCCCTGCTTCTCACCTGGTCTGGTATGCTTATTGTTATATATATTTTTTTGTATATGTATGTCTATGTTTGTGGGGTTGGATTAGACTGTTATTTCATTTTTCTATTTTTGTATATTGAGACTCTGTTATTCATATAAGACGCTTTTGGCGTACATACATATATATTCAGAATTTTTCTGATTATTGCTGTATAGCGCGACATGATCCTATATTTTGGATCTTTATGTTATATGATATTTTTATAGAGTATACCCACTTAATAAAGATTGTTTTATTACTATTGATGGTTGTGATCCTTACTCCATTGTTATTTATATGTATTTGGGCTTTTGGGGATAAAGCCTTATGTGAGTGAGCACCCCATATTGTATTTTCATAGAGCTTCACTTGGGAGCTTGCATATATTTCATATTGAGTGTGCCTACCTTATTTAATTTTTAATTAAAAATGTATATGTCAGTGTATCTGTAAGTGAGGGTGTGTATGTGTGTGTCTGTCTGTTAGTGAGTGTGTCTGTAAGTGAAAGTGTGTGTCTGCCAGTGTGTATGTGTGTGTCTGTCAGTTAGTGATTCAGATCAGTGAGATTGTGTGTCTGCCAACGAGTGCTTCTGTCAGTGAGTGTGTTTCAAATCAGTATGATTGTGTGTGTGTGTAACGGATCCCCTATACTCCGACTGAGTATATCCCTTGTACAGTGCCGATGCAATGATTTCTGCCGCCCTAGGCAAAGATCCATTTTGTCGCCCCCACATGTCACTCTCTCACTGACAGACACACACTGGCAGGCACACTCACTCAGTGACAGACACACACAGAAACTCACTCACCGACAGACATACACTCACTGACAGACATACACTCACAGACACTCACTGACATACATACACACACTCACTGACAGACACACACAGGCAGTCACTCACTGACATACATACGCTCACTCACTAACAGACAAACACTCACACACACAGGCAGACACTCACTGACATACATACACTCACAGACAGACAGACACACACAGGCAGGCACTCACTGACATACATACGCTCACTCACTGACAGACAAACACTCACACACACTGACACACACACACACACACAGGCAGACACTCACTGACATACATACACTCACAGACAGACAGACACACACACAGACAGACTCTCACTGACAGACACACACACACAGGCAGACACTCATTGACAAACACACACTGACAGTCAAACACTCACTCACTGACAGACACACACACACATGCAGACACTCACTGACATACATACACACACTCACTGACAGACACACACACAGAAACTCACTCACTGACAGACACACACACATAGACACTCACTGACAGACACACACAGACACTCACTCATAGACACTCACTGACAGACACACACAGGCAGTCACTCACTGACAAACACACTCACAGACAGACACACACACACACACAGGCAGGCACTCACTGACATACATACTCTCACTCACTGACAGACTCTCACTGACAGACACACACACACAGGCAGACACTCATTGACAAACACACACTGACAGTCAAACACTCACTCACTGACAGACACACACACACACACATGCAGACACTCACTGACATACATACACACACTCACTGACAGACACACACACAGAAACTCACTCACTGACAGACACACACAGACACTCACTGACATACATACACTCACTCACAGACACATACACACAGACACACACAGACACTCACTGACATACATACACACACAGGCAGACACTCATTGACAAACACACCCACACACACACACACTGACAGTCAAACACTCACTCACTGACAGACACACACACACATGCAGACACTCACTGACATACATACACACACTCACTGACAGACACACACACAGAAACTCACTCACTGACAGACACACACACATAGACACTCACTGACAGACACACACAGACACTCACTCATAGACACTCACTGACAGACACACACAGGCAGTCACTCACTGACAAACACACTCACAGACAGACACACACACACACACAGGCAGGCACTCACTGACATACATACTCTCACTCACTGACAGACTCTCACTGACAGACACACACACACAGGCAGACACTCATTGACAAACACACACTGACAGTCAAACACTCACTCACTGACAGACACACACACACACACATGCAGACACTCACTGACATACATACACACACTCACTGACAGACACACACACAGAAACTCACTCACTGACAGACACACACAGACACTCACTGACATACATACACTCACTCACAGACACATACACACAGACACACACAGAAACTCACTCACTGACAGACACACACAGACACTCACTGACATACATACACTCACTCACAGACACATACACACAGACACACACAGACACTCACTGACAGACACACACAAAGGCAGACACTCACTGACATACACTCACTCACTGACATACATACACTCACTCACTGAAAGACACACACATACAGACACTCACTGACATACATACACACACTCACTGACAGACACACACACAGGCAGTCACTCTCTGACAGACACACATACACACACTGACAGTCAAACACTCACACACACCGACACACACACAGGCAGACACTCACTGACATACATACACTCACTCACTGACAGACAGACAGGCACACACAGACAGACACTCACACATAGACACTCAATGACATACATACACACACTCACTGACAGACACACACACCGGCAGTCACTCACTGACATACATACGCTCACTCACTGACAGACACACAGAATACACACACACACACACTGACAGTCAAACACTCACACACTCACTGACAGACACTCTCACACAGGCAGACACTCACTGACATACATATACTCACTCACTGACAGACAAACACACACAAACACAATCACTGACAGTCAAACACTCACACACGCACTGACACAGACTCAGACATCCAGCCTCCTTACCTCCCTGGGGTCCAGTGTGGCAGCTCCTCACTCCTCCAGTGTGCTGTTAAGTATGCCGGAGCCGGAATGACATCCTATTCTGGCTTCCGGCATCATAGACGGCGCGCGAGGGAGGAGTGGGAAGCTGCAAGGAGAGCCTCCCTCGCCGCCCACACTGCTGCCTGCCTCCTCTTCTCCGCTGGTATTCATTGGCAGAGCAGGCACCTGCCATCAGGGTAAGCAGGTGCCTGCTCTGCCATACCGAAAAATGGACAGCTTCAGGGGCGCCCTGAGGTGGCCATATGGCCACCTCCTGGGCCCCCTGTGACGAGGGTCCTCTGGGCGCCCCCATTCTCGCCCAGCGCTGCGGCTCAAGACAGGGGGAGCCCACCAGGAAATATCCCGGTGGGCGCCCCCAGCAGGCCGGTGCCCTAGGCGAATGCTTAGTTCGCCTAACGGGGGCGCCGGCGCTGTGCTTTAGTTCTCCTAAATCCCAAGTAAGCAGTGATTATAGTTCTGGTATACCCAAACATCAGCATAGACTCCTGGCCTGTTCCAGAAAGAAGCAGGCGTTTGTATGATTTCATGAGTGTTCATGCTGTAATGTCCGACTTATAATTCCAGACACTCGACTCGGGAATCTATAAAAATGAACCAGGAGGAAATGTCTTGAAAACAGAAGGGAAAATAGTGAGTTTGGCACTATATATATGGCCCATAGTCGGCTGGCAGGAGGCTAGCTTCCACACTCCTCCAGGAGTTTGTGGCAAACGTTCATGGTAAGGAGCGTTTGTTTGTGTATATATATATATATATATATATATATATAAATAAATAACAGTGGTGGACACATGTACAAACCCTGACACACAGATATACACACTGATATACAGATACACACACACACACTGATACACACTGTCACATACCCACATTCTGACATACACACATATGTCATATTAATATTTGCAGCCACAATTCTGTTAAGATACCTTTTGTGTGCAGAAGGGTTCATGGGAGTGTGTGGTCTGAAGCTGCTATTTTCTTGCTCCTCTGCCTCCTTGCTACCTTCTCTCCCTCCAAGTGTGCGCTGCTACTGCTTCCTACGTCCTGCACAGCGTGCTCTCTGTATGAAGTGACCGGCTGTCACGGCAAGGCTCATTTTCCTGTTCGCCTGCACCTCCCACGCCTCCCCCGCCTCCCCCTTATCAGTTCCTACATTGGCTTCCAGTTAGATATAGGGCTCCATTAAGGATTTTGGTGCTTGCTTACAAGTCCCTAAAAAATGCTGCTCCAACCTACCTATCCTCCCTAATACACAAGTATTGAGGCCCCTGTGCTCGGCAGAAGACCTACGTCTATCCTTGTCCGGACTCCCACATCTGATGCTCGCCTCCAAGACTTCTCCAGGGCTGCACCTTTTCTGTGGAACTCCCTTCCCTTCTCCATTAGACTTTTACCCAGTCTCCACTCCTTCAAAAAATCTTTGCAAACACACTTCTTCAGGAAAAAATATCTTTCGCAAACTGCTAAAACTTTGGCTTTTTTAGAGGGGTCACATTTGCTGATGATCAATTAATTAAGAACACTTGATTAACATCACCTGTCTGCTAATTAGTCTCTTAATTCCTATGGAAGCAGTAAGGGTGTACTTCATTTTTCACACACGACTTCCCCATTTTAGCTTTATTTTTCTTAAATAATTAATGACACCAATATTCCCTCTAATTTTTCTTAGTTGGTGTGCACAGACATTTGTTTCTGATCCAATATTTTGTGTGTACTGAGTGTTTGTGCAAATGTAAACCTGTAGTTGTTTCTCAATAATTTTGGTACAGCGCAGCTTCTGTCTCATGGTTACTATTACTACATTATAGTATTACTACATGATAATGTAGTATTAGTAGTTACACAACAGTATTATTGTAATGTCAGACATTGAGACATACAAGTATATTTCCTAATTCCCATTTTGGTCTGTCAGATAATCAATAGAAAGCAATAGGGGCAACTGCGCAGACAAATGTACACACAATTAAAATCTTGTTGCCTATATACTTTGCCACGAAGCTTCAGCCCCACCTTCAACACAGTAAGTAGCAATTTAACCCATGAAATAAATTGACCTTTCATTCAGCCAAAAGATAATATTGGTAGCTTGTTGACTGTATTTGGGCAAGCATGTTAATTCCTCAATTTAGGAAGAAACGGTGACTGCAGTCCAATAAATTGTGATAAATACATTACAAATTCTTCTTGTACATAAATCAAATACAGCTGACACAAATGTAGCAAACATTATATGGAGAGGAGGAGAGGTGTCATGTCACTCATAGAAATTGCAAAAGGAACTCTTTGCCCAGTAAATGGTGAGTTATAAATTAATGCTTCTTAAAAACAAAAAAATGAATCTTGATATGTCAAAAGCACACAGGAGAAACAAACAAACCAATTCAACAGACACCAATAGCAAGCATTATATGGAGAAAAGTCACACACAGATTTTTCACAAGGAACTCTTGCCCAATAAATGGTGACATATACATTAATGCTTCTTAAACACACAGACACGCACTCTCAATAACAGACACACAATTCACTGATTTGAAACACACTCACGGACAGGCTGCACTCTGGGTTAATAAAATCCAAAACTTTATTAGAAATGCATTAAAAAGATCGACATTTCAGTTCCTCTAAAAGGACTTTCATCAGGATCAAGGATACAGTAATATTAAACACTAATGCTGAAGCCAATCCAATTTTGCAACAAACTAGGAAAAGATTCCTTCTTGATCCCAGAATGGCAGTCAGATATATACTTGGAGCAAGAAGCTATTACCCCACTACTACTTGCACATGATGTTGTTGCAAGTATTTATCCAATTACCGTTTAAACATCTGTATAGACCCTGTATAGACCCTGTGAAAACCACCTCTTCAAACAGAGATTTTCACTTCCCTATTGTTCTTACTGTAAAACCCTTTCATTTGCCTTAGACAAAATCTCTTTTCTTCAAGTCTAAATGTGCGACCTCGTGTCCTATGTTTAGTCTTGATTATGAACAGATTTCCAGACAGTGGTTTATATTGGCTCCCGAATATATTTGTATAAGGCTATCAGGGCTGGCTCGTCTATAAGGCGGCACAAGCGGCCACCTTAGGGCGCCAGAGTAGAGGGGTGAAAAAATCCAAATCCCCTGTCTCTGGCTGGGGACTCAGAGTTTTAAACTCACCTCACTCTCCCTGCAGCCAGCATTCAGCAGCCAAGAAAGTTGGCTGGCTTCTCCTGATGACGTCAGGAGGAGGGGACGTGACTTCCACTGCTCTTCTCCCAGACTACCCAACGGATTGCTTGAGAGTCTGGGAGAAGAGCAGTGGAAGTCACGTCCTCCTCCTGACATCATCAGAAGAGGCCGGCCAACTTCCCTGACTGCTGAGTGCTGACTGCAGGCTCCAGGTCCTGTCCCACCTGACCTAAATTTTTAGAATTAATGTACTTAAAATATGTGGGGGTTAGTTTTGCTCTCTTTGGCTATCAATCTCTAATTTTCTAGTTTAGCCCATGTAATTATCTTTTTGCATGTATTAATGGCTTCCTGATATCTTATATAGAATGCACCTGATTTATACGATTTAAAAGTTTTAAATGCCCTTTTCTTATTTTTAATCACTTGGTTTACTTTCCCACTAAGCCACATTGGTTTCAATTTTTTTCTTTTATCTGATTTGCTGAGGGAAATAGTAGATATAGCTCAATTGAAGGGTCTGTAATTTTTTTGCTGATAAAAGTATGTTGGTGACCATCTCCCAGTACAGTATGCTTTTTGGGCATTAACACCAAATGTGTAAGATTGTTCCCATGTCTGTGTGGCATCTCCAGCATTGGTTATGGAAAGAGTGAGACCTTTGTGTGCTTGATATATCTTAGACCATTGGTCTGGCTCTATTGTATGTCCTACATCTTTTTGCCAGTTTTCGATAAACTCCATATTTTTTGAGAAGGCTTCCACATATTATAGAGTTTAACATGTAGATAGTAGCTTTTTGGGTGGGTTTAGGTTTAAGAAAAGTTTTTTAAATTGTGTAAATTGAGAGTCAATATGACGTGGAATGGCTGTTGGTGTTTGATACGTGCTAGATATGAAAACACTGTTTCCAAAGTTAAGTGGTATAGGGACCAAAGCTCAGAGAAAGGCATGAGACCCATTTTAAAATAAATTATGAAATCCATTATGATGAATTCACTGTGCCAGCCATGGTTTGTGTTGGAATGTGCCTAGGCTTAATGGGAGTGACTGTATTGGTGTCGAAAGTCGCAATGGTGAGTAATAATGTTTTAAAGATCTCAATTTGACAGCAACGTCCTAGTGGTGGGAAATGTGGAAGCAACAATCAGTCTGTTGACTTTGGGGATCCAGAATAGGCATTTAATATTGTTGCATTTTGCCCAGAATAATTCTATATGGATCCATTGGGGTAGTTGAATATGTGTGTATAGTGATACTGTAGCTAACAGAGCTGCTCTATAGCATATAGCCCCAGTAATGGGATTGAATAATTTTAATAACCAGTTCCAACTTTTCATACATTTCTGACTCCACACAGAGCTGGTCAAAGACTCAAATGCTGATTTGGATTTTCAAGGGAATGCTGTTAATGCATAAAATGCATTAACTTTGTATGTCAAACCAGTTAACATTAAATGCATAAACTTGGTATATCATGCCAAAGAGCTGTAAATACCAAAACTAGGTGTGCCATGCCAAAGAACTAACTATCCGGCCTTGGTGCAGAACTGCAGACCCTGTGATAGAGGTTGTAACGGAGCTCCAGTACCCCAGCCGAGTACCTCCGATAAGTCCGGTTCCTCATAGCTATCAGGGACCCTGGAGCACTTCAATCCTAGTCGCCGAGGCTTGACTGGGTTCACTGAGGGCCTTTTCCACCCTGGACCAAACACCAGACGACACTTGGTGAAGGTTAAAACAACAACTCACTTTAATGGACATAGTACACATATGTTAAGCCTCCAACATCCTCATTTACATACAATAGGCTGATAAGAGCAATATAGTACAAGGAAGGTGTAACGGAGCTCCTTGTACTCCGACAGGTTGCCTAGGTAGTAGAAAATATACAGACAGTGACAGAGGAAGGCATATAGAATAAAGATTCCTGAGTCTTGTGCCTTCGAGGGCACCCCTTAATAAAATGCCTGGTCTTATCAATCTCCCCCCATAAACATAATAAAGGAAAAAGAAAGAGAAATAAAGTATGTACAGAGTACACAAAATTAGTGTTATGAGTCTCCAATATGCACTCCTGAGATGCTGGACATGAATGAACTTGATGTCGGTAATTTAGCAATAGATAAGCAGAGAGTTAGGTGCCGACACCAATAACGTGTCAGTAAGTGTCCAGAGCCCCTACTTTATTTCCATTGGGACCAGTCCATAGGGTCACAACATTAACATTGCTATGAAAACTCAATAAAATCACAAACAGTCAAACCATAGCAGGCAACACACAGTGAGTTATCACAACACAATGGCACATTTTTAAAGGGGTGGGGGGAGACAATATTTAACAGAAAATATCTCACGTGTCTGCAGAATTAGCAATATGCAAATCTACCTGAATATGCAAATGAACCAGTCTTGCTATTCAGGTAGTGCATATTGCTGTTGCTACCAACAGAGGGCACTAGACAAGCTCCATAGCCAAACCCACCTAGTTGGTAGCAAACCTACAGCAGGCAATACATTACACAGTACACACACACACACTATAAACAATTACATTACACACACCCTGCACCTATAATGGGTACAGGGTGACTAAAACATAAGATAAATAAAGCAGCCTACATAAATAGTCTGTCTGAAGGTAGACATGGGGCTTTAAAGCCAAATACATGAAAGAGTCATAGTCACAGGGGAGGAGGCTGGCAAGTAGGCTTCTCCACAACCCAGGGAAGCAGGGCAATTTGCCATTTAAAGGGCCAGTTACAAATAGCAGTTTGTAACAGAAGGGTGGGGCAAACAATAGCAAGGGCTGATGGGAGATTAAAGAGGGACAGGGTAGCTAGTTCAAACTGATCTGGCAGTGTCTCTGGGACAGCGCCCTGCTGAGGAACAATAGGACAGGAAAAAGGGGGAGGGGGAGAGGTACAGACAAGCAATACCTTTAACATACCCTGCACCAATAATGGGCACAGGGTGACAAAAACACATAAGGAACCTGGGTTCCCACACATAGTGTCTGTCTTCCATCCCCAATGACGGTGACTACCGTCACAGAGGTCTCATGAGCTCCGGCACTTGATGTGTCTGAACATTGCAGTGGTAACCCGCAGAAACGCTCTGATAGGCTGAGCTCACAAGACTTCTACCACATGGTGTGCAGCTCTGCATCTTGGAGGCTGTGCTGGGCTCTCTCTCCCAAGAGCAGACTGAGCATACAGGTCAAACCCCTGGCCCTGACAGATCAGTCTGCTATAAGACAAGTTAGGCGGCATCACCTCAAATGAGTGATACCCAGGGCAAACTGCCTCCCCCCTGCCCTATGTTACTATGGGAGTTCAGAGAATTGTGTTTCAGGGCTGCTGTGCTCTACAGGGGACCAACTTATTTTATGGCATGGATGGGCTCTGCCTCCACAGCCTAATTAATGACTTGTTCAGTGAATTTGCTGCATTTTAAAATGTGCATTTTAAATACCCCCCTGTGAGATTTGTCTATGTAATATATGTAATGCTACTCTAAGTTTTTGCCATATGAACTTGTTGAAGAGAGACTGCAGTTGATTTAAAAAAACTTTTGGTTAGTGGGATTTGTAAGGTCCTAACCAAGTATTCCACTTTTGGTAGCAAGATATTTTGGCTGCCACAATGCGCCCTAACCATGATAGGTGTTGCATGTTGTGTGTAAGTCTGATACTTGTGTGTAAGTCTGATACTTAAGAATATTAAGTTGTTTGCCAGTTGAGGTTGATATTTTTTTTTTTGTATTGACAGCATATGGTTTGATTTGACATTGCTATCAATGTAGTAACATGTCGATGCAGCATAAGAAATAGCAGTATTTCCTTGCAGGTACACTATAGATGTCGATTGTTACATGTCAAGTTACATTAGTCTTGCCTTAAGGCCCTTATATGAGCACATGCCGTCTAATACTTTTTAGTTTTATTAGATAATGTGGAATGAACTAAATGAACTCAGATTAGAGATCTGGAGAGGCAAATTGTAACACTGAGGGAGATTGACAATCTTGAGAGGAGTCTGCTGCTCACTGAGCAGAGTTTAGTGGGGACAGGTAGTGGAGAGGGAGGAGATAAGACAGATGGGGAACAGGCACGTAGCTGGGTGACAGTGGGCCGAGGAAGCGGGGGGGGGAGGGAAGAGAAAAGGTTTAGCTAGTCCTGATCTTATGCAGCCTAACAGATTTGCCCGTTTGCGTGCAGATGTTGGGAGCATCAGCTCAGGAGTAGCTGTACTGCAGGAAGCTGTTCCTGCTAACAGCCGTGGAAACAGCCCCTCTAGTACGGGTGGGGTTGAGAGGGTAAGGAAGTCTAGACAAGTTGTGGTGGTTATTAAGAGAGTAGATAGGGTAATCTGCCACTCTGATCGACTCAACCGGACAGTTTGCTGTCTACGGCGTGCTCGGGTCCGGCATGTTGCCGACAGAGTGGAGGGATTATTGGGAGGGGCTGGAGATGACCCAGCTGTCATATTGGTACCAATGACCAAGTCAGAGGAAAATGGAAGGTCCTAAAGAATGAGTTCAGGGAACTAGGAAGTAAGCTAAAGAAAAGGACCTCCAAGGTAATTTTTTCAGAAATAATACCTGTGTCGCGCGCTACAGCAGAAAGGCAGCGGGAGATTAGAGAGGTCAATGCATGGCTAAAGTCTTGGTGCAGGAAAGAGGGTTTGGGGTTTTTAGAGCACTGGGCTGATTTTGCGCTTGGGTACAACCTGTATAGTCATGATGGATTGCACCTAAACGGAAGAGGGTCTGCTGTGCTGGGGGATAGGATGGCTAGAAGGTTAGAGGAGATTTTAAACTAGTGGTAGGGGTGGAGGGTCAAAGCAATCTAGAAAATGGAGATAGGATGGAAAGGAGATGGGCTTTAGCTCAGAACAAAGGGGGTGGAGATGGGAGGAGGGGAATGCTTAGAACAGAGGAGGTATGTAATATTGATAATTCACAAAAAGTACAAAAGACTCATGATAATATTAAATGTATGCTTACTAATGCAAGGAGCCTATATAACAAAATGGGGGAACTAGAGGCAATAGCATACACTAAACAATATGATATAATAGGCATAACAGAAACATGGTGGGATAAGACACATGACTGGCCAGTTCATTTAAATGGGTACACGTTATTTAGGAAGGATAGGAAAACCAAGAAGGGTGGTGGGGTATGTTTATATGTCAACCATGAGTTAAAGTCAAATCTTAGGCATGTGGAGTGTGACGAGGAAAAGGTGGAGGCTTTATGGGTAGATATCTGCTTGGGGCAAACAAAGGGAAATCAATTATTGGTTGGGATATGTTATAAACCACCTAATGTAAATATTATTGAAGAAGAACAGTTGTTAGAGCAAATTGAGAAAGCTGCACATCGAGGTAACACGTTAATTATTGGAGATTTTAATTATCCAGACATAAATTGGGAAAGAGGGACTAGTATTTCAGCAAGGGGCATCAGGTTTTTGAATGTGTTAAATGACACCTTTATGTCACAACTGGTACAAGCACCAACTAGAAAGGATGCTTGTCTGGATCTTGTCATAACAAACAATGTTGATCTTTTAACCAACATTCATGTAGGGGAGCATTTGGGAAATAGTGATCACAATATGGTAAATTTTGAAATAAACTCAAAAAAGCAAAAGCAAGTGGGGTATACTAAAACATTTAATTTAAAAAAAGCCAATTTCAATAAGATTAGAGCAGCTCTACAACATATCGACTGGCATAAACTCCTTAGTGATAAAAACATTGAGATAAATGGAAATTATTTAAACAAATATTAGAAAGGTACATTTCTCAGTATGTAAAAAAAACAAATTAAAACCAATGTGGCTTAGTAGAGAAGTAAAATAAGAGATTAAAAATAAGAAAAGGGCATTTAAAGCATTTAAATCAGACAAATCAAAGGCATCCTATTTAAGATATAAGGAAGCCAGTAACGCTTGCAAAAAGGCAATTTAAGTGGCTAAACTAGAAAATGAGAAATTGATAGCTAAAGAATGCAAAACCAACCCCAACATTTTTTCAAGTACATCAATTCTAAAAAAACAAAAAATAAAAGTGTAGGTACACTTGAAACAGAGCATATCCTATGGCAAGAGATATGCAAATGATTGCTGCAAAAAACTTGCAAATAACTTGTGATTGGATAACTCGAGACAAGGTGCTACAGCTATTAAAGAAAATTAATGTAAATAAAGCTCGGGGGGCCTGACGGTATTCACCCACGAGTACTTAAGGAGCAAAGTGGGGAAATAAGTGAACGTCTCTATTTAATTTTTCAAGATTCTTTTGTTTCAGGTGTTGTACCGGAGGATTGGAGGAAGGCAGATGTTGTTCCTATATTTAAAAAAAGTTCAAAATCCTTTCCTGGAAATTATAGACCTGTGAGCTTAACTTCTGTAACTGGGAAAATATTTGAAGGGCTATTAAGGGATAATATTCAGGAATTCATTGGGAAGAACTTTGTTATTAGCAATAATCAGCATGGTTTTATGAAACATCGGTCATGTCAAACTAACCTAATTGCATTCTACGAAGAAGTAAGTAGAAGTATAGATCAGGGTGTTGCAGTGGATGTGATCTACTTGGATTTTGCCAAGGCATTTGATACAATTCCTCACAATAGGTTAGTATTCAAACTAAAATAAATTGGTCTAGATGAATATTCTTGTTCTTGGGTAGAACATTGGCTTAAGGATAGAGTACAACGAGTTGTAATTAATGGTAAATTTTCAGGCTGGACAAAAGTGGTAAGTGGTGTCCCTCAGGGTTCTGTTTTGGGACCACTTCTATTTAACATATTTATAAATGATCTTGAAATAGGCATTGATAGCCATGTATCAGTGTTTGCAGATGACACAAAACGTTGTAAAGTAATAAAATGTGAGCAGGATATTGCTTTGCTGCAGAGAGATTTGGATAGCTTGGGGGACTGGGCACTAAAATGGCAGATGAAATTTAACATAGAGAAATGCAAAGTTATGCACTTCGGGGTTAAGAATGCACAAGCAACTTACACACTAAATGGGAGTGAATTAGGGATAACCACACACGAGAAGGATTTGGGAATTGTTATAGACAACAAACTAGGCAGCAATATGCAATGTCAATCTGCAGTTGCTAAGGCCAGTAAGATTTTGTCATGTATAAATAGGGGCATAAATTCTCGGGATGAAAATATAATTTTGCCTCTTTATAAATTGCTGGTAAGACCACACCTTGAATATGCTGTGCAATTTTGGGCGCCTAGTCTAAAGAAGGATATCATGGCACTGGAGAGGGTCCAGAGACGAGCTACAAAATTGATAAAAGGAATGGAGCATTTTAGAAAAGTTTTTTTTACAGTAAGAACAATAAGGATATGGAATTCTCTGCCTGAAGAGGTGGTTTTGTCAGAGTCCATACAGATGTTTAAACTGAAATTGGATAAATACTTACAAAAACATAACATACAGGGATATAATTTCTAATTAGTGGGGTAATAGCTGCTTGATCCAAGGAGACATCTGACTGCTATTTTGGGGTCAAGAAGGAATTTTTTCCTAGTTTGTGGCAAAATTAGAAGCACTTCAGACCAGGTTTTTTGCCTTCTTTTGGATCAACAGCAACAACATTTGTGAGGAAGGCTGAACTTGATGGACGCAAGTCTCTTTTCAGCTATGTAACTATGTAAGTAGAAAGGGAGGATTAGAAGCAAGTAAGAAAGGTGTGCGGAAGAAGAGAGATGTCTATTGTCCCCTGAGAGTGGGATGTGTCCTATGGAATGGAATGTGTGAGCTTGTTCATTGTGTTACCCCACTGTGGGGTGTGCCTCCAGAAGGAAAGCGCTGGACCACTGGCCCCACTGCAGGGCATACCCTGTCCTCCAGCAGCTCTGCCTGCCCTCTCCCAAGCATCCACCTCCTCACCCTGGTCCCCACTCAGCTATGTCTGGACAAGATTCCGCAGGTGGCCCAAAGGACAGTACCGTAATGAATAAAAAGGGCAGGCAGATCCAGGGGCTGTCTGGCCGGCCGCAGCTACTTTAATTCGAAGCTCCTTCAACCAGCGCCCCAACTACCAGGAGGCGAAGACCGATTCCGTTTCTTCCCATCCCGTGGTCGACCATGGCAGTCAATGGGATTCAGAGGGCATTTCGGTGGCAGACGACCATACGGTAAGCTTTATTCAACCTGTTTCTTCTCGTGTTTGTGTAGGGGGGAGACTCAGTCATTTTTTCCCAGCCTGGGTGTCCATCACATCCGACACATGGGTTCTCGACACGGTGAGGGGGTTTCACATAGAGTTAGTGGGGACACTGTCACGGCTCTTACCGTGCCATACAAACAGCCAGGCGTGGCCACCCCATAAGTACCCAACAGTGGATTTGAAACTAGGTACTTTGCTGTCCACAGCCGTTTCAAATTATTCTAGTCCTGTTAATCCTGGCTTGTTTGCAGCACTGGGGGCTGAACTACGTCTGTGGTCATTGCATGTGCTTCACCTGAGACAGATCAGTCATCAGCTGGGTATATAAACTGCCCCTCCTTGAGAACATTATCAAGTCTTTGATCCTTGTTTAGGTGTTCAGTTCCTGTTTTTAAGTCTCCTGAACTTGTACTCCATATTACCCCCTGGCTTCTGACTTTGTTAATCCTGACCTCCTGGCATCCTTTGACTTCAGCTACCCCTCGACTATCCTGCTGTTTGTGTTCTTGTCGGTACTGCTTTGGTACCACCTTTCCTGCACAGCCCCCGTGCACAGATTCACAGTCCAGGTGGCTTCTTGCCTGGTCACCTTGGACTGTGTCTATCTGCAAGGGTGAGCAAACATATCTGCGCTACAGACTCCAACCTCAGGTAAGATCCCTGACAGACATCTCGTTACATCCCTACCCCTCGACCGATCTGGTTTTCCCTTCGGTATCGCAGGTTGATTGACGAGGAGGTGTCGGCCCTACGTTCCAAGAAGGCTATAGAGTTGGCCCGCTGCACCCATCGGGGGTCATCAGCAATATCTTCCTGGTGGAGAAAAAGGGTGGCCAGATGCGCCCTGTAATCAATTTGTGACCGCTCAATTCCAGGGTACGCTACCGACATTTCAAGATGGCGGATACCCAACTCCTCAGAGACTTGCTCCTACACGGGGATTGGTCTGTGAAACTGGATTTAAAAGACCTGATGGTGCCGGTGAACGCAGTTTCGAGGGATCTCATGCGATTCCGCTAGAGGAATTATGTATGGCGCTTCACCTGTCTTCCGTTTGGTCTCTCTTCGGTGCCTTGATGCCTTACCAAGCTGCTACATCCTGCGACGGCCTGACTCCACAGTCGGGCGTGCGTCTATATCTGGACAATATTCTGATTATGGCTCAGGACCGCTCCATTCTTCTACAACATCTGCGATAGACGGTGGATCTTCTGACCCAGCTGGGTTTCCTCATTAATTGGGAAAAATCCTGTTTGGCACCATCCAGGCGCATGGAGTTTCCTCGTGGACTTGGAAGAGGACTCCTTGAGCCTGCCTTCGTCCAAGATTCGAACGATCTGTAAGGAAACTTCGCAGGGCGCTACTCCGGCCACATGTCACCCTGCGACACATAGTGAGGCTCATCGAACTGTTGGAATCGTCGATACAAGCGGTGTTCCCGGCCCCTCTTCACTATCAGGCTCTCCCAACGGTGGAAGAGTGCACATCTCTGCAAGGGAGCAACATATGCGGACCTGATCTCCATGGACAGGGAAACAAAGGATGAGTTGCGTTGGTGGATTCACAACTTATGTGCATGGATTGGCAGGGCCATATTCGGATCTCAGCCGGAGTTCACCATAGACTCGGACGCGAGTCTCCATGACTAAGGCGCCCTCTGCGAGGGTGTGTCAACAGGAGGTCACTGGTTGGAGAGCGAACCCAGAATGTACATCAATGCCTTGGAACTTCTAGCAGGATTGTGACGGATACCCCTATAGAGTGAGGGTATCTACCGTCTGGACATCCTTCCTCCCATAGATGGAGAGCACTGCAGAGTCCCAACTCGATATCCTGAAGAGCTAGTGTGAAGAAAACCCCTGTTTTATGGACTTAGTTTGACTGTTTTGTTCACCCCCCCTTTTAGAACACCAGTTTAAACCCTTAATAACTGTCATATTTTCAAACTCTGTCTGACCTTATAACTGTCATATTTTCAAACTCTGTCTGACCCTTTTTACTGTCAGTTTGTTTTCCTCAGAGCAGGAGTGTTTTTGACTGCATGAATACTGTTGTTTTGTGTAGCATTAAACAGATCTCTACCCAGCACTAAGCCTCGGCTCATGTGCGAGGGGTTATGCTATGCTTGTGTCTACACTCTGCCTGGAAGGATTATTTGCTAACTACAGGGAGAAAGGGAACCCAAGACGGTCAGAGAGGGTTGGACCGTCACAATTGGTGGCAGAGGCGGGATCGCCACATGAATTTATAATTCAAGGCTGAACCTGGAGCATGCATGGAAGCCTACTACAACCAGCTCAAGCGCAACACCCTGAAAGACTTATTGCAAGTTCAAGGGGGCAGCTGCAGCAATAAGACCAAGCGCTGTATTGTAAGCGAACTAATGGAGCTGGACAGGGAAAGCGTGGCTGCGGCAACCCCGGCTGTTCGTGCAGAAGAAAGCTAAGTGGTCCGAGAAATAAGGGAACGTCTGGCGCTGTTCAGGCCAAACCCTGCGCCAGAAATCATCCTTCGCATTATTGACAGTGCGAATGAAACTGCGAATAAGCGATGGGAATTACAAATCCGCTTAGTGGAGGCGCAGAGAACTACAGTGGTCGCACCAAGCAGTTCCAGCTTTAACCCCGAACCGCGGAAAATTCCCTTCAACGCATTAGAAGCATTTGAGGAGGCTACAGATGAGATTGATGGCTATTTGGCAGACTTTGAGAGACAATGTGCCCTACACAAGATATCAGAAGGAGAACGGGGTTCCAATTTTGGCTGGAAAGCTCCCTGGAAAAGCAGCTGATGTATTCAGAGCCATTCCTTATCAGGACATAAGCAGCTATGAGCAGGTGAAGGAAGCCCTCCTAGCCCGGTACGCAGTGACCCCAATTCTGGGAGTCCAGGAAGACAGCAACCGATTCGTACACAGAGTGGGCTTGCAGGCTGCATCGGGCAGCCACCCACTGGGTGAATGGATGCCAAGCTACTGTGATGGAATTCCAGTAAAATAAAAGTTTAGCAGGCCAAGATTGCCACAAGGCATATGTAGGTACATGTGTTTGTAGTATCAGTTAGTTAGTTACACGTAGCTAAGATACTGTCATCACTGTACTGAGCATGTGCAGGAATGCAGGAACTGGAATTACGCGTCCCTCTCCTTTGTTTCAGATGAGCCACGTGGTTAGACCGGATGGATGAGTTTAGACTCTATTCATTGATTAGGTTAAGGGTATGTGTGAGCGTAGCTAATTATGGGAAGAGTTACAGTGCTATATAAGGAATGTACTCTATGTATTCAGTGCTCAGATCTTTGCTGTTTTTGGTGACATAAGTCCCTCTGAGTCCCGGTCGGTGAATCGAAAATAGATCTCTTCCTTCCTGAAGAAACCTGTGTCCATCTCTCTGTGCTTGGCCTCCGTCAGTTTCCCGGTAACACTACCACCCTGGTGGAATTATTACAGCTGCTGCTGCTTGAACAGTTTTTCTCGCTGCTACAAATGGATGTAAAGGAATGGGTGAGGGATCGTAACCCCCTCACCCTGCAAGAAGCAGCCCAGCTTGCAGATGAATATACGGATGCCCGCAAGCCGGAATGATTGTCCCTCAGACTTCAACCAGCACGGGTTGAGCCACCAGCCCCACTGTCAGGGGGCAACTATCCACCACCACAGTGAGCCCTAGCAGTTGTTAGTCCACCTCCCCAGACTACGGGACCCAGATTTTTCCGGTGCAAGCAGGTGGGACACTGCCGCAGGGATTGCCCAATGGAACCTACCCAATCTACGTGGAATTGTCCATCCGGTACCAGATCCCGACCAGCAGTGCACACCATCGACTACCCCGTGTCCTCTACCTGGGAGTTAACCAGGGAGGAGCCCTTGGGGTTCCTTCATGAGGTCAACCCGGTGCAGGCCGCCAGCGGAGATAATCGACAACACCACCGACAACTAGTGATAGTTAATGGCAAGACAGTGCAAGGCCTACGAGATACAGGAGCCACCATCACCGTAGTACAGAGATACTTGCTCAACAACCACGAGCCACCCGGCAAATCCATCACTACGGGTAGCAGGGGGAGCCGTCTACAGGATTCCTACTGCCAAAGTTCATTTGGATTGGGGTGTGGGGTTTGGAACTGTGAAAGTGGGGGTGTCAGGATTACTGTTTGATCCAGCACATAGAACTGTACAGCACGGATGACAAATAAGTAGCATATTACCGGTCCTTAGAATGGCCAGATTTAACGTACAAAGAATATAGAAATAGAAATGTGTTTGAAGCGTTCAGCAGTAGCCCCTAGAGCAGTTTGAACCTTAACCCAGGTATCCCGAATGGAGGCCAGATGCTCATCTAGAGCAGGAATGGCAGTATCAGAAAATACCGCAGGGAGAACCGTAGGATGCCTACCATTATTGACAAAAAATGGACTGTGCCCAGAGGAGTCATGAACAGCATTGTTTCTAGCGAACTCGGCCCACGGGAGTAGTTCGGACCAATTGTCTTGTGTGCTATTAATAAAACAACGCAAATAAACTTCTAATGACTGGTTAGCCCTCTCAGCTGTACCATTGGTCTGTGGATGGTAGGAGGAGGAGAAGGAGAGATCAATCCCCAATTGTTTACTGAACGCCCTCCAGAACCTGGACACAAACTGAGAGCCCCTATCAGACACAATATTGTGGGGGATGCCATGCAAACGGACAATTTCACGTATGAAAATTAGGACCAAATCTTGCGAAGATGGCAACTTCTTGAGAGGAATGAAGTGAGCCATCTTAGAAAATCGGTCTACAACCATGAGAATAGTAGTGAACCCAGCAGAGCTAGGAAGCTCAACAATAAAGTCCATGGATAAGTGGGACCATGGAATCTCAGGAACAGGAAGAGGCTGCAACAGGCCACAAGGAAGTGCATGAGTCACCTTAGAAACTGCACACACAGAACATGCCTGCACATACTCCTTTACATCTTTCCTGAGTGAATCCCACCAAAATGATCTAGTGATCGCGGCAGTGGACTTATTGATGCCCGGGTGTCCAGCAGTTATATTGTCATGGAACACTTTCATGATATTAACCCTTTCACATAGGGGAACGAACAGTTTATCACACGGTTTACCACTGGGCGCCTGAGGCTGGGCCTCCAGTATGGTGCCAAGCAGTGGAGAAGACAGTGAGAGGACAGTAGTAGCAATAATACACTCTGGTGGAATAATAGGAGATGACACCTGTTCCGGAGCTGACTCATTATCAAATTGCCTGGACAAGGCATCAGCCTTGGTATTTTTAGAACCAGGTCTATAAGTAATGAGAAAGTTAAAACGTGAAAGGAACAGTGACCATCTAGCCTGTCTGGAAGACAAACGTTTGGCATCCCCTATATATGCCAGATTTTTGTGGTCGGTTATGATCAACAGGGGGTCCTTGGAACCCTCCAAAAGATGTCGCCACTCCTTGAGGGCAAGAATAATGGCCAACAGTTCTCTATTGCCAATATCGTAGTTGCGCTCAGCAGGAGACATCTTTCTGGAGAAGTAGCCACAAGGATGCAATGGTGTTCCCTGGCTTTCTCTCTGAGAGAGAACAGCCCCTACCCCTGTCTCGGATGCATCAACCTCCAATATAAAAGGTTTACTAGTGTCGGGATGTTTTAGTATGTCCGCAGAGGCAAATCTTTGTTTAAGAGTCTCAAAAGCATTCACAGCCTCTTTGGACCATACCGTGCTACTAACCCCTTTGCGAGTCATATTTGTGATTGGGGCTATTACAGAAGAAAATCCCTTGATGAATCTTCTGTAATAGTTGGCAAAACCAATAAACCTTTGAATGGCTTTTAAACCAGAGGGTAATGGCCAGTGTAGTACAGCCTCTAGTTTTTTAGGATCCATTTGAAATCCCGATGCAGAGATGTTGTAACCCAAAAAGTGGACTTCAGGCTGGTCAAATATGCACTTTTCTAATTTACAATAAAGTTTATTTTTCAACAACGTCTGCAGAATCTGTTTCACATGGGAGTGGTGAGTTTGAAGATCAGGGGAATACACCAAAATATCGTCCAAATAAACCAAGACAAATGAGTAAATGAATTCCCTGAGTACATCATTTATAAAGTCTTGGAATACGGCTGGGGCGTTGCATAACCCAAATGGCATTACCAGATATTCATAGTGTCCACTACGGGTATTAAATGCCAGACCAACGGTCTATGCGAGCGGTTCAATGGGACTCTGAAGCAGATGCTGAAGACATTCTCGGCCGCTTGCAGGGACTGGGAGCGATTCCTGCCACACCTCCTTTTTGCTTACCAGGAGGTCCCGCAGGAATCAACAGGGTTCTCCCCCTTTGAGTTGTTATACGGGAGGTGAGTGAGGGGACCCCTAGACCTGATTAGGGAGCAATGGGAGGGAGCCACAGAGTCATCAGGGACCCCGGTGATGCCATATGTGCTGGAATGGAGGGACCGTATGGAGGCGTTGACCCAGATGGTGCGTGAAAACCTCCAGTCGGCTCAGCGGCGCCAGCGGGTATGGTACGACCGGAAGGCCAGGCACCGTAGTTTTCAGGTAGGACACCTAGTTATGGTACTTAAACCAGTCCGACAGGACAAACTACAGGCTGCCTGGCAGGGATCCTACAAAATTATTGGGAAAGTATGTGACACTACGTACACGGTATCCAGCTGTGATGATGAGAATGTAAAGCGCACATTCCACATCAACATGCTGAAGGAATACAAGGGTAGAGAAGAGGAGGTGGCGGCTGTGTTGGCGCCACCATCCGAGGATCTCGACACTCTACCCCTGCCGGATCTATTGGAGGGCGACCAGAGGGTACGGGCTATAGAGTTGGTACAGTTGGGGGAACGGCTGGGACCACAGGAATGGGCCCGGGCAATTGCCCTTCTGGAAGCCAAACAGGCTACGTTCTCTCGGGTGCCCGGGCACACGAGACTGGCCGTCCACAGGGTGGAGACCACAGGCCAGGCTCCCCTGCTGCAGCCCCCCTACCGCATCCCTGAGGCAGTCCGGGAAGGGATGCAGAGGGAAATAAATTAAATGCTACGCTTAGGGGTCATTGAACATTCCGAAAGTCCTTGGGATTTGCCGGTAGTGCTAGTGCCGAAGCAGGACGGCACGAACCGCTTCTGCGTAGACTACCGATGACTCAACGATACGACGATGCCCCGGGTAGACGAACTGTTGGACCGGATGGCTAGGGCGAAATATCTGACAACAATAGACTTATGTAAGGGCTACTGGCAAATTCCCCTATCTGAGGACGCCATTCCAAAATCGGCCTTCGTCACCCCGTTCGGCTTATACCAGTTCCGAGTTATGCCGTTCAGGATGAAGAATGCCCCAGCCATTTTCCAACGGATGGTAGATCGCATCCTAAATGGTCTCCAGGATTATGCGTGCGCATACCTGGACGACATAGCGATTTTTAGTGAAACCTGGGAGGCCCACTTAGAACATGTAGGGACGGTACTGGATAGAATCCGGGCAGCCGGCTTGACCTTGAAGCCTGACAGGTGTCACATTGGTATGGCGGAGATGCAGTACTTGGGCCACCGGGTAGGATGTGGAAAACAACAATCTTAGCCCGCTAAGATTGAGGCTGTTGCCAACTGGCCCACTCCCCGTACCAAGATGCAAGTTATGGCTTTCTTAGGGACAGCCGGCTACTACAGATGCTTTGTCCCTGACTATAGCGCCATGGCCAAACCCCTGATGGACTTGACAAAAAAGAACTTACCCCTACAGGTCCTGTGGTCCCCGGAGTGCGAGGCAGCCTTTCAAGCATTGAAGCAAGCTCTTATAAACGCACCTCTTCTCGCTGCCCCCGATCCTAACAAACGTTTCATTATACACACAGATGCTTCAATGTTTGGACTGGGGGCAGTCTTAAGCCAGGTCTGAGAAGACGGGGGGGAGCACCCTGTAGCCTATTTGAGCCGAAAATTGTTGCCCAGGGAGGTCAGCTATGCGGCCATTGAAAAAGAATGCCTAGCTTTAGTGTGGGCATTAAAGAAACTAACACCCTACTTATGTGGCCGGCCGTTCACCCTCATCACGGACCACAATCCTCTCGTCTGGCTCAAAAAGGTTGCAGGGGATAATGCCCGACTTCTACGGTGGAGCCTCACATTACAACCATATGACTTCACCATCCACTACCGACCTGGCAAAATGAATGGGAATGCGGATGGCCTATCCTGACAAACTGAATTAGTGGCCTAAATTTCGCAAGGATTACCCGGACAGCCCCAAGTCGACCCGAAAAGGGTCCAACTGTGTCTGCCGGAGCTGTCAGCAAGTGGGGAGCAGTGTGAAGAAAACCCCTGTTTTATGGACATAGTTTGACTGTTTTGTCCCCCCCCCCCTCTTAGAACACCAGTTTAAACCCTTAATAACTGTCATATTTTCAAACTCTGTCTGACCTTATAACTGTCATATTTTCAAACTCTATAATCAAAGCTGGAAGTGCACTCAGCTCCTCACTAGGGAATCCAGGGTGCTCTTGAAAAAGTCCCAGTACCAAAAAGGACCAAGCGGATAAATTTGTAGAAAATGATCAAGGCACTCCAATAGTTTCCAATTCTTAAGGCAATTTATTTGGACCAGGAACTACAAAGCAACGTTTCAGCCCCAGCAGGGCTTTTTTCAAGCTCAAAAAGCCCTGTTGGGGCTGAAACGTTGCTTTGTAATTCCTGGTCCAAATAAATTGCCTTAAGAATTGGAAACTATTGGAGTGCCTTGATCATTTTCTACATATTTTCAAACTCTGTCTGACCCTTTTTACTGTCAGTTTGTTTTCCTCAGAGCAGGAATGTTTTTGACTGCATGAATACTGTTGTTTTGTGTGGCATTAAACAGATCTCTACCCAGCATTAAGCCTCGGCTCATGTGTGAGGGGTTATGCTATGCTTGTGTCTACACTCTGTCTGGAAGGATTATTCACTAACTACTGGGAGAAAGGGAACCCAAGACGGTCAGAGAGGGTTGGACCATCACAGCTAGTATAGCTGTATAGTTGAAGAGAGCTCTAACAAGAGCTAGCAGTGATATAGCAGTTATAGCTGTTCCCTACAACACGAGACGAGGCTGCGCGTTGAGGGTAAGAAGGTCTCGTTTATTGAGCACAAAGGCATTTCTTTTATACACATTTTCAGGCCAGAGGCACACCCACTGGACCTGATGGAACACAGGAACACAAGGAACAGAAACCAATAGGAACAATAATTATTACTGTAACACTCCCACAGACAGTCAGCAAGCCCTCCCCTCTGCCTGTGATATAATTAAGATAGCTAATGGAATAACAATTATCCACCGGCAGAAAATATAAATTTTTACCCAAAGTTCAGAAACACCCCAAAACTCAAACATATCCCCATAAATTATACATCCCTGGATAGCTCTGATCTGGGCGAACAACATATCCAAAAATCACCCAGATCAGAGCAGAGGTTCCCAAATTCTGTGGAAGTCACATTTGACCAACCGCACGCTTGATTTCATGCCCAAAAGAGTTCCAGAGAATTAGGCTGTGCGGCTGGTCTATCTTCTCATTTAAATAAAGTACAAATTGCACGAACGGATCCGTTCGTGCATAACTCCATTTGATGAGTTTCTTTCTGTAGTTTGTTCTTACTGAATAGCGCTCTGTTCATGTGAATTTAGCCGAACGCACGGAAGGTGGAAGTCCCAGGTGTTCGTGCCTTTGGTTCCAGGCATTCGCACGACCAAACACCACTGACCGAGGTTCGGTTACACAAAATGGCTTACACACCAGTCTTTCGTCAATTAGGCTGCGGTTAGACACAGCTTCTGGGTGGTTAACCAGCAGCACATTCCACATGCAGGGTGGTCGGTCATTCGACACTTTGTTCGGCTACTTGAATAATATGATCTTGTTCATAATAAAGTTTTAATTTACCGAATCAACTAATGAACACATCAGGAGGCATATAAAATCCAGCAGTAACAAGGGGAAAACAAAGTCCAGGGACCTGTCCTTTGTTTCAATAAAATATCAGAAAGGAGAACCACACCATATTCACTGTAGGGAAGGGAAAAACCACCATAACTTCTGCAATCACAGAGGGTTTTTGTTACAAGGATCATTTGCAAATTCTGATTTTTGCGAAGGGGGCGGCCAATGCCTGCATTCGCCTACGTAGAGACAACATATTAGCAGTTCGGTATGTCATATACATGGGCAGAACTCAATTGGTATTACTGGCTCGTCTGGCAATGTATTTCTGGGAGTTTTGTCTGACACAGAACTTGGTGGTCCAGGCGGAATATCTTCTGGGCCTGCACAATGTTCAGGTGGACTGGAATTCTCTTTTTCTTGCCAACAACAATTGGAGATTGGATGTAGAGGTTTTTTTTGTTATCTCGTCCTTTTGGGGTCCTTTTGCCATCGACCTGTTTGCCTCATGGCTCAACGCCCATCTACCTCATTTCTTAAGCTGGGGTCCAGACCCAGCCGCAGAGGTGGTGGACGCTTTCCTGCAAGATTGGCACGGACCGCTTCTCTACGCTTTCCCTCCATTTGCCATGCTTCCCAGGGTACTCCTTCAGATTTGCCGCCAAGAGGTGGAACTGGTTCTCTTAACCCCGTTTTAGGCGACTCAGTTGTGGTTTACTCAACTTCTGTAGATGGTGGTGGATGTTCTCAGGTTGTTGCCGGTCCGTCCAAACCTGCTTCGGGATTCAGCAGAATTTTGCCATTCTTTCCTCCTAGAAGGCTTCCTGCTGTTGATGGCTTGGCAAATTTCAGGGGACCCTGGCAGGACTTTTGGAGTTTTGGACGCACCTCGACGCCCCCTGGTGGACGCATGAGCTCCCATGAAATCGACGATCATATGGGTCAGCTTGGAGTTCTTGGGCTAGCTGGTGCCTTGCTAGGGACATGGATCCCGTTTCAGCCACTGTAACAGCAAATCTTTAATTTCTAACGTCTCTTTTTGAAGCTGGCAGGGCGTACCGGATGATGAATGTATATACATCAGCCATTTCTTTGGCCCTTCAAGGCTTCAAGGGTTGTCCGGCAGGGCAACACCCCTTAGTGTGCCGTTTTCTACGTGGCTCTCGTCTCTCTCGTCCACCCAGGCCATGGTATTCCTCCAGTTGGAATATTTCTATCGTGTTATCGCTGTTTGACTCGTGGCCATCTAATGCAGATATTTACTTAAGCCAACTGTCGGCTAAATTGGGCACTCTTTTTTGCCTGGTAGCCTGTAAGAGGGTTTCTGACGTACAAGCCTTGGATTTCGACGCACGTTCCTTCACTCCCGATAGAGTGACTTTTAATATATCCTGGCGCACAAAGACTTCGATTAGATCAGTATCTTATGTGGCTTTTCCCTGTGTCCGGTGGCCTGTTTACGCGAGTACGAGATTCGCACCGGGCCGCATGGGTCGTCATCTACTCAGCTTTTTCTTTCCCTTTGTCCTCCTTTCTCTCCTGTGACAAGTACTACCCTGGCTCGTTGGTTGAAATGGGTGTTACAACAGGCGGGTGTAGACACTTCGGTGTTTGGAGCCCATTCTGTCCAGGATGCTTCAGCTTTGTCGATGATTACTTTGGGTGCACGGTTGGAGGATCTGAAGAGGACGGCATACTGGTCACAGGAATTTTTACGTGAATTTTATTTTCAACTGGTCACTCATGTTTTTTCTGCGGTTGTCAGCCAGCTTTGAACTTGCAATATGAGCCTCCGTGTCTTGTTCTAAAATTACACAATTTTGCTATTACATGACAAAATGTCATGATTTTATTAAAGACACGGAGGTGAGTATTGTCCCACCCTAGGTATATTTCTTAATTTGTTTACATCTTCCCTCCCTGTTATGCTAGTGGTTTGATAAGGTTAGTATTATGGTAAGTAGGTATATTCTTACACTACTACTTTGGTGGTCGGTATGTTTTAAATGTGTGAGGTTGTTTAAGGTTTTTTCATGCTTGTTTGATAAGAATGGTGATTTACATTTTCACTAAGTTGAAAGGACTGAAGTAACCCTGTGGCTCCTGTTCATTTATGTTTTCACAGCCTGATCTGGATCCGTTCTATGGATTCCTGTTGCTCACCCTTTGACGGGATCCTCTTGGTTGGCAAATTCCTGTTCTGGATTTGTTCCAGCTTGCTGGATTGTTGCCTGGTTGGACTCCGACTGGATTTAACTGCAATGTTATTGTGCGGTTGGACTGATTTATCGGTTCCTGTTTCTTGTTTGTTTTATTGTGTTTGCATCTTCAAAGAAAGAGGAGGAGTTAAGGAAGGTACTGAATATTATATTGGGACTTGGTATGGGAGTGGCTTCTATCACTATGTATACCATATTTTTCCTATTGGTTTTTGTATTCTTTGCTGCTATTGGTGGACAGTAAAGAAAGGGATATGCAATATAAGCCTCTGTGTCTTGTTTTAAAATTTGGAATTTCTAAGTGATAATTTATTGTATCTCTTCCTGAAACACTGCAGGCCAAACTCTCTTCCCCTTTCTCTTCTTTTTATTCATTACTGTACTGTGTCTTTATTAAAATCATGACTTTTCATCATGTAATAGCAAAATCATGTAATAATCTGCCTTAATTTTTCATTGATTTCCCTCCCCTAGAAAATGAATTATACATACATGGAACACCATGTTTCAAGGTTCAACACGTTACTAAATATGTAAAATAAAGTGGAGCAGAGCAATTCACAAATACAATTTAAAGTGCAAGTCTTCCTACCAATTCCTATTTTTATTTGGCCTTCCTCTACTCTCACCTTTTAAATCTCAGCCCACAATCACTTGCTGAGACCTTATGGATTGTTTACTGCAAATGGTTCCATTATCATATGGCTTATTTTTACTATAAAATGTACAAAATATGTAATATGTAAATATATGTTATCTGCTATTAATATATACTTGTGCAACAAAAAACTGTAAAAAAAAAAAAAAGTGACACCCCTCCCCCTGCAGAGATTGAAGATACGGTAAACCTGTAGAGCTCTCTTAATATCCAGAATGCCATACTTATGCTCCTAAAGATTGAAATAAGCATCATGAAAAATTATTTAAGAGTAGCTAAACTGATAACTTTTGATCTTAAGGCTTAAAGGACCACTATAGTGCCAGAAAAACATACTCGTTTTCCTGGCACTATAGTGCCCTGAGGGTGCCCCCACCCTAAGGGTCCCCCTCCCGCCGGGCTCTAGGGGGCTGAAGGGGTTGAACTTACCACTTTCTCCAGCGCCGGGCAGGGGACTCTCCTCCTCCTCTCCTCGGCTGAATGTGCATGTGCGGCAAAAGCCGCGCGCGAATTTAGCCAGTCTCATAGGAAAGCATTCTCAATGCTTTCCTATGGACGCTGGCGTCTTCTCACTGTGAAAATCACACTGAGAAGCGCCTCTAGCGGCTGTCAATGAGACAGCCATTAGAGGCTGGATTAACCCTATTATAAACATAGCATTTCTCTGAAACCGCTATGTTTATAGAAAAAAGGGTTAACCCTAGCTGGACCAGGCACCCAGACCACTTCATTAAGCTGAAGTGGTCTGGGTGCCTATAGTGGTCCTTTAAAGATGATATTGATTATCAAGGAAAATTAGATATAGGTTGTGTCGATCCTAAGGCTTAAAGGGCTACTTAAATCCTTTGGTTTTTTTGTACTGTAGTAGTTTTTTTTTTTACCTCCAAATGTCTTATTGCTACGGCCAGTAGAGTATTGTCACGTATAAAAAGGGCATTAATTTGGATGAAAATATAATTTTGCCTCTTCATAAATCACCGGTAAGACCACAGTTTGAATATGCTGTGATAGTTTGGATACTTGTTCAAAATAATTATATTACAAAAAAGTGTAGAGGCTGGCTACAAAATTAACCCCTTAAGGACCGGCCTGTTTTTGCGATGTTGTACGTTAAGGACCAGAGCAGTTTTGACACTTTTGTGGTGTTTGTGTTTAGCTGTAATTTTCCGCTCTCTCATTTACTGTTCCCATACAAATTATATTTATTTTTTTTCAGGACAAAAGGGGCTTTCTTTACATACCATTATTTATATAATCTCATGTAATTTAATTTAAAAAAAATAAAGAAATATAATGAAAAATTTTAAAAAAAAAGTTTTTTTACTTTTACTTGGAAAATATTTTACTCATCTACAAAAGCAAATGAAAAAAACTGCTAAATAGATTCGAAATTTTGTCCTGAGTTTAAAAATACCCAGTGTTTACATGCTTTTTTTTGCAAGTTATAGGGCTATAGGTACAAGTAGGATATTGCATTTTCAAAACATACATTTTTAAAATTTATCAATAGTGACATTGTAACACTATTATCTGTCATAAATCTCTGAATAACACCCCACATGTACATTTTTTTTTTTAAAGTAGACAACCCAGGGTATTCAATATGGGGTATGTCCAGTCTTTTTTAGTAGCCACTTAGTCGAAAACACTGGCCAAAGTTAGCATTCATATTTGTTTGTGTGTGAAAAAAGTAAAAAACTAAATTGAACGCTAATTTTGGCCAGTGTTTGTGACTAAGTGGCTACTAAAAAAGACTGGACATATCCCATTTGCAATAATTTGGGTTGTCTTCTTTTGCAAATGATATGCCATCATGGGGGTAATTCTCATTCCTGGGCTACCATATGCTCTCAAAGGCAACGTAACCAACATGGCCCTTTTCAATGTAAAAATATTTGACCCATATATTTGACCCTGTAACTTTCAAAAACTCTATAAAACCTGTACATGGGGTGTACTGTTATACTCAGGAGACTTTGCTGAACTCAAATATTAGTGTTTCAAAACAGGAAAACGTATCAAAACAATATCATCAGTAAAAGTGCTGTTTGTGTGTGAAAAATGCAACAACAAAAAAGTCACTTTCACTGACAATATCATCGCTGTGATATGTTTTACTGTTTTGAATCACTAATATTTGTGTTCAGCGGAGTCTCCTGAGTAAAACAGTACCCCCCATGTACAGGTTTTAGGGTGTCATAGAAAGTTACAGGGTAAAATATAGTGCTAGCAAATTAAATTCTCTGGACTTTTGACCTGGGTTGGCAGGCAGGTCCCTCAAATTGCAGCAATAAAATTACTTAATTATGTAAAAATATTACATAAATACGCACGTAGAATTTAAATATATATGCATATTTACATATTTGAAGTCTACGTGTATATTTATATAATTATTTATGTAATTTTGTATATGGACATATGTATATTTCGTATTATTTTTATTTATTTATATATACATAGATATATATACAATTTCATTCTAAGTGTATTTTGATATAAATATATATATATTACTATCAAAATACAGTTAGAATAAAATTTCATATAGATATATATATTTTTAAATTTTTATTATTATTTTTACATGTTTTTATTTAATTTAAATTACTAATTTGTATTTTATAATAATATTTATATACAATATATATAGTTATTATTTATATTATATATATACGTGTGAAATTTAATTATAAGTGTATTTTTATATTAATATATGTACATATTAATATAAAAATATAATTAGTATGACATTATATATATGATATATAGACATATTATATATATATATATATAAAATATATGACTATTAGTGATGTCTAGTGATGTCCCGAACGGTTCGCCGAACGGTTCACCACGGACTCATCATTGAGTAAACTTTGACCCTGTACCTCACAGTCAGCAGACACATTCCAGCCAATCAGCAGCAGACCCTCCCTCCCAGACCCTCCCACCTCCTGGACAGCATCCATTTTACATTCATTGTGAAGCTGCATTCTTAGTGAGCTGTCCGGGAGGTGGGAGGGTCTGGGAGGGAGGGTCTGCTGCTGATTGGCTGGAATGTGTCTGCTGACTGTGAGGTACAGGGTCAAGGTTTACTCAATGATGAGTCCACGGTGAACTGTTCGTGGCGAACCGTACGCGAAACCGTTCGGGACATCAATAGTTCGCCGAACGGTTCGCTAACGGTTCGCCACGGACTCATCATTGAGTAAACTTTGACCCTGTACCTCACAGTCAACAGACACATTCCAGCCAATCAGCAGCAGACCCTCCCTCCCAGACCCTTCCACCTCCTGGACAGCATCCATTGTGAAGCTGCATTCTTAGTGAGCTGTCCAGGAGGTGGGGGGGTCTGAAGGGAGGGTCTGCTGCTGATTGGCTGGAATGTGTCTGCTGACTGTGAGGTACAGGGTCAAAGTTTACTCATTGATGAGTCCGCGGCGAACCGTTCGGGACATCACTAATGTCTATATATCATATATATACATACAAATATATAACTTTTTTTTTATTAACTTTAACTTTAATTTTTTTTATGATTTTACACTAGCAGGGAGACTGCCTGTCAGCACAGGCAGTCCCCCTGCAGGCATACACATGGACACCTATTGTGTCCATATGATCGCTCTGTTGAGCGATCACATGGCCACAGGGGTCCTAATCCGCCATGGGGAGACTGTCTGGGCTGCAGGCAGTCTCCCCACAATGGGAGCAACACCGATTGCCGCCGGGGGAACGACGGCGATCGGGTAAGTACATTGGACCGTTAGGACAGTTCAGGACCATCACCGGTCGCAAACGCAAAAATGCTGATGACGGTCCTGAACCGTCCTCGGTCCTGAAGGGGTTAATATATATATATATATATATATATATATATATATATATATATTTATTTATTTATATATTTGACGTCTACGTGTATATTTATGAAATTATTTATGTAATTATGTATATGGACATATGTATATTTCGTATTATTTTTATCTATTTATACATAGATATATAGATCATTACATTCTAAGTGTATTTTGATATAAATATATATATATATTAATATCAAAATACTGTTAGAATAAAATTACATATATATAATTTTTTTATTATTAAAAATTATTTTTACTTTTATAGATAGAATACATTTTTTTTTTTTACACTGATTGCTTTATATTTTAACATTATTTTTGATTTTTCACTTGCAGTGAGACTGCCTGTCAGCACAGACAGTCCCCCTGCAGGCAGATACACGGGCACCTATTGTGGCCACGTGATCGAGTGATCACGTGGCCGCGGGGTCCTGATCTGCCGAGGGGAGACTGCCCGGGCAGACAGGAAGTCCCCCTGGACCGGGAGGAGTGCTGATCGCCACCGGGGGACTGACGGCGATCAGGTAAGTAGCCCCAGACCGTTATGACGGTTCAGGATCGTCATCGGTCTCCAAGGGGATTTTTCCAGTGACGGTCCTGAACTGTCATCAGTCGTCAAGGGGTTAAAAAAAGGAATGCAACATTTTAGTTTTGAAGATAGAATAGCAAATGCTTAGAAAAACGACGCCTTAGAGGGGATATGATAGCATTATAGACATATGTATGGGGAAAAATACAAAACCCTTGTCTGGAAATCTATTTATAAACAGGACTATACATAGGACACAAAGAGACACATTTAGACTGGAAGAGAGATTTAGTCTAAGGTAAAGGAAAAGGTATTTTTTACAGTAAGATCAATAAGGAGATGCAATTCTTTGTCTGAAGAGGTCTTTTGTTTTTTTTCTTCAGAGTCTGATCTATAAACAGCAACTAGATAAATACTTGCAAAAAATGTAATAATCAAGGATATAATTTTTAATTTGTGGGGTAAAAGCTTCTTGATCCAAGGAGAGATCTGACTGCTATTCTGTGGTCAAGAAGGATTTCCCCCCTAGTTTTTTGCAAAATTGGAAAGCACTTCAAACTGAGTTTTTTTTACTCTCTTTTGGATAAAAAGCAAAAATAGATGGGAGAAAGGCTGAGCTTGATGGACGCATGCTCTTTGCAGGCTATGTAACTATTACGGTATGAAAGGTTCTTGGTTTTTTTTTGGTCCTAGATTAACAGCTGTACATTAAAAAACATGTACCTTCTCAAAATTCAAGGAGGGTAAGATTTATGGATTTTGTGCGTTTATTTTCTTGGCTTTATATAAATATCTTCTTCCCGTCCGTTGGCAAATCAAATTTTTCTCATAGAAAAGCATCTCTCTGCATGTGAATGAGAAATGTCAGCTTATCTCACCACTAAAGCTCGCCCTGCTTCCAATTCTTGAAGAGGGAAGGCGGAAGGGCTGTACAGAGGTTATGTGAAGTGGACAAGGGGAGGAGAATCAATAAAATATTATGTAGGGAAGCGAGGAAGAAGACAAAGATGTAATGAGGCTTACAAATCCCTACATGATTCACACTGCAGCACTGCCTGTAAGGGAAGAAGCTGATAACATATGTTGCCAGCGCGCAGTGTGTGTGCTGACGATGGATGTCATTTTTACATAGAACTCAGATTAGTTACGTGTGCCGGAAGGGGGGTGGGGGAGTATAACTAAACCCCAGCACAAAATAACAAATTTGTTTGTATAATCAGGATTTTTTAAGCAGATACGCTGCATATACATATTGTTTGCACCATGACCACTTCTAAAATCAGTAGTAGTCATGGTGGATAGAGTAACCCTTCAAAGTTAACCCACTGTCTCGCCGATGTTATCGCTATTAAGAATGTTGTTTTCCAAAAAAAGGACAGTGCAGCAAGAAGCACAATGTTCCCAGGAAGGAATTGAATCACAGATTTTGAGCCTGATATTCCTCTGATAAAACCTCATAATGATAGAATTGGCAGCAAATACCTTAATTGGAAAGTAACTAAGAGGTGAAATCTAAACTTTGAGAAGGAAAAAAAATAAGACTAGATTCTTGGCAATACCCAGTTGAAAAGTTTAAAGGATAACTTGTACTAAAGCTTGAAATAGATCCCTTTCATATCAGCACCGATGCCTATATTTATTCCATGTTTACAGATAATGGGATTGGTAGACTTCTTAGCTTTCAACAGAATATGAACAAACATAGGCATGCACACGGGTGTGCCAGGTGTTCCTGGGCACACCCTAATCCCTGCGGCACGCCTGTGAGTCCTGCAGGCACACGTGGGAACAGCGTTCCCGCTGTTCCTGCAGGCACTCTGCCGCCCCCATATTCCGGCTCCCAGCTACTGTAGACGGTCCACGCGGCGAGAGGAAGCAGAGAGCACACAGCTCCCTCGCCGCTTGTTGTATGGAGATAGGCGCCCGACCCACTGGACCCCAGGGACAAGTCCACGCCAGCTCTCCAGGTAGGAAGGCTGGGTGGACAATTTTTAATTAAAAAAATAATCATTTGTGAATGTGTGTGTGTCTGTATGTGTGTGAGTGTGTGTATGTGAATGTGTGTGTGAATGTATGTGTGAATGTATGTGTGTGTGTGTGTGAGTGTCTGTGAATGTATGTGTATGTGTCTGTAAGTGTGTGTCTGAGTATGTGTGTGTGAGTGTATGTACTCGTATATATATATACACACACACACGAGTGTATATTATTTTTTGTGGGGGTGGGAATCTTGGGAGAGTTCCCACACTTTATTCCCCAGGACTTGACCCCTGCCGGCAGGGGAGAGCTCCGGATCTCCCCTGTCGGCTCATGCAGAGCTGGCGCTATCTGAGTTCCGGCCCTGCTCTAAGCCTCCATGGGCCGGCGGGGAGATCAAAGATCTTCCTCACCAGCCCACAGCAGCATGGAGGGAGGCAGGAGAGGACCCGGGGAGCTCTAGACAGAAGCTCCGCCAGGTTCCTCTCGCGAGATCTGAGCGTTGCCGCGGCAATGCTCAGATCTCGCGAGAGTGAACTCTAGCCCTGCAGGCTAGAGTTGACTCTCCCTTGGACAGCAAGGATCCCCCCTCCCTACATAAGGTAAGAAGGGAGAGGGGTTATTTATGAATCTGCCCCCACCTTCACAATCCCTCCAAACATACAGCACCCACACACACACAGCACCTACACACATACAGCACCCTCACACAGCACCCTCACACACACAGCACACAAACAGCACCCACACACACAGCACACATACAGCACCCTCACAAACACACACATGGCACCTTTACAAACACACAACACCCTCACACACAGCACACAAACAGCAGCCCCACAAACACACACAGCACCCTCACACAAACAGCACACTCACACACAGCACACTAACAACACCCTCACAAATACACGACGCAAACAGCACCCTCACACACATATCACACAAACAGCACCATCACACACACAGCACACTAACAGGACCCTAACACACATACACAAACACCCTCACACACACAGCACCCTCACACACAAACAGCACCGTCACACACAGCACACTACCAGCACACTCACCCACATAGTACACTACCAACACCCTCACACACACATCACACTAACAGCACCCTCACACACACACAGCACCCTTACACGCACAGCACCCTCACACAGCGCACTAACAGCACTAAAAAAAATTAAAAATTGTATTTAGCACTAAGCAGTGTCTATGCTTTTAAATGTAAGCATGTTTTTGTATGGAGTATGTTTGAGTGAATGTAGGATGTGTGTCTGTATGTGGTGTTGGTGTTTGAATGCAGGCATGCATTTTTATGTAGTGTGGTTTTTGAAGGCAGTGGTGTGGTTATATATAATGGTGGAGTTTGTATGTAGTGTTGATGATGAAATGCAGGGGTGTATTTGTGTGTAGTGTTGGCGAGATTCTGAGATTTATGCACATATACACATACCTAAATACACACTGACACACATGCAGATACATAGACACATAGTTACACACAGACACACATGGAGACACAGTGGCGACTCTAGGAACAATATATAGGGGGTGGGCACATAAGATACCACAATCCAAACTGGGGGGGCACTAAAACTTTTCACTAGGGGTAATGTGCTGCCATTGGCTGCATGATGCCAGCATGCAGTGCACATTGGCATCAGTCAACAAATTTGCATATAATTCACATTAGCCACCCTGATTTCTTGTAAGTAGGCTAGCTGACACCTCTTAACGCAAATCTTTGTTTATCAGATAACTCCCTTGTTTGCTATCCTTATGTGGGATTGCCATATTTAAGGTCACCAAATAAGGATAAGGGAGCTATCTGCTAAACAGCACCCTAATTTGGTATCTTTAAATATGGAAATCTCACACAAGGACACCAATTTAGAGAATTATCAACTAAACAGCTAAAAGATCCATTTAAAAAAAAAAACCTTTTCTTAATTTCAGTTGTTTAGTAGATAACACCCTTATTTGTTATCCTTATGTGGGATTGCAATATTTAAGGACACCAAATACGGGAGCTATGTACCAAACACATACACATTTATATACACACACAATAACACAATAGGTGTATGTCTGTGTGTGTATATCTGTGATTGTATGTGTGTGTGTGTGTGTGTGTGTATATATATATATATATATATATATAATATATATATATACACACACACACACGTGTGTATGCATGTGATGTTTGCGTGTGTATATCTAATTATGTCTGTTTGTAACTGTATGTGTGTGGGTCTGTGATTGTGTATGTCTGTGTTTATGTGTGTGAATCTCTGTAGTTAAGTGTTGGTGTGTGTATATATATATATATATACACACATATATACATATACACACACACACACACACTTAACTACAGAGATACACACAGATACACGTAGTTAAGTGTGTGTGTATATATAAATATATACACACACACACACACTTAACTACAGAGATACACACACAATCACACACATAAACACAGACATACACAATCACAGACCCACACACATACAATTACAAACACACATAATTAGATATACACACGCAAACATCACATAAATACACACATTTAATAATTAAGGAGGGCTAGAGTGGATCCTCAGTCCCTGGTAGTCATTGGTTGCTGCTGGGATCTCTGTGCTCTTCATGCACACGTCCCTTGCACATCCTGTAATATGACGCTGATGCTTGGATGATGTTATGTGCCGACTCACTGCAGGGCGAAGACAGTCAGATACAGTCAGATGTACACAGTTATACGCATATACGGTCAAATACAGCCACATGCACACCGTACCAAACACATAGTCACTTATTCACAGGCATAGACAGTCACAGTCAGACAGTCACAGATGCAGTCCCAGGTAGACATTCACACACAGTCACAGACATTTACAGGGAGACAGTCATAGACGCAGTCACAGGCAGACAAACACACAGTCACAGGCAGACATTCACACACACAGTCACAGGTAGACAGTCACAGGCAGACGTTCACACACACAGTCACAGATAGTCACAGGCAGACATTCACACACAGAGTCACAGATAGTCACAAGCAGACATTCACACACAGAGTCACAGATAGTCACAGGCAGACATTCACTGCCTGTGACTATCTGTGACTGTGTGTGTGAATGTCTGCCTGTGACTATCTGTGACTCTGTGTGTGAATGTCTGCCTGTGACTATCTGTGAATGTCTGCTTGTGACTATCTGTGACTGTGTATGTGAATGTCTGTCTGTGACTATCTGTGACTGTGTGTGTGAATGTCTGCCTGTGACTATCTGTGACTCTGTGTGTGAATGTCTGCCTGTGACTGATAGTCACAGGCAGACATTCACACACACACACACAGTCACAGATAGTCACAAGCAGACATTCACAGATAGTCACAGGCAGACATTCACACACAGAGTCACAGATAGTCACAGGCAGACATTCACACACACAGTCACAGATAGTCACAGGCAGACATTCACACACAGAGTCACAGGCAGACATTCACACACACAGTCACAGATAGTCACAGGCAGACATTCATACACACAGTCACAGATAGTCACAGGCAGACATTGACACACACAGCCCCTGCCTGTGTGAGCTGTGTGGCTCCTGGCACCCTGTGCAGCCACACAGCTCACAGAGTCACAAGCCTGGCCAGCCCTGGAGGCACCCGGGGCGGACCACCCCCGTTTAGTACGCCACTGCATACGGTTTGCATGGGAATGATACAAGTAATTTTAGTTTGTGTTCGTCTAGGTCAAACTTTTCTTTTTTTTTTTTTCAGCCCACATAGTTAACCTTTAAGTTTGACATTATTGGTCTAGAATATCTAGTTCTTCTGTTTTGCAGATCCATCCACACTTTTGCCTAGGCCTATGTCTGGCATCTCAAAGTGGTCAGTAATATTTTGAAAAATCCTTCTGAGTTAGAGACCAATCTCACATTGCTGAAGCTGTCTGTTTGATAAATATTTTGAGCTTTTTATATTAACTGCCTCCTTTGCCTGATTTTGAGGTTCTTGCAAAATCATGATCCATTCTCATAGATGAACTTGACACAAAGACCTTGTCCAGAGAAGCATAGTACAGTGACCACATTTCTTTAAACGTACAATGAGTATCACATAAAGGGTTATTCGCTAAAGTGAGGATTTGGCGTTAATTTCAAATGTAAGGTCACACAAGAAAAAATCTTCAAATCAGCTATGCTTCCAGTTCAGTTATTTTGGCTTTAAATTTGAATTTCACTTTGAATTCTTACTTTAGTGAATAACCTTGAAAGACTTTTGTAAAAAGTTTGGGGTGAATGATAATCCAAAGCTAAAGAGCTGAATTGGACGTGATAGTAAATTCCCCATCTCTTTAGAGGAAACCTGAGGAATCTGCATCTTTTTACTGCAAGGGGAATGTCTCCTTTAATACCCCCTCTCTGATGATCTGAGTGGTTAAAAAGATGGTTTTTGAATTTTCTTCTAATGTTCAGATTTACTTTCTATTCAACTGCTTTGTTAAAAAAATAAAAAAATAAATAAAAATAAATGAAAAATAAAAACCTTAAACCCTGTTTTTTCTTTTCAGGCACCTCTTTTCTTTTGTGATTCAGAGCTGATTTCCAGAGCTTTAACTCTATTATTCTAGAATGCGCTTCTGAATTGAGACAATAAGTAAAATAATAACCATCTTATAATGCTTGGAATCCATGCATCATGAATTGCTTCCTTCCAATTGTCTAAGAATCTTCCAGTTTTTACACTGGAGAATATTGTCTTCCCATTGGTTCTATTTTTGCTATCTCCATTGTGTGAATAGGGTTAGAAAAGGGCTTTTTACAAGCTGGATTCCCACTTGCAAAATGTTTCTATTCCATGAAGGATTATTCTTGTCTTGACTTTCTTTGGTTTTAATAATGTTCGAAAGGAAAGTTGCATGGGGAGAATTTTTATGGTGTGCCAGTGCTTGTAACCTTAGTCATTCTGCTCTGAAACCAATAGTTGCTAACCAGATATTGCTTGCAGAAATTCTAAATTCTTCAGTAGGAGAGACATAAAAAAAAGTTGACATATTTTGTTGTAACTTGAACAGGCCTTAATCTGACTCTTTAGAAAACATGTTTTACAGTTTTTTTAGCAAATTATTTGGGGGTTACTGAGGCTCTGAGATGAGGACTTTGCATTGTCCCATTGCCTTCTTAAAGGTTTTGGACGTCTTGTATATGTAGTTGTGATGGAACGCAGGCACTCCGACCAAGTACCTTGGCCAATCGATGCTCCTAGTGCTTGCTGAGGACTCCAAGCACTCCACCAGACACCATAAGCACTGCAGACCCCACTTCCAGTGATGTAGCTGCGCTGGGGTCTTGCTGTCCTTAACCCACCCTGGACCCAAGACCAGGATCCAGCTTCCAGTGGCCAGACCTCTCCTACTCCAGAGAGCGTAGCAGGAACAAGCTCTTACAAGAACTTATACTGAGGGGAGTATTGTGATTATAGCAATCCCCAAGAGTGTAGTTATCCCATCCCCCAAACATGAGCCAAAACTTCATGCAGGGGTAAAACAGGTCTGTTTAATGGAAGCCAGCACTTACAATTTATACACACATTTTTTCCAAAACACAGAAAACACCCCAATACACCACATATCCCCACAAATCTGATCTGGGTGAACAACATATCCAAAAAGTCACCCAGATCAGAGCAGGGGTTCACGAATTCCATGGAAGTCACATTTGACCGACTGCAAGCATTACTTTCCTGCCCAAAACAGTTCCAGAGATTTAGGCTGTGCAGTCGGTCTATCTTCTCCTCTATCCTGGAGATAATTGGCTTAAGTGGGTGTGGTAACTTAATTATCTCCAGGTACGGGGAATATCTCTAAGTCAAAACTGTTACAAAAAACACATAAAAATACATAACTCTTATAATACAATGTTTAACCTATATGTACAACATATCCCCAGATAGCTTGGATGTGAGTCCTCAGTATGTCCGAAAAGTGCTCAGATCTCACGAACGCCATGTGGTTAAACAATAGCAAGGGCTGATGGGAGATTGAGGAGGGATAAAGCAGCCAGTTTCAACTGGTCTGGCAGTGTCCCTGGGACAACGCACTGCTGGAGAACAATAGGACAGGAAAAAGGGGGAGGGAAAGAGGCACATTTTCCCATGGATTTAAAGGGGCAGGAAAAGTGTTTTAAAATCCAATAAGCCCAAACAGACTTTTTAAATGGCAATACACCTCAGGGACCATAGTCACAGGGCAAAAGGCTGGCAAACAGGCCCCTCCAAAACCCAGTGGAGAGGTTATTTTCGCCACAGTAGTCTTTTAGGCTCCAGGTCACCACGATAGGCAAAGTTGTATTTTTGCTCATCTGTGTAATGGGAATATACACTTTTGGTAGAAACTCTAGGTGGCTTTCATCCTCTTTAACAGCAAAAATATGTTCAAAGTGCTTAAAAATAAAATTCCCTTTTCAGGCAATATCCATTCTTAGACCTATTCTTTAAATAGATGAAAAGGAAATACTTTGTTTTTCCATTTTTTTGAAAGCATTCACCCTTTTCCTCTGTGATGTAAGCCGCTTCTTTAATAAGTTTATTGACAATGTCTTTCTGGAAGACTGGCAAACCTTCAAAGGATTCATCCAATGATGATGATGAAGAGGATATAGAAGTGGCTTTATCGGATTCAAAAGCAGTATAATCACTGGTGCAGTCATTAAGTACAACACTGCTGACCTAACAACAGAGAATATTTGCTGTCAGCATTTAAAACTCAGGACAAGAGTCCCGTCTTAGAAGAGTACTACATCCACTACTGGGTGCATTGGTCCTGTCATTTTATCCCTGCAATGTAAAACATTGCAGTTTTGTAGAAAACAGTAATGTTTACATTGCAAGGTTAAATATACCTGCCTTCCTGACAGCTGGTAGAGGCACTTCGGCCAGGTGTTGAAAACAAGAAAAGTAGTATTTAGTTTACTTACTTATAAAGTAGATATAGTTCTCTTCAGCTGCTGTGTGCATGCTGCTCAGCTGTACTAGGATTTAAATGTCTCATACATAGAACCAGGGATTCAGAATTGGAACCAAGTAGCACAATTTAGCACATGCTAACTTCATAGTTCTCAGTGAAATATGCATGTGTTCCACTTGTTTTTAGTATATACTTTATTGACATACTGGTATTTCCAGAACCTAGTTTGGCAAGGCAGAAGGGAATCTCAGCACCTAGTGTGACCATCAAACACATGCTACTTATAGCGGTACAACAGCGCAGCAGTGCCCCATAAATAGGGAGGCAAAAAAAAAAAAAAAAACTTGAATGCTTACCTACCATGTCTCATGTAAGGAAAGAGAGAGAGGGTTCTCTTGTGAATACCAGATTCTTATAGTCAAAGGAGATGCAGTTAGGGGTTTGCATTAATTATATGTTATTTTAAAGATTAAATTATGTGCTGATTTGAATAACAGATGCAAAACTCTGTCCTTTCTGTGGATATGTGTATGGAAAAATTATTATTCTCGTGTATATTGACATCCCAGATACATAAGAAGTAATAATAATTATAGGTTACCTACTGTGACAAACTCCCCTTTTTACAGGAGTTTGCCACAAACTGCATGAGGAGCCTGCTTGCCAGCCTCTTGCCCACAGACTATGGACCTGGTGAAATATAATGTTAAAGTCTCTGTTCGTGCCTTTTTGGCCACTTTTCGAACTTTCGAAGCGGCACTTCAAATTACCGAATAACCGCACGAACCAGAGCTTGTTAACACCTATTAACAATTTGGAACGTTTCTCACCACAGTGTTCTAATTGTTCGTCTGAGTGGCTGCAATTCCTATGGGCAGCCACAAGGTGGCGGCCATCTTTTTCACATGAACGCAGGCAGCGGTGTTTGGGCATGAATCTCATGGAACTAAAATCGGATACAGAAACTCCCAAACACCGCTGGACTTCCATCATCACCTGTGTTCGATTCATAGGCGTGCGCAGCCTATTGCATTAGGGTGTGCACCCTAAAGCACAAGCACACGCCGCATATATATATGTATGTATGTATATATATATATATATATAAGTGTGTATATATATATATATATATATATATATATACACACACACATACACATATATACACACATACACGCACTGCTGTGTGTGTGTGTGTGTGCTGTGTGAGGGTGCTGTTAGTGTGATGTGTGTGTGACGATGCTGGTAGTGTGCTATGTGGGTGAGGGTGTTTGTGTGTGCGTGCTTGTGAGGATGCTGTTAATGTACTGTGTGTGAGGGTGCTGTTTGTGTTTGTGTGTGCGCTTGTGAGGGTGCTGTTAATGTACTGTGTGTGAGGGTGCTGTTTGTGTGTGAGGGTACGGGTAGTGTGCTGTGTGTGTGTGTTACTGTTAGTGTGCTGTTTGTGTGTGAGGGTGCTGGTGTGCTGTGTGTGAGTGTGCTGTGTGTGTGTGAGGGTGCTGTATGTGTGTGGGTGCTGTGTATGTGTGTGGGTGCTGTGTATGTCTGTGGGTGCTGTGTATGTGCTGTGTATGTCTGTGGGTGCTGTGTATGTCTGTGCTGTATGTCTGTGGGTGCTGTGTATGTCTGTGTGGGTGCTGTATGTGTGTGGGTGCTGTGTGGGTGCTGTATGTGTATGTGTGGGTGCTGTAGCTGTGTGCCTGTGGGTGCTGTATGTCTGTGGGTGCTGTGTGTGTGGGTGCTGAATGTGTGTGGGTGCTGTATGTGTGTGGGTGCTGTGTATGTCTGTGGGTGCTGGATGTGTGTGGGTGCTGTGTGTGTCTGTGTGGGTATGTCTGTGGGTGCTGTGTGTGTAGTGCTGTGTATGTATGTGTGGGTGTTGTATGTCTGTGGGCTGTATGTCTGTGGGTGCTGCATGTCTGTGGGTGCTGTGTGTGTTTGTGAGGGTGCTGTATGTGTGTGTGGGTGCTGTATGTGTGTTGGTGCTGTATGTGTGTGGGTGCTGTATGTCTGTGGGTGCTGAATGTATGTGGGTGCTGTATGTGTGTGGGTGCTGTGTATGTCTGTGGGTGCCGTATGTGTGTGGGCGCTGTGTATGTCTGTGGGTGCTGTATGTGTGTGGGTGCTGTATGTGTGTGGGTGCTGTGTATGTGTGTGGGTGCTGAATGTGTGTGGGTGCTGAATGTGTGTGGGTGCTGAATGTGTGTGTACTGTGTATGTCTGTGGGTGCTGAAATGCGGGTGCTGTGTGTGTATGTCTGTGGGTGCTGTATGTGTGGGTGCTGTGTGGGTGCTGTGTAGTCGGGTGCTGTGTGGCGTCTGTGGGTGCTGGTATGTCTGTGGGTGCTGTGTATGTCTGTGGGTGCTGTATGTGTGTGGGTGCTGTATGTGTGTGGGTGCTGTGGGCGTGTGTGTGGGTGCTGTGTATGTCTGTGGGTGCTGTATGTGTGTGGGTGCTGTGTATGTCTGTAGGTGCTGTGTATGTGTGTGGGTGCTGAATGTCTGTGGGTGCTGTATGTGTGTGGGTGCTGTGTATGTGTGTGGGTGCTGTGTATGTCTGTGGGTGCTGTGTATGTCTGTGGGTGCTGTATGTCTGTGGGTGCTGTATGTGTGTGGGTGCTGTATGTCTGTGTGTGCTGCATGTGTGTGGGTGATTGTGGGGGGTGGAGGTGGGGGTACCTTATTTGCTATCCCCCCTCCCTTCTTACCTTTTGTAGGGAGGGGGGATCGTGGTCCTGGTGGTCCAGTGGAGGAGGGGATCCTTGCTGCTGTGATCCCTGGTGGTCCAGTGGAGAGTGAACTCTAGCCCCTGTGGGGCTAGAGTTCACTCTCGCGAGATTTGAGCGTTGCCGTGGCAACACTCATATCTCGCGAGAGGAACCCGGCAGAGCTGCCGGCAATAGCTCCGCCGGGTCCTCTCCTGCCTCCCTCCCTGCATGTGGGTCGGTGGGGAGGGAGGCTGAGAGCAGAGTCGGCGCTCGGATAGCGCCGGCTCTGCATGAGCCGACAGGGGAGATCCTGAGATCTCCCCTGCCGGTCTCAATATACATAGACGTGCGCGGGGATTAGGGTGTGCCCAGGCACACCCGGCACACCCCGTGCGCACGCCTATGGTTCGATTCTATTCAACTTAGAAGGGCACTGTTCAGTGAGATCATTTGTCTGAATGAGGGGAACAAGCTCCAGGGTAAGACTATTGACCCTGTTTGGTAGTTTATTCATTTTCAAACTACTGAACTAGATCTACCGCAAGCCCTATTCTCTGGAACTGGTTTGGGCATGGGACCATGCCGGCGGTCGTGGGAGTTGGCACCCAGACCACTCCTTTAAGGCCTTGTAAGGACTAGAGCTCCCAGGACTGCATGTCGTCCAGTGTCTAGGGGTGTCTAGAGTGAATTCCTCATTCGGCTCCATGAAGGAGAGGTTCCAGGGCCCCAGTCAAGCCACGGTGACTGTGGGCAGAAGTGCTGCGGTTTGGCCCCTGTTCCAGCTAGGAAGCGGTCCTTGGCTGAGGTACCCAGCCGGGGTACAGGGAGCTCCATCACACCTACCATGGCACTTTACACTTAACATGGTTGAAACACTCTCCATATTTCACCAATATATTGTGCTAGCCAAATCACTAGCAAATGTATAGGATCTGTGTACAAATTGCCACTAAACTCTCACCCCACTCCCTTCTGGCAGACAGTCAGCTTAGAATCTACGCCAATGTGTCTACATTAGTATGCACCAGTGTTGGGGGGCGGAGCCTGGCTTTTGAGCAGAGCAGATGTGCAGAGAGCGAGCTCCTACACTTTGAGACAATTTTGGGGTGCTAACCTCTGCTAACTGCAGTACAACTCCTCAACGAGCACCACCAAAGCCTGTGGTTCCAGGCAACACAAACAGAGGATTCACATCAGTCTGCAGCCTGCCGGAGACCTGAAAACCTCTGCTACGGCTTACTGAGGATGGGAGAGAGGAGAGGCGGCCGTTCTCCCTCTGGACCGGTGGGGTTTATCCTGGTCCCCAGTGGACTATCTGGTGCCATACACTCTGCACTTGAGTTTCGGGTCGCTAACTAGCTGTACCTCGACCACGCTGCGCATGCAAAATGGCGACTGCCTTACCGCCTGCAGAATGGGCCCTGAGCCCTCCTCAACGGCCTTTCCGTGTCTCCCTAGAATCTACTCTACAAAAGCTTGACCCAACCTTCCGGAGCTTCTGGGCAAGACTCCAAGCTCGTGCACAGTCTACAGGACAGTGAGAAGTCATTGTAAGAAGCATGTTGCCGGAACAGACGCGGCCTCTTTGGGGTACTCCTGTTTTGCCTGATCATATTCACTTTGCTGTCCACCCGCCCGGGCCGAGAACACCCCAGAGAACTGTCACAGCGCATCACCCAAAACGACGGAGAACAATCTGTCATGGAGACTTTCACCAACCATACCCTCTGTTCACCCCAGAGGTGGTGGGGACTTGGCCCACGGAAACAACCAAGCCCATGGAATTCTAATGCTGGCTAGGGGTGGAAGCAGAGCACCACACAGTCACAACCTGCCGGTTGCTTGTCCGGACCTTGTGAGACCCACGCTACCTACACAACCTGTCGGAATCTGCTGAAACCGGTACCGTTCTGCCGCCTGAGAGTACACATGTTCAAGGCGGATGCTGTTCAATTTGCCAAGCTTGATATATGATTTGTTATCATTACCACTCACACTACCAATCTTGTTTATTTTAATCTTATTGTTTACTCTTTCTGTGTGCTTTGGGGAGTGTGGTGGGGTGTAGTTGACTACAGGTACAGTGGTTTATTCTCATGCTAATCAATACACGTTATACAATCTTTGGGCACAATGCCCATCCTTAAACTGAGTTTTAAATTTAAGCCTAGACTATATCTCTTTAAAGTTAACTCGATCTCAGAAGGCAATTCATCATTATGCCTCATGTTTATATGTTTGCCGCCAATATTATCACTGGTACACACCAAACGGAAGCTGTCCACAGAAGTAAAGGCAGGCAAATGGCAATGCTGGACCCGGTAGGAATGTTTGGCAAACTCCATAGAAGATGGATAGAACATTTTAAAAATATTTTCATACTGCAAAAAGCAAGGGGAATACATTTGCAAAGAGTCCAAAAATTGATTACAGGTATACTGGCATTCTTTTTTTTTTTTTAATTCTTTATTTTATTGCGCATAAAATGTTACAGAACATAGGTGTTGTTTGCCACCCGTGTATAACAGTTAACAATTCTAGGTATGCAGGCAACAAAGTCTGCGCATTTTTACATTTTACACAGTTGTACAACAAAGTAGGGTAACGATAATTGGTTCATTAGGCGGACAACATAGTTTGGTCTATTGACTTCGATTCAACTTTAAGCGTGATATAGTTTGTAGAGTATAGTAATGAAGGAACAACGGGGGAAGGGTAGGGACGGTGCAGGTATTAGGGTGGTCGTGTATAGGTGGTAATTTAGACGATAATTAGGTGGCTCTATTGCCTAGATAAGTCAACCAGGGCTGCCATGTTAGGGTGTAGGTGGTGTATTTGTTCGAGTATGATGCGTCTAGTTCTTCCATGGTCCTTATGAATTCTACCTTTTGTATCCACTCCTGTACTGATGGGGCACTGGTGTTCTTCCATTTCAACGGTATCAACATATTTGCTGCTGTCAGCATATGGTTGACTAGTTTGCGTTGGAGGTTCGGTATGTGTGTTGTGTGTATGAGGAAGAGGAAAGTTTCAGGTGATTGTGGCAGTTGATGGCCTGTGATAGCTTTGATTAGCCCTCCCAACCTCCGCCAATAAGTTTGGATGGCTGGACATAGCCACCAGATATGAGCTGTAGTTCCCTTGGGTTGCCCGCACCTCCAACATGTATCTGGCGCTGTTGGAAAGATAGCATGTATCTTAGCGGGTGAGTAGTGCCATCTGGAGATTTTTTTGTATGTGCTTTCCCTCACTGCGGTGCTAATGGACGTGGTATGGGCGTATATGACTATTTTGTGCCATGTTCTCACTGGAATGGTAATCCCCAGCTCAGTCTCCCATGCCGCTGTGAATGGGGGGGAGAGGTGAGATTGATGGTGTTTAGGAGTTTGTAGAATATAGATAGGTGCTTGATTTGTAGGCTGTGGGTAGTACAGTAGGTTTCATATTTGGTGTGTGCTCTTGTTCCTCGAAGAAGGTGTGGTTCCCCCTTCAGGAAGTGTGTCAGCTGGGCGTATTGGAAATATTGTTGGGCAGTTGGGTGGTCTGCGGATGTTAGAATAGATAGTGGAGCTATCCCCGTTGGTGTGATAACCGTGTTAACCATCGGGTATCTTGTTTTTTGAGTTGGTGGGAACTGATGGAAGAACTGGGGGCGTAAGCCTGGTAAAAAGTTGGGGTTGTGTGCTAGAGGGTAGAAGGGTGAGGGATGTGGTGAGATGTCATTCTGGAGTCTAATGCGTGACCACATACGTAGTGTGGGGATGATCGTTGGGTGGTGTGAGTGTTGAGGCAGGAGGAGTGAACGACCCTCGTCATGCCATGGGATCGTATATAGAGGGGATTGGAACATGGAGCCCTCTATGTGCACCCATTGTTTGAGTGGGTGTATTGCATTCCATTCGTATATCCTAGTCAGTATGACCGCCTGGTAGTAGCGTTCAATGTGGGGTAATCCTAGCCCTCCCTGTTCTCTATGTCTGGTCAGAACCGAGTATGCTATTCTCGGGCGCTTATTCGCCCAAATGAAGGTCGTGAAGATTCGTTTGAGTTTAGTAAAGAAGGAGGGGGGATTGTGATGGGGAGTGTTTGTAGGAGATACAACACTTTAGGTAGCGTGTTCATCTTCAATATGTTGATCCTACACAACCAGCTGAAGACCGGTCTCTGCCAATCCCCTATATCTTTCGATATTGCCGCAAGTAGTGGTATAAAATTTAGGTCATATGTGTGTTTTAAGTGTCTGGGTAGGTGGACCCCTAAATAGGTGATGGACTTCTCGGCCCATGTGAAGGGATATATGGCTTTAAGTTCAGTTTGTGTGCGCCTGTCCAATCGGAGGGGTAAAATTTCGCTCTTTGTGTAGTTGACCTTAAAGTTGGATAGTTCAGCATATGCCTTCAGTTCTGTAATTAAAGTTGGTAGGGAAGTGAGTGGGTCCGTGATGGAGAATAGTAGATCGTCTGCGAATGCAGAGACCTTAAACTCCTGTGGATGGACAGTGAATCCGTGAATGTCGTCGTTGTCTCTTATTCCCTGCAGAAAGGGTTCTAAAGAGAGGATAAAGAGTAAGGGGGAGAGAGGGCACCCCTGTCTCGTGCCGTTTCTGATATGTACTGGGCTTGATAGTTGGCCATTTATTCTCACTTTCGCCGTCGGGGTAGAGTATATGGCTCCCATCCATTTCATCCAATTTGGGCCAAAGCCTAAGGCTTGGAGTGTGTCTGTCAGTATTTTCCAGTCTACTCTATCAAACGCCTTTTCTGCGTCTATGGATAGAAGTAGGCTCTGTCTTTGAGTGGCATGGGAGAGGTGTATGAGATTTAATAATTTAGTTGTGTTATGTTTGGCTTCGCGTTTAGGGACGAAGCCAGATTGGTCTGGGTGTATTAAGGTGTGTAGGATCGGTTGAAGTCTCATGGCTAGAATTTTTGTGCATATCTTTAGGTCTACATTGATGAGCGATATCGGGCGATAACTGCCGCATTCAGTGGGGTCTTTACCTGGTTTCGGTAATAGCGTGATGTGTGCTTCTAGTGCTGATGCTGGTAGTGGGGCCGGATCAGTGAGAGCGTTAAATGCCTTCAGGTATGGTTCCGCCAGAAGTGTGGCGAATTGTTTGTAGTACTTGGCCGTTAGGCCATCAGGACCTGGGCTCTTGCCTAGCGGTGTTGATTTGATCGCACATTTTAATTCGTCTTGGGTAAGAGGCATGTCTATGGAGCGGGCTACTTCTGCACGGATTGTGTTTTTGAGCCTTGTGGAGAGAAACCCGTCTATGTCGGTTGTGGAGGGGGGTGAGTTTCTGAGGTTGTATAGTTTGGTGTAAAATTGTTGAAAGACTTCCATGATATCTGGAAGGGTGTGAGATAGTGTGCCAGTCTGTGTCTTGATTTTGGAAATGTATGCGATTTGTCGTAGGGCATTGACCAGCAGTTTGCCGCATTTGCCTCCCCTTGCGTAGTAGGAGTGTTTAGTGTTTAATAGCTTTTTCTTGGCTTGGTGTTGCAGTAATTGCGTCAGTTCTGCGCGTTTGGTTATGAGGGTATTATATGTTGGAAGGGAGCTATCCCTGGTGTGAGTATGCTCCAGGGCCCTGATTTCCCGTGTGAGTGTATTGATTCTTTGTATCCTCCATTTTTTAAGGGTAGCCATAATTGCCAGAAATTCTCCCCGTATGACACACTTGTGTGCCTCCCATGTTGTGATGGGGGAAATGGATGGTAGCGTGTTTTCTCGGAAGTAATTAGTGAGAGTGGTTTCCACTCGCGATGTAATAGTGGGGTCGTTGAGTAGGAAATCATTAAGTTTCCAATGAAAAGATGTTAGCGGGAGTGTAGGGATTTGTACGGCAAGAGACAGGGGTGCGTGGTCCGACCAAGTGATCGGCCCGTAGGTGCAGGAGGTGGCCAGATGTAGGTAGTCCTGGGGAAGGAATAGCATGTCTAGCCTAGAGTATGTGCCCGAAGCCGTGGAGTAAAAGGAGTAGTCTCTAGTTTGAGGGTGCATGGTTCTCCAGCAGTCATGTAGCCTAGCCTGATCGAGAAGGTGTGATACCTGCTTCCTTGTAGTGGTCTGGTAGTGTGTGGATTGGGAAGTCGTGTCGAGGGCAGAGTCTAAGGACATGTTTAGGTCACCACCCAGGATTAGCATGCCTTCCATGAAGGATTCAATTATGCGGAGGTGTTTCTTAAGAGCCTTACCCTGGTGTCTATTGGGCAGGTATGTGTTAGCAAAGGTAAGCATGTTTTGACCTATCTGGCCTTTCACCAGGATCAGCCTGCCCCCATCGTCCGTTTTGTGGTCTTTGTATGTGAAGGGGGTGTGTGCGGAAAATAGTATGACCACCCCCCTGGCCTTGGTATCACTGTAGTTGCTGAAAAAACCTGTGGGGTATGCCCTGTTTTTGAAGGTAGGGGCTATGCCTTTTTTTAAAATGGGTCTCTTGTATAAAGACCACATCTGCTCGGAGTTTATGCATTTCCGTGAGAGTCATGGATCGCTTCTCAGGGGTATTGAGACCTTTAACATTGAGGGTGACTATCTGTAGAGTGGCCATCGGGTCTGAGTGTGTGTGTGGCCCTTGCGGAGGGTCTGTCTTGTTCATTGTAGGGTGAAAGGGATGGGGAGGTTGGGTTGGTTGTAGAGTTGAGGGAGTAACAAAAGAGAAGGGAAAAATATATAAATACAGTAAACAACTTATATACAAGCAGATATTCAATCAGTAAATTGAATTTATAATTATCCCCCTAGGTTGCAGGAAGGCGCAGGTTTAACCAGTCGCCTGTCAGCAGCCTGAGGGGAGAACCTCTGGTGTCGGACCCAAAGTGGGATTTTGCCACTTGGGTGCGTCTGTGACACCGTGGTGTAGGTCGTATCGACCTAGTACGATGAGAGTTATCAAGTATGCATATGATAGTAATTAAACAGTGGAGGAGATAGAGGCGGGGGTGGTCTGAGGCAGCTGACGTCAACCAAAAGCTCCCGTGGTGGAGCAGAAGAAGAATTGGTTTATAGTCAATCACCGCCAGAGCACATATCCGCTTACATAATTTACAACACATCAAACATTCAGGCATATTTAGCAATGATAGGATTTAAACATATTAAACTGTGCCATTGTCTATGAGCTTTTTTTTTTATATTTATTTAATTTTTTTTATTTTAGCTGACGGTTGTTCTTAACCTGTTTAGTGGGCCTATAGGTGGGATTCCTTTACCGTGCCACGGCTGTCCGCTGCCAGCTTGGCCACTGGGTCCACAGGGTGGGGGGTTGATTAGTGCTAGAGAAACCTTGCCGTCTGGCCTGCAACCATGTCCTCATTGGAGGTAGTTAGCACTGCGAGCCGTTATATGGGGTTACCTGACGTGATGCTATGCACAAAGGGTTTGATAGCGGGAGATATTAGGCTGGATAAGTCTAATAGGGGATAGTAGATGAGGATTTATTGTTCCCTTCTGTAGTGAGCGCATTATTGCGATATACAAGCAGTGGACAGTTGATACAGTCACCTGAATCGCAGAAGGTGTGCAGGAGACTGGGAGGAGAAGTGGTCCTCTGAAGCATAGCAGCGTAACGAGAGTGTCTGTTTCAGCAGGTTTATGTGGTCGTCTGGGGCAGGCTTCAGCTAGTAGTAGGTGTCTTCGAGGTTTCAAGAAAAATTCAGGCTCCGGGCCCCAGGACCTGGGCCGACAGCAGTCCATGCCGTGTGCTCCGGGCCAGAATCCATTCACTGTTGCATCGGGTCTCGGTTGTCCATTTTCTTTTTCTTGGGTGCTTGTTGCCATCTGGGTCTCTGTGGCAGTTGAGGGAGTGGTGGCGTTTGCAGTGGTCCATACTAGTCTTGGATGTGCGGATTTGTTAAGTTGAGAGTTTGGATAAAGAGTGGAATGTCCGCATGGGAGTGGATGGTGTGCTGGGCGCCTTTGTGTGTGACGCTCAGCGCTAGTGGATATCCCAACCTGTATCTTATATTTCTAGATCTCAGTTGATCTGTAATAGGTCGCAAAATCCTTCTCGCTTGTAGTGTCAGCCAGGAGAGATCTGGATAGATTGTGATTGGAGCTTCATGGAACAGGAGGGGTTGTGAATTTTGTTTCAGCGTGTTTAGTATGTCTTCTCTACAGGTGTGGTAGTGGAGTCTGCAGATGACGTCTCTGGGTTTGTCTGTCGCTACACCTCTGGGTTTCAATGCCCTGTGTGCTCTGTCTAGGAGAATATGGCTGTCTCCTGGTTTTCCCAATATAAGGTTGAAGAGTTCATTTAGGGTTGCATAAATATCTTCCTGCTCATATTGTGGGTGTCAGGGTACCTGTTGGTGCTGAATCCAGGGAAGACATCCTCTCTGTTTAGGGGCTCCCTGCCCCTAGCATTTCGGCATATTCCGGCCGTTTTCGCGCCGGCCGCGCTAGCTCCTCCCCCTTTTATGACGCGACGGCTAGCGTCGACGTCATGACGTCGGCATTTCCATGAAGTGCCGGGAACCGCTATTCCGGACCTTTTGGGGGCGTGGTCCCTATTTAGGTAACAGGGTATTTAAAGGAAACCTTTACTACTGCTCATTGCCCTGTCGTGGTTCTAGCTTGCTAGTCACTCAGCGCGTTCTTTATCTTGTGTTTCTGGTTTTGACCCTTGCTTGTCTTTTGTCCTGTTGTCCTCTCCTCTCCTTTGACTCGGCTTGTATCTCGCTTACCTGTCCTCCGGCTCCCTCGACCTCGGCTTACCTTTTGACTATTCTTGCTTTGTCCCTACGTTAGTCCGGCCATTCTAAGGTCCGGTATACGTACCTCCTTCTGTCCGCACTCTGCGTATTGGATCCCTGTCAATATCCTGACATTACGACAGGGCCTGGTTCTAAGAACACTAAGGCAGACGCTTTGTCACGTCAGCACGAACCTATCACCTCTACAGAGGACACTTTGTTCCCTATTATTCCTGAAGTCAATATTATCGCCAACACCAATGTCAAAATACACTCTCCATTGCTCGCTGATATTATGAACGAACAATCTCTTGCTCCCGAACGTACTCCTGTGGGCCGCTTGTTCGTGTCTCCCAAATTCCAAGTGGACATTATTCGCTGTTTTCACGATAGCAAGTTCGCTGGTCACCCCGGCATCCACAAAACTTACTGCCTGATCTCCAAAGACTTCTGGTGGCCTGGTTTACGTAGGGATGTGGAAGACTTTGTCAAGGCTTGCAATGTTTGTGTCAGGAATAAACTTCCGCGGGATCTCCCTTGTGGTTTATTGCAGCCCTTAGTCGTTCCCAACAAACCTTGGGCTTGTTTGGCTATGGATTTTATTGTTGATCTACCAGCTTCCAGTAGGCATACGGTTATCCTCACGGTCCTTGACAGGTTTACTAAAATGGCTCATTTCATTCCCTTGCCTAAACTTCCGTCCTCTCCTGAACTGGCCGTGATATTTGCTAGAGAAATTTTCCGTTTACATGGTATTCCCAATGAGATTGTGTCAGACAGGGGTTCCCAATTTATTTCCCGTTTTTGGAGATCCTTCTGTTCCCAGTTGGGCATCAAACTGAATTTTTCTTCGGCCTATCATCCTCAATCTAACGGAGCAGCCGAACGCACTAACCAAAAAATTGAGCAATATCTACGTTGTTTTGTTTCTGAACACCAGGATGACTGGGTCGGTCTGATTCCTTGGGCGGAGTTTGCTCACAACAACCTTGTTTGTGGTTCCACTCGTAATAGCCCCTTTTCTTGAACTATGGCTTTAACCCTACTGTTCTTCCGTCGGTGTCTCCTTCCCAGGGTATACCGTCGGTTGATATTCATATAGCCAATCTGAGAAAGTTGTGGGATCAGACTCGACAAATTCTTACACGTAGTTCCGCGGTGTTTAAGTCACATGCTGATAGGCGTAGGCGGCCTGCTCCTATTTTTTCTCCGGGTGATAGGGTCTGGTTGTGTACCAGACACATTCGCCTGAAAGTTCCTTCCTTGAAGTTTGCTCCTCGTTACATTGGTCCTTACAGGGTACTGAGGAGGATCAACCCGGTTTCTTATTTGCTGGATCTACCTCCTACTCTACGCATCCCTAACTCTTTTCATGTGTCTTTATTAAAACCTCTTGTTTGTAACAGATTTTCCTCCCGCTCTGCTCCTCCATCCTCGGTCCGTGTGGATGGTCAGGAGGAATATATCATCAAGTCCATCCTTGATTCTCGTATTTCTAGGGGGAAGCTGCAATACCTCATAGACTGGAAAGGTTATGGTCCAGAAGAGAGGTCTTGGGTTCCTGGTATAGGCGTGCATGCTCCTCGTCTTCTTCGGGCCTTCCACGTTCGTTTTCCTTCTAAGCCCGGTCCCATCCGCCCGGTGGGCGTTTCTAGAAGGGGGGGTACTGTCAGGGTACCTGTTGGTGCTGAATCCAGGGAAGACATCCTCTCTGTTTAGGGGCTCCCTGCCCCTAGCATTTCGGCATATTCCGGCCGTTTTCGCGCCGGCCGCGCTAGCTCCTCCCCCTTTTAAGACGCGACAGCTTGCGTCGACGTCATGACGTTGGCATTTACATAAAGTGCCGGGAACCGCTATTCCGGACCTTTTGGGGGCGTGGTCTCTATTTAGGTAACAGGGTATTTAAAGGAAACCTTTACTACTGCTCATTGCCCTGTCGTGGTTCTAGCTTGCTAGTCACTCAGCGCGTTCTTTATCTTGTGTTTCCGGTTTTGACCCTTGCTTGTCTTTTATCCTGTTGTCCTCTCCTCTCCTTTGACTCGGCTTGTATCTCGCTTACCTGTCCTCCGGCTCCCTCGACCTCGGCTTACCTTTTGACTATTCTTGCTTTGTCCCTACGTTAGTCCGGCCATTCTAAGGTCCGGTATACGTACCTCCTTCTGTCCGCACTCTGCGTATTGGATCCCTGTCAGTATCCTGACAGTAAAAGTATAGCAGTTTGCAGCGCATGAAGACAAAGCCTATGTAGGCATTAAAATAAAGCACCCTAGTAGTAGCGAATATATGCACAAACGAACAGGATATGTCTCTAGGGCCTGCTCAAACAACGCTTAGACAGGTGACAATAAATCACAAACCGGAGCAGTCATAAAATGCAGGATTTGGCATGACCGAATAAGAAATCATAAGAATTGTACGGTCATGTAAGGGTTTGGAGAATGAGCAAAGCGATTAAAGAAAACTCTTTATGCAACCTTGAATATATGCATAATTCGCCATTACCATTAGTTTAAAACAATGAAAATATAGCCTGTGTGTGACTAAACAATAAGCAGGCAACACCGCAGTGTATAAGCCGATGCGAACATAGGGATTTGTGGGTCACTGCCACTTTAAACAAATGTTATCAAACAAATAGAGCCGACCATACTGATGGAAAACAAAGATCTGAGTCGCCCTGGAGAGGACAGTCATATAACAGTCAGCATTACTTTGCAAAATAGCTCAATAAAAAGTGCCTAACGAGAAAGAAGTGGGAAAAAAAAAACACATTTGCTAGAGTTGTGGTATAGCGATCTAATATTAAAGGAACACTATAGCGTTAGGAATACATAACTCATAATTCAGCCCATCTCTGTAGGTAAGCAATCTCTTCTATGCCGCCACCACCTGGCAGACAAGGTTACATACAGCCATTCCTGAAATATTGAGGTGGCATTACGTCCTGTCTGGGCCCTTACGATCTGCTGAAGACTTAAGTCTATCTTCTGTCTGTACTCCCACCTCTGATGCTCGCCTTCAAGATTTCTCAAGGGCTGCACTGTTCCTGTGGAACTCGCTTCCCTCCTCCGTTAGATGCTCACCCAGTCTCCACTCCTTCAAAAAATCGTTAAAAAGCCACTTCTTCATAAAAGCGTATCAATTAAACTGTTAATAGCTCCTGACTGATTCCTCTTCTGCAACTGTCATTAGTCTAATACTATCCTTACCTTTTTGTGTCATTTTACCCCACTCCCTCTAGCATGTAAGCTCATTGAGCAGGGCCCTCAACCCCTCTGTTCCTGTGTGTCCAACTTGTCTGGTTACAACTACATGTCTGTTCGTCCACCCATTGTAAAGTGCTGCGGAATTTGACGGCGCTCTATAAATATCATAATAATAATAAAGTCCTCATCCATATCGGCCACCCAAATTGTGATCAAAGCATTGACTTATGGGCTGGGATAACCCCCACCAGCCGGGGCGAGGGAAGTGGAGCCGGACCACCAGCCTTCTCAAACGTCTGACATTACGTCTCCGCGATCAGCAGCTCTAAGCTGCCAGTTTCGTACCATAACGAAAGGCCTGAAGACTGTGCCAGCGGTGACATACAGCAATCTGATCTGAACCGAGATCAATAGGTAGTCATGGAGTTCCCCCATATCATTTTGAGAGCTTCTCGGGCATTTATGAGCTCTGTGAGCACGATAGTAGCCGTCTTGGGGGTCTCGATATTGGAGCCAACGAAAATGGGTCCCACTCAGCCCGGAGTCCTGGACTAACCCCTAGTCTGAATTTTGCTATTTATATTTCAGTTTGCAATTAGGAATTTAGTGAATGTAAAATATATTAACATTTTGCTATCTTGACCTAAAATTTGAACTTCACTTTGGCAATTCTTATTTTAGTGAATAACTGTTTATGGGTTAGCTGACAATTATGGTTTAAACAACTCACAGACTTCCATATAAAACTCAGCATTCTAACCGTGGATATAACTGAACTACCAATCATTGGCAAGCCACAAAAAACAAAAAAAAGCCAGGAAGTTAATGATTTGCATGCATTTTGCACAATCATAGCTCCCATACACCTTTGGCCTCATGTAGCAAACGTCACTACTATCAAAGTTCACTGCTCAGCCAATCACAACGCGAGGGGCGTTAACCACACGCCGCCCCTTCCCACTCAGTATGGAGCGCGTCATGCTGGCTGAGACGGTCAGATGTCGGAAGCCCCGCCCATTGCACTACCGTATATGGTGTATAGCGGGCGATTCTTAAAGGGACCGCTGCAGCACGCCTCCTCTTCTTCTCTTACCAGCCAGGTTGCATGCTGTGTAATCTTCCTCCTCTGAACAATGTCTGACAAACTCACCTACAAAGTTGGTAAGCGCTGCAATGCAAGCTTATAGGCTGTATCACTGCACCTCTGCAGCTTTTAAAAAGAAAAAAAGATATATTTTTCATTACCATTTAAATTTTAGCCATGAAATATCCTCCCATGCTTCCTTACCATGCTTTCTCCCTTGCAGACAGACTGTATTCCCATTAAAGCAACAGTTTGGTTATTCTCATAAGGATTAAGAATGCAACATTTATAGAATGTTGGGTTCCTTACCATTCTGTAGGAGACTTCCTTATTTATTTATATATACACACCCACCACGTTATCTTACAAGTCTTTGGTTCTTGTTTTTTGCTGTTATTAATGCATGTAATCAAGAAATATGACCCATTAACAGGTTAAACTGTGTTGTGTGGTTTTTATTTTAATATAATAGTGGGGTGATGAGATTTCTCTATCCAGCAAACCAGGGATGGTACAGCACACATGTTTATATGGGTTTAGCAGTTGTATTCAATTTAAATGAGTAATGCAGCTGTTGCATCCTTTCAAGCACCTGTCAGGCAACCTGCTTTTAAAATCTCACTGTATTATCCAATGCAGGAGTGCATGCTAAGCAGCCCACATAAAAAAAAAAAAAAAAAACACTTTATGTTGTATATCTGATTATTGCTTACTCACTGTGCAATGTATGATCTGATTATTTTGTTCCCTCTGTCTCTGTTGTATAACAGGTTGTATGTGCCCTAAAGCCAGGGATCTTACACAATTAAGGCCACGTTAAAATCCCTATCGATCAGCATGCTTCTTTTTTTTTCACCCAGCTCAGCATGACCGAGGTTTCTGGGGGATGTAGTTTCTATGTTGGAATGCCTAGTGAAATTCTATAGACATGGGAACTACAACTCCCGGCAGGCACCGAGGCCAGGCAGCTGTCACATTTAAGAGGAGGTGACAGGCTGACAGAAGCCAGACAGACTTGCAAGGCAGCTAATCAGAGCAGCTCTATGGGGGGAACAAAAACTATACAGTATCCTGTTTATATGAATTAAATAGACTCATTCAATGTGAGCATTTAACCATGTATTAGGGTGTTTGCCACTATCTGACATTTAAAGTTAAAATAAATCTAAGGATATTTTGCAGCTGATAAATCTGTTATTTTATATATATATATATATATATATATATATATATATATATATATATATATATATATATATATATATATATATATATATATATTTTTTTTTTAATTAATTAATTAAATATCCACCAATTTACGCCTTTCCACATATGATATTATCAGAACATCTCCGTATATATCCCACATGCATGAGGTTTACAGGTCCACCATGTTGTGTGTTTATTTTTAATTTATTTTGTTTTTGGTAGTGTTGACTGTGAATGCGTAAAACGTCCTCCCATGGAAAAGGTGTAATTCAAATACTGCAAATGAAAATTGTAGAGTGTTATTCACTAAAGTGTAACATGTCAGGAATTCAATGTAGTTTTGAACTTGTTTGAATTATTACCATTTGTGTTGTGCTGCGTATGCCATACATTCTCCCCTAATTGTACAGCTCTGTGAAATATGTTGTCGCGTTATAGATGCCAGTAATAAAATCAATCCATAAAATGTTTGTTTTCTGCACCATTCATCCAGTAATGCAGTGGCTGATCCTCTTATTCAACCCAACGCTTCTAATAACAAAAGTATTGGGGACTTACTGGGCATCTTCTCAGCCAATTGGATGCTTCTCATGCAGAGCACTAAATCCAATGCTTCTCTTTATAAAAAAAAAATAAAAAAATACAAGTATTTTTTACGAAGGCACCAAAGGAAGGTTTTCAATTTTCTTCACTAGGAAGTGCCTCTCTAGTGGCTATATTAAGACAGCCATCCGAGCATCCAGACAAATGTAAACATTGCGGTTTTGTTATAGAGGCATCAATGTTTACATTTATCAGACTGCAGGGAAAGGGTCTATGCACCAAAACCACTGCATGTAGATTTTACCACATACTCTAGATGTAGTGGGTTTTATTGATTGATGTCGTTTATAAACTGCTCCCAGCATATCCCACTGTGGTCTCTGTTTAACAAGGTTTAAAGGGACACCGTAGGCACTGTATCTGCTTCATCTCATTAAAATGGTTATAGTGTCTGGAGTCCTCTGGTACCATCATTTCTTTCAGCGTTAAACAGTTTTTAACGCTAAACGAGAGTCCCCAGCAGTCCATCCCCTCTGATGCTATGGCTTATGAGGAGGTATTAGCCTGAACAGCAATGGGCAGCTGTGATTGGCTGAGAGTGTCAGCTGACTGCTTTTATCCTGTCAGAGCTCCAACTGACGGTATGACCACAAGGAATTGTGTAATCTCTGC
>OW240917.1:197496358-197516691 GCA_933207985.1 Pelobates cultripes | reverse complement strand
CTGTGTGTGAATGTCTGCCTGTGACTATCTGTGAATGTCTGCTTGTGACTATCTGTGACTGTGTATGTGAATGTCTGTCTGTGACTATCTGTGACTGTGTGTGTGAATGTCTGCCTGTGACTATCTGTGACTCTGTGTGTGAATGTCTGCCTGTGACTGATAGTCACAGGCAGACATTCACACACACACACACAGTCACAGATAGTCACAAGCAGACATTCACAGATAGTCACAGGCAGACATTCACACACAGAGTCACAGATAGTCACAGGCAGACATTCACACACACAGTCACAGATAGTCACAGGCAGACATTCACACACAGAGTCACAGGCAGACATTCACACACACAGTCACAGATAGTCACAGGCAGACATTCATACACACAGTCACAGATAGTCACAGGCAGACATTGACACACACAGCCCCTGCCTGTGTGAGCTGTGTGGCTCCTGGCACCCTGTGCAGCCACACAGCTCACAGAGTCACAAGCCTGGCCAGCCCTGGAGGCACCCGGGGCGGACCACCCCCGTTTAGTACGCCACTGCATACGGTTTGCATGGGAATGATACAAGTAATTTTAGTTTGTGTTCGTCTAGGTCAAACTTTTCTTTTTTTTTTTTTCAGCCCACATAGTTAACCTTTAAGTTTGACATTATTGGTCTAGAATATCTAGTTCTTCTGTTTTGCAGATCCATCCACACTTTTGCCTAGGCCTATGTCTGGCATCTCAAAGTGGTCAGTAATATTTTGAAAAATCCTTCTGAGTTAGAGACCAATCTCACATTGCTGAAGCTGTCTGTTTGATAAATATTTTGAGCTTTTTATATTAACTGCCTCCTTTGCCTGATTTTGAGGTTCTTGCAAAATCATGATCCATTCTCATAGATGAACTTGACACAAAGACCTTGTCCAGAGAAGCATAGTACAGTGACCACATTTCTTTAAACGTACAATGAGTATCACATAAAGGGTTATTCGCTAAAGTGAGGATTTGGCGTTAATTTCAAATGTAAGGTCACACAAGAAAAAATCTTCAAATCAGCTATGCTTCCAGTTCAGTTATTTTGGCTTTAAATTTGAATTTCACTTTGAATTCTTACTTTAGTGAATAACCTTGAAAGACTTTTGTAAAAAGTTTGGGGTGAATGATAATCCAAAGCTAAAGAGCTGAATTGGACGTGATAGTAAATTCCCCATCTCTTTAGAGGAAACCTGAGGAATCTGCATCTTTTTACTGCAAGGGGAATGTCTCCTTTAATACCCCCTCTCTGATGATCTGAGTGGTTAAAAAGATGGTTTTTGAATTTTCTTCTAATGTTCAGATTTACTTTCTATTCAACTGCTTTGTTAAAAAAATAAAAAAATAAATAAAAATAAATGAAAAATAAAAACCTTAAACCCTGTTTTTTCTTTTCAGGCACCTCTTTTCTTTTGTGATTCAGAGCTGATTTCCAGAGCTTTAACTCTATTATTCTAGAATGCGCTTCTGAATTGAGACAATAAGTAAAATAATAACCATCTTATAATGCTTGGAATCCATGCATCATGAATTGCTTCCTTCCAATTGTCTAAGAATCTTCCAGTTTTTACACTGGAGAATATTGTCTTCCCATTGGTTCTATTTTTGCTATCTCCATTGTGTGAATAGGGTTAGAAAAGGGCTTTTTACAAGCTGGATTCCCACTTGCAAAATGTTTCTATTCCATGAAGGATTATTCTTGTCTTGACTTTCTTTGGTTTTAATAATGTTCGAAAGGAAAGTTGCATGGGGAGAATTTTTATGGTGTGCCAGTGCTTGTAACCTTAGTCATTCTGCTCTGAAACCAATAGTTGCTAACCAGATATTGCTTGCAGAAATTCTAAATTCTTCAGTAGGAGAGACATAAAAAAAAGTTGACATATTTTGTTGTAACTTGAACAGGCCTTAATCTGACTCTTTAGAAAACATGTTTTACAGTTTTTTTAGCAAATTATTTGGGGGTTACTGAGGCTCTGAGATGAGGACTTTGCATTGTCCCATTGCCTTCTTAAAGGTTTTGGACGTCTTGTATATGTAGTTGTGATGGAACGCAGGCACTCCGACCAAGTACCTTGGCCAATCGATGCTCCTAGTGCTTGCTGAGGACTCCAAGCACTCCACCAGACACCATAAGCACTGCAGACCCCACTTCCAGTGATGTAGCTGCGCTGGGGTCTTGCTGTCCTTAACCCACCCTGGACCCAAGACCAGGATCCAGCTTCCAGTGGCCAGACCTCTCCTACTCCAGAGAGCGTAGCAGGAACAAGCTCTTACAAGAACTTATACTGAGGGGAGTATTGTGATTATAGCAATCCCCAAGAGTGTAGTTATCCCATCCCCCAAACATGAGCCAAAACTTCATGCAGGGGTAAAACAGGTCTGTTTAATGGAAGCCAGCACTTACAATTTATACACACATTTTTTCCAAAACACAGAAAACACCCCAATACACCACATATCCCCACAAATCTGATCTGGGTGAACAACATATCCAAAAAGTCACCCAGATCAGAGCAGGGGTTCACGAATTCCATGGAAGTCACATTTGACCGACTGCAAGCATTACTTTCCTGCCCAAAACAGTTCCAGAGATTTAGGCTGTGCAGTCGGTCTATCTTCTCCTCTATCCTGGAGATAATTGGCTTAAGTGGGTGTGGTAACTTAATTATCTCCAGGTACGGGGAATATCTCTAAGTCAAAACTGTTACAAAAAACACATAAAAATACATAACTCTTATAATACAATGTTTAACCTATATGTACAACATATCCCCAGATAGCTTGGATGTGAGTCCTCAGTATGTCCGAAAAGTGCTCAGATCTCACGAACGCCATGTGGTTAAACAATAGCAAGGGCTGATGGGAGATTGAGGAGGGATAAAGCAGCCAGTTTCAACTGGTCTGGCAGTGTCCCTGGGACAACGCACTGCTGGAGAACAATAGGACAGGAAAAAGGGGGAGGGAAAGAGGCACATTTTCCCATGGATTTAAAGGGGCAGGAAAAGTGTTTTAAAATCCAATAAGCCCAAACAGACTTTTTAAATGGCAATACACCTCAGGGACCATAGTCACAGGGCAAAAGGCTGGCAAACAGGCCCCTCCAAAACCCAGTGGAGAGGTTATTTTCGCCACAGTAGTCTTTTAGGCTCCAGGTCACCACGATAGGCAAAGTTGTATTTTTGCTCATCTGTGTAATGGGAATATACACTTTTGGTAGAAACTCTAGGTGGCTTTCATCCTCTTTAACAGCAAAAATATGTTCAAAGTGCTTAAAAATAAAATTCCCTTTTCAGGCAATATCCATTCTTAGACCTATTCTTTAAATAGATGAAAAGGAAATACTTTGTTTTTCCATTTTTTTGAAAGCATTCACCCTTTTCCTCTGTGATGTAAGCCGCTTCTTTAATAAGTTTATTGACAATGTCTTTCTGGAAGACTGGCAAACCTTCAAAGGATTCATCCAATGATGATGATGAAGAGGATATAGAAGTGGCTTTATCGGATTCAAAAGCAGTATAATCACTGGTGCAGTCATTAAGTACAACACTGCTGACCTAACAACAGAGAATATTTGCTGTCAGCATTTAAAACTCAGGACAAGAGTCCCGTCTTAGAAGAGTACTACATCCACTACTGGGTGCATTGGTCCTGTCATTTTATCCCTGCAATGTAAAACATTGCAGTTTTGTAGAAAACAGTAATGTTTACATTGCAAGGTTAAATATACCTGCCTTCCTGACAGCTGGTAGAGGCACTTCGGCCAGGTGTTGAAAACAAGAAAAGTAGTATTTAGTTTACTTACTTATAAAGTAGATATAGTTCTCTTCAGCTGCTGTGTGCATGCTGCTCAGCTGTACTAGGATTTAAATGTCTCATACATAGAACCAGGGATTCAGAATTGGAACCAAGTAGCACAATTTAGCACATGCTAACTTCATAGTTCTCAGTGAAATATGCATGTGTTCCACTTGTTTTTAGTATATACTTTATTGACATACTGGTATTTCCAGAACCTAGTTTGGCAAGGCAGAAGGGAATCTCAGCACCTAGTGTGACCATCAAACACATGCTACTTATAGCGGTACAACAGCGCAGCAGTGCCCCATAAATAGGGAGGCAAAAAAAAAAAAAAAAACTTGAATGCTTACCTACCATGTCTCATGTAAGGAAAGAGAGAGAGGGTTCTCTTGTGAATACCAGATTCTTATAGTCAAAGGAGATGCAGTTAGGGGTTTGCATTAATTATATGTTATTTTAAAGATTAAATTATGTGCTGATTTGAATAACAGATGCAAAACTCTGTCCTTTCTGTGGATATGTGTATGGAAAAATTATTATTCTCGTGTATATTGACATCCCAGATACATAAGAAGTAATAATAATTATAGGTTACCTACTGTGACAAACTCCCCTTTTTACAGGAGTTTGCCACAAACTGCATGAGGAGCCTGCTTGCCAGCCTCTTGCCCACAGACTATGGACCTGGTGAAATATAATGTTAAAGTCTCTGTTCGTGCCTTTTTGGCCACTTTTCGAACTTTCGAAGCGGCACTTCAAATTACCGAATAACCGCACGAACCAGAGCTTGTTAACACCTATTAACAATTTGGAACGTTTCTCACCACAGTGTTCTAATTGTTCGTCTGAGTGGCTGCAATTCCTATGGGCAGCCACAAGGTGGCGGCCATCTTTTTCACATGAACGCAGGCAGCGGTGTTTGGGCATGAATCTCATGGAACTAAAATCGGATACAGAAACTCCCAAACACCGCTGGACTTCCATCATCACCTGTGTTCGATTCATAGGCGTGCGCAGCCTATTGCATTAGGGTGTGCACCCTAAAGCACAAGCACACGCCGCATATATATATGTATGTATGTATATATATATATATATATAAGTGTGTATATATATATATATATATATATATATATACACACACACATACACATATATACACACATACACGCACTGCTGTGTGTGTGTGTGTGTGCTGTGTGAGGGTGCTGTTAGTGTGATGTGTGTGTGACGATGCTGGTAGTGTGCTATGTGGGTGAGGGTGTTTGTGTGTGCGTGCTTGTGAGGATGCTGTTAATGTACTGTGTGTGAGGGTGCTGTTTGTGTGTGTGTGTGTGCGCTTGTGAGGGTGCTGTTAATGTACTGTGTGTGAGGGTGCTGTTTGTGTGTGAGGGTACTGGTAGTGTGCTGTGTGTGTGTTTGTTAGGGTCCTGTTTGTGTCTGTGAGGGGTACAGATGGTGTGCTGTGTGTGTGTGAGGGGTGCTGTGTGTGTGTGGGTGCTGTATGTGTGTGGGTGCTGTGTGTATGTCTGTGGGTGCTGTATGTCTGTGGGTGCTGTGTATGTCTGTGGGTTGCTGTGTGTATGTCTGTGGGTGCTGTATGTCTGTGGGTGCTGTGTGTATGTCTGTGGGTGCTGTGTATGTCTGTGTGGGTGCTGTATGTCTGTGGGTGCTGTGTGTGTGTGAGGGTGCTGTTTGTGCTGTGTATGTGTGTGGGTGCTGTGTATGTGTGTGGGTGCTGTGTATGTGTGTGGGTGCTGTGTATGTGTGTGGGTGCTGGATGTGTCTGTGGGTGCTGTGTATGGGTGCTGGATGTCTGTGGGTGCTGTGTGTGGGTGCTGGATGTGTCTGTGGGTGCTGTGTGTGTCTGTGGGTGCTGTGTGTGTCTGTGGGTGCTGAATGTGTGTTGGTGCTGAATGTCTGTGGGTGCTGAATGTCTGTGGGTGCTGAATGTCTGTGGGTGCTGTGTATGTGTGTGGGTGCTGTGTATGTGTGTGGGTGCTGTGTATGTGTGTGGGTGCTGTGTATGTGTGTGGGTGCTGTGTATGTCTGTGGGTGCTGTGTGTATGTCTGTGGGTGCTGTGTGTATGTCTGTGGGTGCTGTATGTGTGTGTACTGTGTGTGTGTGTGTGTGGGTGGCTCTGTATGTGTGTGTGGGTGCTGAGAAGTAGCCCATGTGTGTGGGTGCTGTGTATGTCTGTGGGTGCTGTATGTCTGTGGGTTCTGAATGTGTGTGGGTTCTGAATGTGTGTGGGTGCTGAATGTGTGTGGGTGCTGAATGTCTGTGGGTGCTGAATGTCTGTGGGTGCTGTATGTCTGTGGGTGCTGTGTATGTCTGTGGGTGCTGTATGTGTATGGGTGCTGTGTGGGTGCTGTATGTCTGTGGGTGCTGTGTATGTCTGTGGGTGCTGTGTATGTCTGTAGGTGCTGTGTATGTGTGTGGGTGCTGTATGTGTGTGGGTGCTGTATGTGTGTGGGTGCTGTATGTGTGTGGGTGCTGTATGTGTGTGGGTGCTGTGTATGTCTGTGGGTGCTGTATGTGTGTGGGTGCTGTGTATGTCTGTAGGTGCTGTGTATGTGTGTGGGTGCTGAATGTCATGTGGGTGCTGTATGTGTGTGGGTGCTGTGTGTGTGTGTGTGGGTGCTGTGTGTATGTCTGTGGGTGCTGTGTATGTGTGTGGGTGCTGTATGTCTGTGGGTGCTGTATGTGTGTGGGTGCTGTATGTCTGTGTGTGCTGCATGTGTGTGGGTGATTGTGGGGGGTGGAGGTGGGGGTACCTTATTTGCTATCCCCCCTCCCTTCTTACCTTTTGTAGGGAGGGGGGATCGTGGTCCTGGTGGTCCAGTGGAGGAGGGGATCCTTGCTGCTGTGATCCCTGGTGGTCCAGTGGAGAGTGAACTCTAGCCCCTGTGGGGCTAGAGTTCACTCTCGCGAGATTTGAGCGTTGCCGTGGCAACACTCATATCTCGCGAGAGGAACCCGGCAGAGCTGCCGGCAATAGCTCCGCCGGGTCCTCTCCTGCCTCCCTCCCTGCATGTGGGTCGGTGGGGAGGGAGGCTGAGAGCAGAGTCGGCGCTCGGATAGCGCCGGCTCTGCATGAGCCGACAGGGGAGATCCTGAGATCTCCCCTGCCGGTCTCAATATACATAGACGTGCGCGGGGATTAGGGTGTGCCCAGGCACACCCGGCACACCCCGTGCGCACGCCTATGGTTCGATTCTATTCAACTTAGAAGGGCACTGTTCAGTGAGATCATTTGTCTGAATGAGGGGAACAAGCTCCAGGGTAAGACTATTGACCCTGTTTGGTAGTTTATTCATTTTCAAACTACTGAACTAGATCTACCGCAAGCCCTATTCTCTGGAACTGGTTTGGGCATGGGACCATGCCGGCGGTCGTGGGAGTTGGCACCCAGACCACTCCTTTAAGGCCTTGTAAGGACTAGAGCTCCCAGGACTGCATGTCGTCCAGTGTCTAGGGGTGTCTAGAGTGAATTCCTCATTCGGCTCCATGAAGGAGAGGTTCCAGGGCCCCAGTCAAGCCACGGTGACTGTGGGCAGAAGTGCTGCGGTTTGGCCCCTGTTCCAGCTAGGAAGCGGTCCTTGGCTGAGGTACCCAGCCGGGGTACAGGGAGCTCCATCACACCTACCATGGCACTTTACACTTAACATGGTTGAAACACTCTCCATATTTCACCAATATATTGTGCTAGCCAAATCACTAGCAAATGTATAGGATCTGTGTACAAATTGCCACTAAACTCTCACCCCACTCCCTTCTGGCAGACAGTCAGCTTAGAATCTACGCCAATGTGTCTACATTAGTATGCACCAGTGTTGGGGGGCGGAGCCTGGCTTTTGAGCAGAGCAGATGTGCAGAGAGCGAGCTCCTACACTTTGAGACAATTTTGGGGTGCTAACCTCTGCTAACTGCAGTACAACTCCTCAACGAGCACCACCAAAGCCTGTGGTTCCAGGCAACACAAACAGAGGATTCACATCAGTCTGCAGCCTGCCGGAGACCTGAAAACCTCTGCTACGGCTTACTGAGGATGGGAGAGAGGAGAGGCGGCCGTTCTCCCTCTGGACCGGTGGGGTTTATCCTGGTCCCCAGTGGACTATCTGGTGCCATACACTCTGCACTTGAGTTTCGGGTCGCTAACTAGCTGTACCTCGACCACGCTGCGCATGCAAAATGGCGACTGCCTTACCGCCTGCAGAATGGGCCCTGAGCCCTCCTCAACGGCCTTTCCGTGTCTCCCTAGAATCTACTCTACAAAAGCTTGACCCAACCTTCCGGAGCTTCTGGGCAAGACTCCAAGCTCGTGCACAGTCTACAGGACAGTGAGAAGTCATTGTAAGAAGCATGTTGCCGGAACAGACGCGGCCTCTTTGGGGTACTCCTGTTTTGCCTGATCATATTCACTTTGCTGTCCACCCGCCCGGGCCGAGAACACCCCAGAGAACTGTCACAGCGCATCACCCAAAACGACGGAGAACAATCTGTCATGGAGACTTTCACCAACCATACCCTCTGTTCACCCCAGAGGTGGTGGGGACTTGGCCCACGGAAACAACCAAGCCCATGGAATTCTAATGCTGGCTAGGGGTGGAAGCAGAGCACCACACAGTCACAACCTGCCGGTTGCTTGTCCGGACCTTGTGAGACCCACGCTACCTACACAACCTGTCGGAATCTGCTGAAACCGGTACCGTTCTGCCGCCTGAGAGTACACATGTTCAAGGCGGATGCTGTTCAATTTGCCAAGCTTGATATATGATTTGTTATCATTACCACTCACACTACCAATCTTGTTTATTTTAATCTTATTGTTTACTCTTTCTGTGTGCTTTGGGGAGTGTGGTGGGGTGTAGTTGACTACAGGTACAGTGGTTTATTCTCATGCTAATCAATACACGTTATACAATCTTTGGGCACAATGCCCATCCTTAAACTGAGTTTTAAATTTAAGCCTAGACTATATCTCTTTAAAGTTAACTCGATCTCAGAAGGCAATTCATCATTATGCCTCATGTTTATATGTTTGCCGCCAATATTATCACTGGTACACACCAAACGGAAGCTGTCCACAGAAGTAAAGGCAGGCAAATGGCAATGCTGGACCCGGTAGGAATGTTTGGCAAACTCCATAGAAGATGGATAGAACATTTTAAAAATATTTTCATACTGCAAAAAGCAAGGGGAATACATTTGCAAAGAGTCCAAAAATTGATTACAGGTATACTGGCATTCTTTTTTTTTTTTTAATTCTTTATTTTATTGCGCATAAAATGTTACAGAACATAGGTGTTGTTTGCCACCCGTGTATAACAGTTAACAATTCTAGGTATGCAGGCAACAAAGTCTGCGCATTTTTACATTTTACACAGTTGTACAACAAAGTAGGGTAACGATAATTGGTTCATTAGGCGGACAACATAGTTTGGTCTATTGACTTCGATTCAACTTTAAGCGTGATATAGTTTGTAGAGTATAGTAATGAAGGAACAACGGGGGAAGGGTAGGGACGGTGCAGGTATTAGGGTGGTCGTGTATAGGTGGTAATTTAGACGATAATTAGGTGGCTCTATTGCCTAGATAAGTCAACCAGGGCTGCCATGTTAGGGTGTAGGTGGTGTATTTGTTCGAGTATGATGCGTCTAGTTCTTCCATGGTCCTTATGAATTCTACCTTTTGTATCCACTCCTGTACTGATGGGGCACTGGTGTTCTTCCATTTCAACGGTATCAACATATTTGCTGCTGTCAGCATATGGTTGACTAGTTTGCGTTGGAGGTTCGGTATGTGTGTTGTGTGTATGAGGAAGAGGAAAGTTTCAGGTGATTGTGGCAGTTGATGGCCTGTGATAGCTTTGATTAGCCCTCCCAACCTCCGCCAATAAGTTTGGATGGCTGGACATAGCCACCAGATATGAGCTGTAGTTCCCTTGGGTTGCCCGCACCTCCAACATGTATCTGGCGCTGTTGGAAAGATAGCATGTATCTTAGCGGGTGAGTAGTGCCATCTGGAGATTTTTTTGTATGTGCTTTCCCTCACTGCGGTGCTAATGGACGTGGTATGGGCGTATATGACTATTTTGTGCCATGTTCTCACTGGAATGGTAATCCCCAGCTCAGTCTCCCATGCCGCTGTGAATGGGGGGGAGAGGTGAGATTGATGGTGTTTAGGAGTTTGTAGAATATAGATAGGTGCTTGATTTGTAGGCTGTGGGTAGTACAGTAGGTTTCATATTTGGTGTGTGCTCTTGTTCCTCGAAGAAGGTGTGGTTCCCCCTTCAGGAAGTGTGTCAGCTGGGCGTATTGGAAATATTGTTGGGCAGTTGGGTGGTCTGCGGATGTTAGAATAGATAGTGGAGCTATCCCCGTTGGTGTGATAACCGTGTTAACCATCGGGTATCTTGTTTTTTGAGTTGGTGGGAACTGATGGAAGAACTGGGGGCGTAAGCCTGGTAAAAAGTTGGGGTTGTGTGCTAGAGGGTAGAAGGGTGAGGGATGTGGTGAGATGTCATTCTGGAGTCTAATGCGTGACCACATACGTAGTGTGGGGATGATCGTTGGGTGGTGTGAGTGTTGAGGCAGGAGGAGTGAACGACCCTCGTCATGCCATGGGATCGTATATAGAGGGGATTGGAACATGGAGCCCTCTATGTGCACCCATTGTTTGAGTGGGTGTATTGCATTCCATTCGTATATCCTAGTCAGTATGACCGCCTGGTAGTAGCGTTCAATGTGGGGTAATCCTAGCCCTCCCTGTTCTCTATGTCTGGTCAGAACCGAGTATGCTATTCTCGGGCGCTTATTCGCCCAAATGAAGGTCGTGAAGATTCGTTTGAGTTTAGTAAAGAAGGAGGGGGGATTGTGATGGGGAGTGTTTGTAGGAGATACAACACTTTAGGTAGCGTGTTCATCTTCAATATGTTGATCCTACACAACCAGCTGAAGACCGGTCTCTGCCAATCCCCTATATCTTTCGATATTGCCGCAAGTAGTGGTATAAAATTTAGGTCATATGTGTGTTTTAAGTGTCTGGGTAGGTGGACCCCTAAATAGGTGATGGACTTCTCGGCCCATGTGAAGGGATATATGGCTTTAAGTTCAGTTTGTGTGCGCCTGTCCAATCGGAGGGGTAAAATTTCGCTCTTTGTGTAGTTGACCTTAAAGTTGGATAGTTCAGCATATGCCTTCAGTTCTGTAATTAAAGTTGGTAGGGAAGTGAGTGGGTCCGTGATGGAGAATAGTAGATCGTCTGCGAATGCAGAGACCTTAAACTCCTGTGGATGGACAGTGAATCCGTGAATGTCGTCGTTGTCTCTTATTCCCTGCAGAAAGGGTTCTAAAGAGAGGATAAAGAGTAAGGGGGAGAGAGGGCACCCCTGTCTCGTGCCGTTTCTGATATGTACTGGGCTTGATAGTTGGCCATTTATTCTCACTTTCGCCGTCGGGGTAGAGTATATGGCTCCCATCCATTTCATCCAATTTGGGCCAAAGCCTAAGGCTTGGAGTGTGTCTGTCAGTATTTTCCAGTCTACTCTATCAAACGCCTTTTCTGCGTCTATGGATAGAAGTAGGCTCTGTCTTTGAGTGGCATGGGAGAGGTGTATGAGATTTAATAATTTAGTTGTGTTATGTTTGGCTTCGCGTTTAGGGACGAAGCCAGATTGGTCTGGGTGTATTAAGGTGTGTAGGATCGGTTGAAGTCTCATGGCTAGAATTTTTGTGCATATCTTTAGGTCTACATTGATGAGCGATATCGGGCGATAACTGCCGCATTCAGTGGGGTCTTTACCTGGTTTCGGTAATAGCGTGATGTGTGCTTCTAGTGCTGATGCTGGTAGTGGGGCCGGATCAGTGAGAGCGTTAAATGCCTTCAGGTATGGTTCCGCCAGAAGTGTGGCGAATTGTTTGTAGTACTTGGCCGTTAGGCCATCAGGACCTGGGCTCTTGCCTAGCGGTGTTGATTTGATCGCACATTTTAATTCGTCTTGGGTAAGAGGCATGTCTATGGAGCGGGCTACTTCTGCACGGATTGTGTTTTTGAGCCTTGTGGAGAGAAACCCGTCTATGTCGGTTGTGGAGGGGGGTGAGTTTCTGAGGTTGTATAGTTTGGTGTAAAATTGTTGAAAGACTTCCATGATATCTGGAAGGGTGTGAGATAGTGTGCCAGTCTGTGTCTTGATTTTGGAAATGTATGCGATTTGTCTGGACTGTCGTAGGGCATTGACCAGCAGTTTGCCGCATTTGCCTCCCCTTGCGTAGTAGGAGTGTTTAGTGTTTAATAGCTTTTTCTTGGCTTGGTGTTGCAGTAATTGCGTCAGTTCTGCGCGTTTGGTTATGAGGGTATTATATGTTGGAAGGGAGCTATCCCTAGTGTGAGTATGCTCCAGGGCCCTGATTTCCCGTGTGAGTGTATTGATTTTTTGTGTCCTCCATTTTTTAAGGGTAGCCATAATTGCTAGAAATTCTCCCCGTATGACACACTTGTGTGCCTCCCATGTTGTGATGGGGGAAATGGATGGTAGCGTGTTTTCTCGGAAGTAATTAGTGAGAGTGGTTTCCACTCGCGATGTAATAGTGGGGTCGTTGAGTAGGAAATCATTAAGTTTCCAATGAAAAGATGTTAGCGGGAGTGTAGGGATTTGTACGGCAAGAGACAGGGGTGCGTGGTCCGACCAAGTGATCGGCCCGTAGGTGCAGGAGGTGGCCAGATGTAGGTAGTCCTGGGGAAGGAATAGCATGTCTAGCCTAGAGTATGTGCCCGAAGCCGTGGAGTAAAAGGAGTAGTCTCTAGTTTGAGGGTGCATGGTTCTCCAGCAGTCATGTAGCCTAGCCTGATCGAGAAGGTGTGATACCTGCTTCCTTGTAGTGGTCTGGTAGTGTGTGGATTGGGAAGTCGTGTCGAGGGCAGAGTCTAAGGACATGATTAGGTCGGATTGTGTCTGGCGTGGTCGGAGCTATTTCAGATCGCGGCCATTCAGTAGCTCGGTTGGCCCCACCCCCGTATACTGGCATTCTGTGAATGGTAAATTAAAGCTAAATGTACCTCTGTTCCAGCAAATAGGCAAGGTTTTCCCTGCAGCCTATTCCTCCTCCACTAAAATGTGCACATAATTAACATTAGTCCAGAACTCTTCTTCCATGGTTGGCTAATGGCAACCAAAAGATGCTGCCAGAGGTGGACTCATCCAACAACAGAGAGGTTGTAGAATATACTATTTTTTGGACATGGTTGATCTTGAAGGACATAATCAGACAATAGTGTTACAAGCTTTTGTCTATTTCTGAGTGTCCATGGAATAAGGGGATGACATAAGGTTATTAAAATTGCCAAAAACAGTGACTTTGTATTCATGATCTATTCTTAATCACTCACTATTGCGGTGTATATATAGAATGTATATGTGTGAGGCAAAGACACGGAATATCAACGGCAGGGTGTCTTCACACTCTGAATGTCCAGCATATACCATCAGCTGTTGACCATTTTAACATCAGTAACAATATAAGAACGGACTCTGCATTTGCTAAGCTAAGCATAAATCCGGTTTTATAAAAAAGCTTGGAAAGACTGATTGATTATATTGTTAAGTACATATGTATGTGTATTATACAGGCCCAGCTTTTTTTTTTTTTACCAGAAGAAAGAAGAGTATATATACATACATATAAATAATTATCAAGTAGAATTATTTAAATTTTTCTTTTTCTACATAAATTAATCTCTGTATGCGCAACATAGTTCATAGTGAAACACTGCACATACTGACTCCAGGCACAAAGACCACAGCAAATCACTTCAAAACAAATCCTTTAAGCCACACAGTGCACGTGTTTCTACTACATTTATATGTAGATGCTTGAAAGGGCCCAGAACATCATGAGCAATGATGTCACCCTAAACAAAATGTGCCATGAAGGTAAGTATGCTATTTATACTGCAGTATGATTCACCCCAGTAAATGCTTTCAATGGCATTTACTAAAATGTGGGATTAAGGATCTGCCCATTTAAGAGAAGTGATCTGCTTTAATATTTGGAGCAAAAAAAAAAAACAAAGGCGGAATTTGTTTTAAACAACCAACGTCTAAACAGAATACTTTGCATAGAAATGGAAGATATCCTTACTAAAGCACCATGGAGATGAGGGACACACAGCTTGCTGAAGGGGTCGATGAAGAAAAAAAATAAAGAATCTGCATTTTTCCTATAGTATCATGCAGACAGACATCTAGCAGCACATGACAAAATCAAAAAAATGATTAACTTATTTTCCCTGGAAATTATTTACTTTTATAAATTAACTTTGTTACATTCCCTTGGCTGCCAAGCAGGTTTAAATAGAAATAGAATTACATCCTCTGGCTGGCAATCAGATAACCATTGCTGTTACTTCCTGGTTTGGTTAGCTAAACTCAAGAGGCAGAGAGGAGCTAAACTGGAGAGGTAGCAGTTGACCAGAGCACCTTACTTGCAAAGACTTCTCATTGAGCTGCATTGAAAAGTGTGTAATCGGACAGCCACAGAAAGTATGGGTTAGGTAAGAAGAGAAGGGCTTGCAAAGGCATCAGACAAGACCAACTGCATTTGCAAGTTGTTTTTAGATATGCATGCATTGTTTGGGGGGTATATTTACTAAACAGTGTTTTTTGTATTTGGGCAGTGGAGTGTCCTTTCAGTCAAAGCACAATGGCCACGTCACTAATTTAACCACTTAAGGACCGCGGATGTATGAGGTACGTCCGACAAAAAACTGTCCTTGAAGACCGCGAACGTACCTCATACATCCGCAGTAAATTTGAGCACTGGAAGTCACTCTAAGGGTATTACACGATGCCTCGATACCGAGGCATTGTGGAATACCCCCCCCCCCACACTGCCGGGCACCCGAGCGATCACTTCTGGGATGCCACACGTGGCGCCCGGCAGTGTACTGCAGAGCATCGGAAGCCTTCAGGCAGGCTTCTGACGCTCTGCCTGTACTGAGTGCCTCGAGGGGTCAAGGCACTCAGTAAAAAATGTTTTTTTAAATTACATTTAAAAAAAATTAACCTCTACCATACCTCCCCATGTACTTACTGATCGCTGCTGTTCCCCCGCCGACTGTATATTTACACACACACATATTATATCTAGCTATATATATATATATATATATATATATATATATATACAGTGGGACCTCGGTTTACAAACGCCTCGGTTAACAATTTTCAGTTTACAAATGAAAATCCATTGAAAATAATGTCTCGGTTTACAATTTTTTTTCACAATACAAAGCAAGTTTCTCCAGGATGCATTGCACCTGGGAGGTTTATAACACCGCCCCCTGCATGCTGAAGCCTGTGGGTAGCACGTGGCGTTGAGTGTAGAGGCTTTTGCATCGAGTTTTGGAGCCATTCTGGAAATTGTTTGCAGTTGTTTTGGGACTTTTTGGTACATTTCTCAAGCTGTGGAAAAGTAAGGAGCTGAGTTTCGTTGTTTGCATGCCCTTTATTGTGTGTTCTGCATTGTGGGTTGGTTTCCATGCCAGCTCATTTTGACTTTTTTCTGACCTCCAGAACGGATTAATTGGTTTTCAATGCATTCCTATGGGAAACCGCGTTTCGGTTTACACATTTTTTGCAATAAGAAACGTTTCGGAGAACGCATTAAATTTGTAAACTGAGTGATAAGAGCGGAGAGTCTGGAAAGTGCGCGTGATGGGTTGACCGTAGGTGGTCTAGCGCCTTTACCGGACACCAGGTGTTATCGGTAGAGAGAGGAATGATGGTGGGGTGTTGTGAGTGATTAGTTTTAGTTGATGGGAGCGTAAGTACGTAGTGATCTTCCACCTTAGTGAGGTGTGAGGCTTTTAGGCTGTGAGTGATATCTCCTTGGCAAATAACAGTGAACTCTCTAGGTCTGAGAAAACCGCAGAAAGCAAGATAAATAGCAGATTTGATCACCAGGTTTGTGTTGGGATCGAACGGGGATTCGTCAAGTGGATTGCTAAGTGATCTAAAGATAGGCCCATCTATAGGTAGTCTTGTGGTGGTGAGTGGAACCGAGACCTTTAATATACCTTTCAAGACCTTTTTAATGGGATATGATGACAAGAAGTGTTAGGAAAATTGGTGAGGCTATGGTGCTGAACCCCGGTGAGGTAAAGTTTAATGGTGTTGTGAGAAAGTTTAAGATGTAAGTGGCAGAAAGAGGCAAAAGCCACCATGGTTTGGGTAGAAAAGTCGCCTTGTAAACCGAATTCTGCAGTGAATTTATAAGAAATGGTAAGTACCCTATTGTAGGAGATAGCTGTGTTAGGTGATAGTGCTTGGTGAGTGAGAGTCCTAGCATGGTGCATTAGTATGCTCAATCCAGGATTAGTTTGGGAAAACGTGGTGTCCTGGATGGCTGGAGGTGAGCCGTAGGGAGTGCCTGGAAGAATACCTGGAATTGAGAGCGAGAAAGAGCATCAGCGGCCGTGTTGTGGATACCCGGGATGTGAAAACAAACTAAGTGAAACTGGACGGTTGCTGCCAGCCAGGTCAGCTTGCGAATCAGCTGCATGATGGTAAGGGACGATGATCGCCCCTTGTTTATGATTTCGCAAGCCGCCGAGTTGTCAGTATACCATTTTATTGCCTTGCCGGACCAGAGATGACCCCAGGTGTGCGGCCACCACAATGGGATAAATTTAGAATAGGGCTGAGGTCTCCCTGAATCCTGGCAAGGCATCCGTCTCAGCGGGCCAGTGACCCCTGAACCAGTGGTTCCCGAAGATGGCTGCGAAACCAGTGTTGGCTGCAGCGTCCGTGTGAATGATGGGTGAAGAAATGGAGAGAGAGGGGATAAACATGGAGATACCGTTCCAATCTGCCACAAACTTCCCCCACATAGCTAAATCAGCCTTAGCGTGGGGGTCCAATGAAACTGGGCAGGAGTCCGGTACCCTATGAAGCAGACAGAGAAGCCTGGATATAAAAGACCTTCCCTGCGAAATGATGCGCATGGCGAAGTTAAGGGATCCCAGAAGGGACTGAAGTTCCCTTCTGATGCATACATCATTCCGCAGGAACATGTCTATCTCCCCTCTCAAGCGGATCAGTTTGTTGTGGGGAAGGCTAGCTTGGAGAGTAACAGAGTCCAGCTCTGTGGCGGAACCAACCTCGCCACTATGCACTGGAGAAGCCTGGTTGCCAGCCTCCTGCCATGTGACTATGGCACCTGGGATGTATTGCCCTTTAAAGACATGATTTGGGCATAATGGATTTGTGTTGTGCTGCTGCTGGCCCTTTTAAGAACCATCTGGGGACATACTGTGTAGTTACTGGGTGGCCACCATTTCCTGTATCAGAAGCACATGGTGAGAACAATGGATGGCGGCCATTTTAACTCACAGACACTGTGTGGACTTTTCAACACGGTGCCATCTCGCCAGTATTTGTTGCACAGAGACATCGTGCGGTGGTTTTGGACTATACAGCAGGGGACACATTATACAGTGATTGTTTTTATTTAGCCTGTATATGTTCTGCAGAATCTGCATTAAACTGTATTTTCCAAAGTACTGAACAGATCTGGGTGAATTTTGGATATGTGGTTCACCCAGATCCCCCAGTTCCAAGGATATACTTTTTATGGGGTTATTGCATGTTTTGGGGTCCCTGTGATGTGTTTTATGAAACTGTATTTCTCTGGCTGTGATAATTAGATTACCCATTGTGTTCAGTAATCATATCACAGCCAGAGGGGAGGATTTTGTGTGGGAGTGTCTGGGTGTATTGTATGGATTGATTGGCTGTTTTGTAACGCCCTGTGGGCTGTACTATGTTTGTGGATTGGGAATAAAAGAGACTGTATGTGACAGTACAGAGAGTTCCTGTTTTAACCCTCAAAGTGAAGTGTCGTCTCATTATTGGGGGAAGGATTTATTGTATGCTGTTCCAGTTTGACTGCTAGGAGAGTAAACCTATTCGTATGGTTCCTATTCAACTGTCTACAGCATTCATATGCTTGGGAGAATTTATTTGTTTCTCCGGTTCGGTGATTGTGGTGTCTGCCAGAGTGCTTGGAGTCCTCAGGAAGCGCTAGGAGCATCCTTCAACGGAGGTACCCAGTCGGGGTGCCAGGCGATCCGTTACAAGCTCTATCACCAAAAAGGTTAGTTTAGTTGTGGGGTCGATAGTTTTGATGGGGATAATGGTACACCAAGTGTGGAAAAAAGTGCTGAATTACTGTTGATAGCGGTGGGTGTTTGTGCCCCTGGCTCTATCAGTAAGAAGTTGTCTAAGTAGTGGATGACAGAGTGACACCTGAGGACGGTCAGAAGCAGCCAGCATAGAGTCTCAGCGAAGAAATCAAACAGTTTGGGGCTGCTTCGAGAATCGAAAGCGAGTCGTGTGGAAAAGTAGTATTTTTCTCGCCATTTAACACTGTGCAAGTGCCAGAGTGAGGGGTGCATGGGTAGTAATTTGAAAGCGTTTGTGATGTCCGTTTTGCTGAGCCAGGGGCGACTACCAGTTGAGATAATGGATTGTATGGCGTTGTCAATGGTTACGTACTGAAGTGAGAATTTGTCTGCGGGTATGAGTGTGTTAATGCTGGGAACAAAAGAGGAGTGTGGTGCTGATAAATCAATAATTAGCCGTTTTTTTATTAGAATACTTGTGTACTGCGACACCAATGGGGTTAGTGCACCAAGAGGAAAACGGTGAGGAGGTGAAGGGGCCGATCATGAAACCGTTGGAAACTTCGGAGGAAAGGAGAGTGTCTGTGGAAACTGGATCTTGGCATGCTGACAATAGATTGGGACATTCCAGTGTGCCTGAGGGGATGGCTACGAGATCCGTGAAAAAACCCTGTGTGAACCCAGTGGTCAAATATACCACCAGATGCCTGCTAGGGTGTGTTCTTAGGTAAAAAAAAACAGGTTGTCGACATTGATGTCGGTTAGTCATTTGTTAGGGGACAACCTGGCCGGGCACATGGTCTTGGTATGTGCCCTAAAGCATATGGAGCAGATGTGCAACAATCTACAGGCGCTGAAACTGCAGGAGCCTCCGTTGAAATTATTGCACACCTGAGCTTTACCTAGAAAGGAGATGGGCCTACCCAGCTTATCACGTTGACCACCCGCTGATTTGCTGTGAGGGGTTAAAGTGGGATGAGGGGTGGGAGTGGAGGTGGTAGGATTGGCTTCAGAAGGACATAAGTCCGCCGTATGGGATGTAGAGTTACATACGGTGCAAGACGGGGGCCTGAGACCAGCGAAGTGGTGACAGAATAGTTCTGTATCCATCTGACACCAGTTAATTCTGACATTAAACTGTTTTAGATGGGTCGCCGCCTTCGCTGATACCGATTTATGATAGTCGTAAAAAGAGGAGCCCAGTACTTGATGCCTAAATCCACCACCTTGTGGAGGTAGAGGTCTAGCTCCTCTCTTCTATGGGGATACACCGTGCAGATGACATCACGGTATATCCCAAAGGCAATAAGAACTGAGGGACGGATAGTTTTTTGTTAAGCCTAGGGTCTCTAGTCTTGAGCACCACTGAGATGTCCTCGTAATTGTATGCCCTGTTCTCCAGTATGTCTTGGGATGCTATAAGCAGAGACACCAGACACATGTCCTTCCCGTCTAGGATTTCTTTCCTGATGGAGTCTGGGATGGAGTGGGCTGGTGACTTGAAAGGAGATATAGCTGTGGCTGGTGCTGGAGAGGGGAGTATAGGGGGGCATGGTGGTACAGCAGGGACTGCCAGGGTTGTGGCTGGGAGGTTTGGGGTGTTACCTGGGGAGGCGATGGCGCTCTCCACCTTAGATAGCCTGCTGTTCAAAGTTTGTAGGTTGGCCAAAATTGCTGCTAGGGTATCCTGGGTGGCCGTGCCAGTGTTTGGTGACTGTCCTTGAGAGCTAGTGTCTGGCCTAGGCTCAGGGGCTTGGTAGGTGAGCAGTCTGTAGAGTTCCGCCTTTCTAGCCGTAGCTGGAAAGGGGATTCCCCTGAGCCTAAGTTCGGCCGTAATTTTAGGAATAGTCCATGCGCTCAAGGACATGGGAGTTGAGGGGGTGAGAGATTCGCATGGTGACTCTGGTCTGATGGGAGTAAACGGGATCTCTTCGGGCAACTCATCGATGGGGGCTGGTTCTTGAGATATTCTAAAATAAATTAGTGAATGAGATATTAGAAGGGGAGTAGGAGAACCGGGAGGGATATGAGGGGGGTCTTTTAGATGAACTGGACTGTAATGCTAGTGCCGAAGCGAAAAACTTAACTGTGAATTTGGTGATAGGTGAGGCCCTGCTAATGCCGAGTGGCGGTGAGAGGCTCTAACTATGATTTGGCTTAGGGAAATTCGTGGCCACAGACATGGTGGCGGGGTGTTGGCCTCTCGGTGACTGTAAAGAGAATCAAAACGTGTGGCCATGACAGGTGAGGCCCTGACTACAGCCCTGTGGAAGGGCGAGCGAGGCGTATAACTATGATTTGGGCGTGTGGCAGTACCTCCTTGTTGAA
>OW240917.1:197464028-197496258 GCA_933207985.1 Pelobates cultripes | reverse complement strand
ACACATATATATATATATATATATATATATATATATATATATATAAAAAGAACTCTTAATCCTTGCACACTGACCAAACAGTAATGATATCCGGGTGCTTGTAATCCAGGGTAAATGGAAATATAGATAGGCAGAAAATGGCCAGCACTCACGGTTTCAAGTAAAAGTTAAAATTCAGAAATTTATTAGAACATCTTTAAAAATGTAGCAGCTCGACGTTTCAGTCCTCCTCCGGGACTTTCATCAGGAATACTAACCACATACATATCAATAAATCATTTAAATACCGGGCAAATAATTGGAAAAAGTCATTAAAAAGTAAACTTACCCCAGCTGTGCACCTATCACCGGCTATCACTCGCGTCCCCAAACACAAAGTGCGCATGCGCGTGCGTACCCCACCACGTGGTCACGTACCGTCCATTGCCATGGGAGCCGGATACACACACCAGTCCGGTCACCCTGGCAACCTAGAAACGGTAACCATATATTGAAAGCTTTATTAGTATATGTGCAAATGAAAATGAACACCAAAGTCAGTGTATTGAACTGATCAGAAGATCCATATTGTAAAGCCATAAATCCATATGTCATATATATTATATATATCAACACCTATAAATTTGAAATGTAAAGTCAGATCCTGAACGGTACTGACAATAATAAAAGTGATGTGCAAAACATGCAAATAGAGAAAGGACAAAGTGATCCAATAATGTGAACGTTATATTGAATTTTAAAGTGTCAATAGTGTGACAATATGGTAATAAAGTGCTAAGAATAGGGCTTCAAAGTTGAAGCAAAGTGCCAATATACAAGAATAGTGGTGAAAATGTAGTGTAAAATTATTAAAAATTACACAGATAAGATAGCAAGGGTTAAAGCTATCAGGACAGGAGCCCGTGGGTAAGTAAAGAAATTAATGTCCCCGACAATGTTAAAATCACATAGCAATAAAGTACACAAACACTAATGTTAAAAACAATGATGATGAAAAAAAATATATAGATTAATTATTGAAATTGTTACAAGGCATTTATATAAATGAGTGATATGAAATCATTTCATTCAGTCCTCTAGGGGCTATAGTATCCAGGGTATAGATCTAGAATGTCTCTCTGTTCAAAAGGAGTTTTCCTCTATCCCCCCCACGTTTCAGCGATGGTATATGGTCAATTGCTAAAAATTTAAGAGCTGAAAGTGGGTGTTGAAAGGCAAGAAAATGTTTTGCCACCGGTTGGTCAGATGTCCCATCACGATATGCCACCCTTATGCTCGATCTATGTCCCCTAATTCTTTCACACAGGGGTGTTTCAGTTTTACCAATGTATGGTAAACATCAACTTGGCCTCCGTCCAATTTTTGGATCTGGAGATAGCCATTAATGATGAGGGACTGGCCTACCGCCTCTATCATAAACCCACGGACCGAAATACCCTCCTACATAATACAAGTGCACATCCCAAGGCACTGAAGAGATCTCTACCTAAGGCTCAATTTCTGAGAGTTATACGTAATAACTCGGATGAGAATATAATGGAGAGACAATTGGAGGAGATGATGGTAAAATTTCTGGAACGTGGTTACAAACGAGATGATCTAGTTAGGGCAAAATTGGAGGCAAAGTCTGCCTGTCCAACTAAAGTTAAAAGTGAATCTCAAAGGTTAGTTTTTCCTGTAACTTTCCATGATGCATCCCCAATGATATCTAAAATTGTTAAGGACAATTGGAATATGCTGGCAAGTGACGACACCCTCCCTAAGGTGTTCAAAGAACCCTCTCTTATGTGCTATCGTAGAAATAAGAATTTAAGAGATCTGTTGGTCCATACGGACCCGACAAGAAGCTACGAAGTAAAAAACATTGAAATACAAAATAGGGGTAGCATTCGTTGCTTGGGTTGTGTCACTTGTGGCCATATGACACCGTCTCGCACCTTTCAACATCCACATAAGAAAAAGGTTTTTCAGATACGACACACCATTACCTGCAAGACCCCATACGTGGTGTATAAGTTGTCCTGCCCTTGTGGACTCTCATACATTGGTAAAACTGAAACACCCCTGTGTGAAAGAATTAGGGGACATAGATCGAGCATAAGGGTGGCATATCGTGATGGGACATCTGACCAACCGGTGGCAAAACATTTTCTTGCCTTTCAACACCCACTTTCAGCTCTTAAATTTTTAGCAATTGACCATATACCATCGCTGAAACGTGGGGGGATAGAGGAAAACTCCTTTTGAACAGAGAGACATTCTGGATCTATACCCTGGATACTATAGCCCCTAGAGGACTGAATGAAATGATTTCATATCACTCATTTATATAAATGCCTTGTAACAATTTCAATAATTAATCTATATATTTTTTTTCATCATCATTGTTTTTAACATTAGTGTTTGTGTACTTTATTGCTATGTGATTTTAACATTGTCGGGGACATTAATTTCTTTACTTACCCACGGGCTCCTGTCCTGATAGCTTTAACCCTTGCTATCTTATCTGTGTAATTTTTAATAATTTTACACTACATTTTCACCACTATTCTTGTATATTGGCACTTTGCTTCAACTTTGAAGCCCTATTCTTAGCACTTTATTACCATATTGTCACACTATTGACACTTTAAAATTCAATATAACGTTCACATTATTGGATCACTTTGTCCTTTCTCTATTTGCATGTTTTGCACATCACTTTTATTATTGTCAGTACCGTTCAGGATCTGACTTTACATTTCAAATTTATAGGTGTTGATATATATAATATATATGACATATGGATTTATGGCTTTACAATATGGATCTTCTGATCAGTTCAATACACTGACTTTGGTGTTCATTTTCATTTGCACATATACTAATAAAGCTTTCAATATATGGTTACCGTTTCTAGGTTGCCAGGGTGACCGGACTGGTGTGTGTATCCGGCTCCCATGGCAATGGACGGTACGTGACCACGTGGTGGGGTACGCACGCGCATGCGCACTTTGTGTTTGGGGACGCGAGTGATAGCCGGTGATAGGTGCACAGCTGGGGTAAGTTTACTTTTTAATGACTTTTTCCAATTATTTGCCCGGTATTTAAATGATTTATTGATATGTATGTGGTTAGTATTCCTGATGAAAGTCCCGGAGGAGGACTGAAACGTCGAGCTGCTACATTTTTAAAGATGTTCTAATAAATTTCTGAATTTTAACTTTTACTTGAAACCGTGAGTGCTGGCCATTTTCTGCCTATCTATATTTCCATTTACCCTGGATTACAAGCACCCGGATATCATTACTGTTTGGTCAGTGTGCAAGGATTAAGAGTTCTTTTTGGATAATAGGAACATGGGGTATTGTTCCACCTATGCACCGGCACTTTTTGTACCTATATAGTACATTTTTGACTACTTGATTTTTTCATATCTATATTGACCTTTGCACTTATTGGAGACTATTCATTGGAAAATAGATTTTTCTGTTGCCTAGTACAACTTTGTATTTTTATTGCAACACTATGGATGATGATTTTTTGTTACAAGCAGGGGCTTATAATGAACAGGCGGACACTCTACAATTTTCACATGAGGAAGCCCAGGCTATTTTATGGGAACAAACAGGACTGGAATTACCAAATAATTTATCAACTAAAGATATCTATTTTCTGTTATTACGCTTGAATAAGAAATGTATTGATCTGGACCTCCACGGTCTTTTTTTGTCTGATTACTATAAGGCAAAACGAATCCCCAGGGGTTTTAGAATCTTGAATGTTCCTACGATTGGCCGAGGCAAGGCTAGAGTATGCAGAGACTGGACCTCGGTCCTGAATAAAGCTTCCCTAGACCTGATGCTTATCATAATCCAAGATGTCAGGACAGACATGGAGGATATTAAGAAAAAAATTACTGAAGTAGAAATGGAACATGCTACTTTGTTGACATCACCAGATGGCATTAAACTTAAGACAAAGTTACAGGAGGAACTTCTTATATATAAACAAGAACTAATTAAATTTAAGAAACAGAAGTTTGAACATGTACGCCAAGACTACCAGGACCATCGCGTCTATAGATGGCTTACAGGTGATGGGAGACGCAGACCTATGCGCCAGCGTAAGAGAATAATACGACCCCAAATACCAACTATTGACGTTACATCGGGGGAATCGGCATCTGACAGTGAGACGCAAAAGGAGTCTACTCCTTTTTTAGAAGGTCCAGATATTGGAACAACTACGAGGAGCCGTGGCCGAGGAGGAGCAGGAGGAGAACGAGGAGGGGCCACAAGGGGAAGATTCATGACTCGGGAGAAGCCACCGCTACGAAGATAACCCCAATCTTCAATTTGTCTAAAAGATCCCTGGACCCCCAAGAAATCAATATACTAAGCCGTGGCTTATCCTTTGTACCTACTCCTAAACCGAACCAATTTAAGTGGAATACAGAACTTTTTAGATTTGGGAGACAGATGCGCCTCAGAGAATTTTTTCATAATCCTGAAAGACCGATGTCCATGCCCCAAAAGCAAGAAAAGTCAATACAGTTTAGGAATAAATCTTTGTTTGATCCACATACAAATAAGGCCTCAATTAAAACTTATCTATCCACGGTGAATCATCTTGCTAAGGAAGCGATTGGAGCCTATAGATGTAAACACAAAAATATCTCCATTCAACAGAGTAAATGCATTGACAATCTAGCCAAGGATCCATCAATTATCATTCGACCAGCCGATAAGGGTGGAGGGATTGTCATTATGGATTATACATACTATGCAGAAGAACTTAAACAGCAATTACAGAATTATACGGTATATCTACCTCTGCGGGGTGACCCCACGGACACAATAAAGAAGAAAATTGAAGCTATTGTGACAATAGGTGTTGAATCAGGATTTATAGATGAACAACTCAGTAAATTTCTTTTGAAGCAATATCCACGTACACCTATCATATATACTCTTCCAAAGATCCCTAAAGACCCTGTTAGGCCTCCTGGAAGACCAATTGTTTCGGCAATTGAGGGATTGTTGGAACCTATTGCAAGATGGTTGGACTCCTTATTCCAAGCCCCTATAGCCGCATTGGAGACGTTTATAAAAGATACTCCTAGTCTAATTACAAAATTAAAACAATTGAACCTGGGAAAGGGCACCACAGTATTAATTACTATGGATGTAGGTAGCCTATATACTGTAATCCCACACGATCAAGGCGTAGAGGCTATGAGAACAGTCCTCACGACATCTCCTCTATACAAAGGACCACCTATAGAGTTTGTATTAGAACTTCTTTCCTTTGTACTTAACAATAACTATTTTCGGTTTGAGGAGCAGTGGTATCTCCAGATCTCAGGCACATCCATGGGGGCGGCTATGGCCCCTATGTATGCTAATGCCTTTATGTACATATACGAACGACAATGGATTTTATCAAAATTTGGGCAACTCATTCAAGGCTATTTTCGATACATCGATGATGTATTGATTTTGTGGAGTGGTAGTGCTATGGAAGCTCAAGAGATGGTACAATTCCTCAATCAAGTGGAGAGTCCGATTAGGTTCACGGCAAACATCAACTTGGCCTCCGTCCAATTTTTGGATCTGGAGATAGCCATTAATGATGAGGGACTGGCCTACCGCCTCTATCATAAACCCACGGACCGAAATACCCTCCTACATAATACAAGTGCACATCCCAAGGCACTGAAGAGATCTCTACCTAAGGCTCAATTTCTGAGAGTTATACGTAATAACTCGGATGAGAATATAATGGAGAGACAATTGGAGGAGATGATGGTAAAATTTCTGGAACGTGGTTACAAACGAGATGATCTAGTTAGGGCAAAATTGGAGGCAAAGTCTGCCTGTCCAACTAAAGTTAAAAGTGAATCTCAAAGGTTAGTTTTTCCTGTAACTTTCCATGATGCATCCCCAATGATATCTAAAATTGTTAAGGACAATTGGAATATGCTGGCAAGTGACGACACCCTCCCTAAGGTGTTCAAAGAACCCTCTCTTATGTGCTATCGTAGAAATAAGAATTTAAGAGATCTGTTGGTCCATACGGACCCGACAAGAAGCTACGAAGTAAAAAACATTGAAATACAAAATAGGGGTAGCATTCGTTGCTTGGGTTGTGTCACTTGTGGCCATATGACACCGTCTCGCACCTTTCAACATCCACATAAGAAAAAGGTTTTTCAGATACGACACACCATTACCTGCAAGACCCCATACGTGGTGTATAAGTTGTCCTGCCCTTGTGGACTCTCATACATTGGTAAAACTGAAACACCCCTGTGTGAAAGAATTAGGGGACATAGATCGAGCATAAGGGTGGCATATCGTGATGGGACATCTGACCAACCGGTGGCAAAACATTTTCTTGCCTTTCAACACCCACTTTCAGCTCTTAAATTTTTAGCAATTGACCATATACCATCGCTGAAACGTGGGGGGATAGAGGAAAACTCCTTTTGAACAGAGAGACATTCTGGATCTATACCCTGGATACTATAGCCCCTAGAGGACTGAATGAAATGATTTCATATCACTCATTTATATAAATGCCTTGTAACAATTTCAATAATTAATCTATATATTTTTTTTCATCATCATTGTTTTTAACATTAGTGTTTGTGTACTTTATTGCTATGTGATTTTAACATTGTCGGGACATTAATTTCTTTACTTACCCACGGGCTCCTGTCCTGATAGCTTTAACCCTTGCTATCTTATCTGTGTAATTTTTAATAATTTTACACTACATTTTCACCACTATTCTTGTATATTGGCACTTTGCTTCAATTTTGAAGCCCTATTCTTAGCACTTTATTACCATATTGTCACACTATTGACACTTTAAAATTCAATATAACGTTCACATTATTGGATCACTTTGTCCTTTCTCTATTTGCATGTTTTGCACATCACTTTTATTATTGTCAGTACCGTTCAGGATCTGACTTTACATTTCAAATTTATAGGTGTTGATATATATAATATATATGACATATGGATTTATGGCTTTACAATATGGATCTTCTGATCAGTTCAATACACTGACTATGGTGTTCATTTTCATTTGCACATATACTAATAAAGCTTTCAATATATGGTTACCGTTTCTAGGTTGCCAGGGTGACCGGACTGGTGTGTGTATCCGGCTCCCATGGCAACGGACGGTACGTGACCACGTGGTGGGGTACGCACGCGCATGCGCACTTTGTGTTTGGGGACGCGAGTGATAGCCGGTGATAGGTGCACAGCTGGGGTAAGTTTACTTTTTAATGACTTTTTCCAATTATTTGCCCGGTATTTAAATGATTTATTGATATGTATGTGGTTAGTATTCCTGATGAAAGTCCCGGAGGAGGACTGAAACGTCGAGCTGCTACATTTTTAAAGATGTTCTAATAAATTTCAGAATTTTAACTTTTACTTGAAACCGTGAGTGCTGGCCATTTTCTGCCTATCTATATATATATATATATATATATATAATTTACAAATAAAATTTACAGTTTATTTTTATTTTCTATAATATATATATATATATATGTGTGTAATTTTACTCTAATTGTATTTTTATATTAGTATATATATATATATATATATGTGTGTGTGTATGTGTGTGTGTATGTGTATATATATATATATATATATATATATATATATATACACACACACACATATATATATACACACACACACACACTGCAGACAAACTGCTATGTTTATGTTAGGGTTAATCCAGCCTCCAAATCCTCTAGTGCAGGGGTAGGCAACCTACGGCACTAGTGCCATGCACGGCACTCGAGGTGTCTTTCCACGGCACTCAAGGCTGCTAGAGCCCAACAGGCTCTGGCCTATCAGGAGTCTCAGTGAAACTTCAGATATCTGCTAATATGAAGAGCTAGTGAAGGGCAACCCTCAATTTATGCATTGCAGCACTTAGAGGAAGTGATCTCAGATCACTTTATTCCGGAAATCCACACTGTAGTAGAGCAGCCTGCAGCTGCTGTTGTAGCTCCTGTCCTTGACTTGTACCAGGCCAGCCTGGTCCCCACTAGAACCCAGGGAAGCCACCCACACTGCTAGATATACACAGACCTGCAGAATAAGCCTCCCCTCATACAAATAATACGAACAGCCTACACACAATCCCCACAAACGCAACACCACTAACAATCCACATACATGCACACAAACCCACATGCAGTCTCTTAAATGCAATACCCCAAACAGTTCCACACACTACCAAACACACAATGTGACATATCCATCCACACACAATTCCACAAGCAGCCCTCATACACAGCCCACATTCATATGTATCATACACAATACCATAAACTACTAATGAACATATACAATATAATAGCTCATATACGCACAAATACGATACAAAGCAATTACAGTAAAAATAACACAAGCAGAATACGGCAGCATACATACCTCAATTTAAAAAAAATAGGATCGGCACGCTACGGGACATCAAAATCCTATATTGGCACAGTGCTGCTAAAAGGTTGCCTACCCCTGCTCTAGTGGCGGTCTCATTGACAGCCGCTAGAGGCGCTTGTGTGCTTCTCAGTGTGAAAATCACAGTAAGAACACTCTTGCCGTGCATGCGCATTCAGCCGAAGAGGATATTCGGAGGCGGAGAGGAGGAGGAGAGCTCCCTGCCCGGCGCTGGAGAAAGGTAAGATTAACCCCTTTCCTCGCCATCCAGCCCGGTGGGAGGGGGTCCCTGAGGGTGGGGGCACCCTCAGGGCACTATAGTGCCAGGAAAACGAGTATGTTTTCCTGGCACTATAGTGGTCCTTTAACTGCATTCCTTTCTGCACTCCCAGTTCTCCAAACCAGCCTTGACTGCTTTCCTTCTGCACTCCCAGTGCTCAATCTCCTTGACTCTCTCACTGGAGAGAACAGCCTCTCTCCTATCTGCTTCCAGGGAGGAAGACAGCAATCCCCCTTTACCTGCCTAGCAGGGAGTGGTTTATTCCCACTGCTACAGCTGATTATCTGCAGCTGAGCAGTGGGTTGGAGACAGTTACAAAAAACTCTGGCTTGGACCTTATTTCTCCCAGTTGTGTATACACTAAGGAGTGGAGCATTGGCCCACCCTGCTCTCCAAATGTTAAAGGCCTCTCTGCCTTCACTTTATCACAATATATATATATTTAATGTCATACTAAGTGTATTTTTTTTAATTTATTTATATATATATATATATATATATATATATATTAACAAAAAATACACTTAGTATGATATATATATATAGGTAGTGAAGGGCAACCCTCAATTTATGCATTGCAGCACTCATACAAATAACACTAAGTGTATTTTTTTATTAGTATATATTTATATATATTAATAAAAAAATACACTTAGTATGACATTATATATATATATATATATATATATAATGTCATACTAAGTGTATTTATTTTTTTATATATACATATATATATATACATACATGCATACACACACATATACTAATATAAAAATACACTTAGAGTAAAATTACACACACACACACACACACACACACACACATATATATATGTCATTTTATTCTAACTGTATTTTGATATAAATATATATATATATATATTTATATCAAAATACACTTAGAATGAAATTATATATATATATATATATATATATATATATATATATATATATGTATGTATATCCCCTTAACGACCGTGGACGTACTAGGTACGTCCGACAAAAAACCACAGACTTACCTAGTAAGAACAGATTAATTGGTTTTCAATGCATTCCTATGTCTGTACCTGTGTATGCGTGTATATCTGTATGTCAGTGTGTGTGTGTATTTTGTCTCAGTAAAAAGGAGTACTGCTAAGTGTATGTTTATTTGTGGGGGGTTTTGTGTGGGGGTGGAGTGTGTGATTGCATGCTAGGCTCGGGGGAATAGGAACACATTTTATTAGTCTTTTTAAAAACATCTAATCTAGGCAAAAATAATGGGGTTTAGTTACATTATATGCTCATAACAGCAGACATTAGGTTGTTAGAGTAGGACCTGCCAAAGATGGGGTACATTGATGTTGTGGCAGTCTTATGCAATGTATGATCATATAATGTAACTAAACCCCCATTATTTTTGCCTAGATTAGGTGTTTAAAAAATAAATTTAAAAAATCTGTCAACATTTGAAGTTGCTGTTTAGTGAATAGGTGAGTGCGCTGGATCTTTTGTATTGTATAAATTGGCCTCCGGCAGCACCCCATTTATGCATGTTCAGGTGAGTGCAGCCCCCTGGTTTCATATATATATTAATTATACATACATACATATATATATATATATATATTAATTATACATACATATATATATATATATATATATATGTTTTAAGGCCATTTGGCCTGTATTTGTGGGAGGGGCTTAAATTAATTCACTCCCCTATATAAGGGACACCCCTTACCTGACTCATATCGCTTGAGGTCAGCATCAGAATGATTTCCACTTCCGGGTCATCCAGACGCCATTTTACCTGATTACACCATGAGGTTTTCTAAGCTGAGCTGTGTCAGGAATCCAGCCACAGGCTTTTCCGGCCTACCACCTTCTTTCTTCAATCTATTGCTGTGGATGGTGTCCAAGTGACTCACAAACCGTAAGTCGACCTACCCGTTACGCCAGGCATCAGTCCCACGGCACCATGCACGGGTCAGGTCCTCACTTTACGGCTGCATTTGGTCTAAATCTGTCCTAAAACCATTGGATGTTCATGCATATCATTCGTTTAAACTCACTTGTTTATATCTGTCACTGGCTCATTTCGAGCATTAGCATACTCCCAAAAGGGAACACATTCTGTTTCAATTGCCTAAACATACTAGGCAATTCTGTGCGTGCATTTCGAATCTCACTGCTCGTTTCGTTTTGTTTCCCTGACATACCAGGCTCACGGTTCGTGCAATTTTCTACCAAACGGGTACTAGTTCATGCATTTACTATTGTACTACACACACGCTTTGTGCGTTTACAACCCATGAACAGAACTTTGGTTTGTTACAATGATTGTTATTAAGCTATTATGTTCACTTATTGTATATTGTCAAACGGGCACTGTTTGTTTCACAACTATAATGCTGGGGCATAGCTCACAAACAATGTTTCACATAAACCACACTGACCCCTACAGGTCACTCTCAAAATCTCACGTTAACCTTGCATTTGGATTAACCCCTTAAGGACCAAACTCTGGAATAAATGATATGTCACACATGTCATGTATCCTTCAGGGGTTAAAGGGTATTTTACCATACAATCAGCATTTCTGACCCCTACTGGTCAACAGCAAAACTGTCTTCACATGTCATATACAATTACCAGCCAATATAAATTACACATAAGATTGTTTTAAACATAACCATAAACCATGAATTAAACTCCAACACGGGCTCAACTTCAGGTTTAATTCACAATAATTTACATTTCACATTAAGACTAACAGTGGTTCTATCAACACTGCCACCTACAGGTCTGTCAAGTACATTGACAATTTTCATGGGGTTTTACAAACACCAAAACACTGACCCCTATAGGTCAACAGACAAACAACATTTCACATACCAATCAGTATCAACTACACTGCCACCTATAGGGCACTCAGCAGATCTCCAGTGCACTTGCATTTTGCAACTCCATGTTCACTTGCCATTCAATAAGGCATACAACAATTCACATAGCAAGCAGTATATCAATATCTGTTATAAATACACATATTATTACACAGTAGCACACGCATCTGTATATACGTAACTGGTAATATGGTTCACATACATACGGCACTTAATGGGTTAAGATTGATACATATTTAACCAGTATGGATATGATGTTTAATATTTACATATCACGGCACTTTACTTTCACATATACTGTATGTTTTAAGATAAGCTTGGTCTATGCCATATTTCCTTATGCCATACGATTTTATCCATTCAGGTTACAGTTACTACTAAAAACCTATAAGGATTGTCAGGTTCAATACCATACTACCAGGTACGTACACCTGCTCACGTAGTTATCCATCTCTTACCTTCCCTGGAATAGTAATAGTGTACCGGCAATTAGGGTTCTAGGGCCCAATAGGTATTACCCCCTTTTTTCTCTGCATTATGCTTCAGTTAGTGGTCCCGCGAGGCCAACACCCCGCCTCACACTCGGAGGCATACACCCCTCGGGCCACTCGTGAGCTAGCCGCCTCGCATTGTATCATAGAGAGGGCCTCACCTGTCACTCCCCTTCCTATTTTTCTGGTTACTGTCACCGAGAGGCCAACATCCTGCCACAACGTTCGGTGGCCACACAAAATCCCCTCGCGCCAAGCATAGATAGAGCCTCTCAAGCCACTTGGCAACTAGCAGGGCCTCACCAGTCACCAAAAAAAAAAACACCAAGCCTAATCGTTTCGCCTTACGGCTTAGCTAGCAAGCCGGTACAAGACCCCTGGGTACAAATATATAATTGCAATCTTTATTGTTATTTAAGTATTTCTCAAAAAGATGGTAAAGAATCACCTCTTCCTAGCACCACGGCTAGAAGTGATACACCTTCATCTCTTACCTTCCCTGGAATAGTAGTAATGTACTGGCAATTAGGGTTCTATGGCCCAATAGGTATTACCCCCTGTTTCTCTGCTTTACGCTTCGGTTAGTGGTCCCGCGAGGCCAACACCCTGCCTCACACTCGGAGGCATACACCCCTCGGGCCACTCGTGAGCTAGCCGCCTCGCATTGTATCATAGAGAGGGCCTCACCTGTCACTCCCCCTCCTATTTTCTGGTTACTGTCACCGAGAGGCCAACATCCTGCCACAACGTTCGGTGGCCACAAAAAAATTTCCCTCACCAGTCACCAAAAAACACCAAGCCTAATCGTTTCGCCTTACGGCTTAGCTAGCAAGCCAGTACAAGACCCCTGGGTACAAATAATAATTGCAATCTTTATTGTTATTTAAGTATTTCTCAAAAAGATGGTGAAGAATCACCTCTTCCTGGCACCCCGGCTAGAAGTGATACACCTTCAAGCAGAGGAGATGTGGCTCCGACCTAAGGAGGCGACAAATACCCTACCCTGCCACAGCAAGGAAAGCAGAGTTATTCAAACTCCTCCATACATCAATGGACAACACGGAGGCAGGGGAAGGCCCAGCAACACCAACTCAGGTGACACCCAGGCCATGTTAGCCTCACTCATAAACTCATGAGCCAAAAAATTTACGACAGACTGGCAATTTCGAGTCAGTCACAGCCCTCACAAGGCTGGGCCTCACGCTACTGTACAACCAGCACCAACCGAAACTCTGTTACTTGGTACAAGACGTTAACCCTGCACATATGATCCTGGCACATTGGGGAAACAAGGCATATATATGTATGATGATGTATCTATGATGGTCAGACCCAGGGATTCTAGGTAAATCGGGAACTGACCATCCCTTGGTTGTGTTGGCATTTGGAATATGTAGAGATGCTTATTTGTGCAGGTACCCATACAGAAGGGATTTTCTCCCAAACAAACGGGTGAGCACTCTCAGGCTCCAGGTACCAGCACCTCTGAACTACCATAGACAATTGGTATTAGTAGTTGCATTGCATATAGACTGTTGCATATATGTTCAAATCATTCAGGGCACATGACAAACCATGTGTCCCAATACAACTTACAAATAACGTACTCTCCATCTGTACACACCAATGCATTTTCAACACTACTGACTCATCACCCTTCCAGACTTGTAGTAGAGTTACTAAGGCTCTGGAGCTTCAAAGGGCTCCCATACAGGTATCATAAATAAACTCTCAAGGAATATAGCATGCCCTCACTTACAGTCAGCACAACAGAACTGTCGGCTGTAAACACACTCATAGCCAAGATTTGCAGAGGGGTTTTTACTTGGGTTTTCCAATCTCCACCATTTACAGCATGGCACCAAACACAAATGCATTGGTATTGTCACAAGGGAATCTTCCCTTAAACAAAGACTAACCATAGACTTATTGGCACCACACACCTTCGCTACCCCAAGTCTCAACTCCCTCATACCCTCCGAGGAGTTTCCTTACTATACACACCATTGATCTACCTTTACAGCTATCACTCAAGCAGGGGTTGAAGCTTCGTTAAGTAAGACCAATATCATCAACACAGTAAACGGCTACCATCTACCCTACAAACTGGCACTTACATGGCATAAAATGGGCAATCCTTTCCCCGCTAAAAGCAGCTGCTGTTGCATGGGGTAAATCATGGTCAGGGTCATCAATCCGTTGTTACTCAGACAACTGAGCACATGTCATATCATCAACAAATGCCACTCATCATCCATACGATCATGGTATTGCTGGGGAACTCACTTGGTTGGCCACTTACTACATTTCTTTTACTTTCATGTACCAGGCGTTGGTATACATCCTTGCCGACAATTGTCTCATTTATATTCCAGGCACGTTTATCATACGCTTCCTACAGCCTTAAATACAGTCACGGTCACTCTTTCGTTCCAGGGACAAAATCATGGATTAGACATACTCATGCAGCATAGCATGCACTATCCCACCTAGCACTTTCATCCCATACTTGTAGAACGCACCTATTCACCTGGCTTTAAAGAATCTCATTGGAACACGACATAGCTCAACCTGTGTCATAACATTTCTCCTAGGTTTTGCTTCATTTTTTGCCACCTTAAACTAAAAACATCTCACACACCATTAATTATATATTTTACAGGCATTCAACAACACAGGATAACCTATGGCCAAAACTACCATAACTTCATGCTATCATACCAGACAAGAATATACTCAGAGGTTTTCAGGAATCCATCCCCCCACGTTCCTCTCAGATATTACCAATAGCCATCCAACTTTTCCATCCTTATTGGACCTATTAGAGCTACAACCTTTCAATTATACTACCAAGTTGGCCATTACCAGCCATGCACACTGCCTTTTATGCCTTTCTCAGGCCAGAGAATCCACTACCATAACCACCACTCAGACAGATCATTGTCTTCAACGAGCCCACGTGTGTAAACAAATATATCATTACCCATTGGCTCTACCACATTCCGAAACGAGTCAACACGCACCAACAGTAGAGATAACATACTATCCTACCCACAACAAATGGTGTCCAGTTGCGGTCCTAGATTCCTACCTTCAAAAATCCTTCAAGGAATTAAATACCGTAATGCATTTAAGGAAATGTCTGGTTAATTTGTATATATTGTTGACTGTATTAAATCTTTGATTATTCTTTTTGCCCTCTTTATTTACAGGCCTACCGTATCGTCGGTCTCGGCACACCACAACCGACTTGCTCCCTTTATACTATCCTACGCTTATGCTGGAACCTTACTCCATATACGGCTATTTGCCCCGAACACAAGTTTTAAGGCCATTTGGCCTGTATTTGTGGGAGGGGCTTAAATTAATTCACTCCCCTATATAAGGGACACCCCTTACCTGACTCATATCGCTTGAGGTCAGCATCAGAATGACCCTCCCACCCACTCCTCATTTCAACACTTTCTCTTTTCTTTCCATTTACTTTACTTACTTACTCCTTGGTGGGCCCTCTTTATTTACAGGCCTACCGTATCGTCGGTCTCGGCACACCACAACCGACTTGCTCCCTTTATACTATCCTACGCTTATGCTGGAACCTTACTCCATATACGGCTATTTGCCCCGAACACAAATATATATATATATATATATATATATATATATATGTATATATATATATATATATATATATATATATATATATATATATATATATATATATATATATATATATATATATATATATATATACACATGTATTATATGTGTGTGTGTGTATATATATATATTTATATATATATATATATATATATATATATATATATATATTTCTTGACCATTATTCATGGCAGCATTTACTCATGGGTTAGCTCCTCCCCTCACAGCAGAAAGGACAGGAAATAGAACTTTGAAACTGGTATAAATAGATCCTCCCCCTTCCCATCAGGCAGTCTTTTTTCCTGTCCTTCACAGCAGTTTGGAAGGAGTCTGCTTAAGCAGGCCTAGATTTTTTTCTTTTATGCTCACCAGGCAATATTTTTTAGGCCCTGCCAGGGTTCAGCCTCTAAGCCCTGAACTCCCAGCAAAACACACTAAGATGAAGTGGCTAGCCTGGGTACCCCCTTTAGTGACCTGGGGTCAGACCCAACCTCTCCCTCAAAGGGATGAAAACAGTCCACTGCATGTCAGGGTTCAGCCTTTTATCCCTGAAGACCCAGCAACAGGTCAGCTTGGGTACCCCCTCAGGAGATGTATGTGATATACTGCCTACATGAAGCCAGGCCAGGGTTCAGCCTCTTACCACTGAAGACCCAGCAAACAGCATATCGGTAAGAGTTGCCAGCCTGGGTTCCTACTTCAGCAACCAGGGGTCTGTCCTATCTCTCTCGGAAGTGATGACAGAGGTCCACTGCATACACGAGGCCCAGTTGAGTCTAAGCCCTTCTCCCTGAAGACCCAGCAAACAGCACATGTGCAAGAGTTTCCAGCCTGGGTACCTCCTTCAGCAATCAGGAGTCTAACCTATCTCTCTCCCTGAGGGGATGACAGCGGTACACTGCATACATGAGGCCCAACAGAGTTGTGACTACCGGGGTATAGTCTATGTATTCCACCTTGTATGGTGATGATGACAGGCATATGGGGTACAGATGGAAGCCTATAGTTTAAACAGTTTAGGCTGTCAGTTGTTCAAATCCCCATTTTGCCACTGAAACACAGGCCTGCAACGGTTCAGGTAAGTGCATTAGTAATTTAGATTAAAACTAGTATAGGCACCTGGGTCTCTGTTCTTTCAGTCCCTCGCAGCTGCTTACATTAGGCTTCCTTCAAAAAAAATAGGTCACATTTTGGAGATTTGTGTGGTGAGCATTTAGGTAAGTTTATACAAGGATGTTTGGTGCAAAAGAGTGCTGATAATACAAGTATGCATTGGGCAAAGTAGTCCTGATAATGCAAAAAGAGTGCTGAAAATGCAAGGAGACATTGTGAAAAAGAGTGCTAATAATGGATATCCTGGCTGTATGAAGTCTGCTGGAATTCCACAGCCTGAAGACAGAGAAATATCCAAGGTAAGAGAACCTTCTTGGGTGTCTGATTAAGGTACACACATGTATACGACAGGTTTTAAAAACCTAACTCTAAGTCCACACACACACACTTGTTTCTATCAAGGTATGTGGCATTGATTGCTGTTATCTGTGCATTATCACAAATAAGCAGGCTTTGCAGACAGTGGATGAATATACTGCACAGGAGACCAGTGGGCCTCAGTATCTGTACATGAACTGGTGGTGGTACAGCATCGATATGTTTCCACTATATGCTCTAATGTATGAATTGGTATGAAGTCTCAGTGTGTGTCCAGTATATGCTCTATGTATGAGTTACTATGAGGACACAGCCTCAGTATATGTACCCACTATATGCTCGATGTATGAATTGGTATGAAGTCTCAGTGTGTGTCCAGTATATGCTCTAGGTATGAGTTACTACGAGGACACGGCCTCAGTATATGTATACACTATATACTCTATGTATGAGTTCCTATGAGGTGTATGTGTGTGTATATATATATATATATATATATGCACTATATGCTCTATGTAGGAGTTACTATGAGGACACGGCCTCAGTAAATGCCACTATATGCTGTATGTATGAGTTACAATGAGGACTCTGCCTCAGTATATGTATCCACTAGATGCTCTGTGTATGAGTTACTATGAGGACACAGCCTCAGTATATGTATCCACTATATTGTCTATGTATGAGTTGATCTGGAGACTCTGCCTCAGTGTGTGTTCTTTATATCCTTTGAGTCGCTGTGAAAACACAGCCTCAGTATATGCCCTCTACATGCTCTATAGGTAAGATGGTGTGGAGACATTGCTTCAGTGTATCTGCTCTCTATATGATTGATGTATTAGTGGAAGCACAATATATGTGAATGATATAAGTACATCCGCTATATGAGTCCAATCTAATACTGGTTCTATGTGTGGGTTGTGAGTCACAACCTCAGTATATATGAGTGGTATATTATGTGCATGAAGTTCTGTTAAAACACAGCCTCAATTTATCTCACTCATATAATCTTAATATGTGTACAGGCATAGTGTATATAGCAGATGTAGGCTATATATGATTACTGTTTAAACAGACTCCGTATATGTGACTGATATATCTGCGTATAAGGTGCTGTCAGAAACATCCACAATGTATGTGATTCATATAATCTGTAAGCAGGTTGGTAGTATTAGATAACCCTAATTTATACACGGCTTTGGTAGATTTAATATATACAAATGATCTAAGGTCTGTTTTGCGCTGAAATGTAACACTGCCCAATTCTAGCAAATACAAATACACTGTTGTACTGGGTAAGTAATTATTGCCTACTGTGGATTTTCTATTTTAGTTTTTTTAAATGAAGTAGATAAGGAAACATACTGCTTTTGGCTTTGTATTGGATTCCTTCTCCCACAGGTGTTTCAGGAGAAGCAATTAACACATTTTACCACTTCAGATAGATTGCAGGTGTTACTGAACCTGTCTGAGTGCCTCTCCCAGGAGAGAAGGAGACCTGTTTTTCCAAAATGAAGCATGGTAATATTTAACATAATCGTTTTTTTTTTTGTGTGTGCACTCCTATGTATTTATACATGAGACCTGTAACGGATCGCCTGGCACCCCAACTGGGTACCTCCGTTAAAGGATGCTCCTAGCGCTTCCTGAGGACTCCAAGCACTGCAGCAGACACCACAACCACCGAACTGGAGAAACATATGAATCCTCTCAAGCATATTAATGCTGTAGACAGTTGAATAGGAACCATACGAATAGGTTTACTCTCCTAGCAGTCAAACTGGAACAGCATACAATGAATCCTTCCCCCAATAATGAGACGACACTTCATTTTGAGGGTTAAAACAGGAACTCCCTGTACTGTCACATACAGTCTCTTTTATTCCCAATCCACAAACATAGTACAGCCCACAGGGCGTTACAAAACAGCCAATCAATCCATAAAATACACCCAGACACTCCCACACAAAATCCTCCCCTCTGGCTGTGATATGATTACTGAACACAATAGGTAATCTAATTATCACAGCCAGAGAAATACAGTTTCATAAAACACATCACAGGGACCCCAAAACATGCAATAACCCCATAAAAAATTCACCCAGATCCGTTCAGTACTTTGGAAAATACAGTTTAATGCAGATTCTGCAGAATATATACAGGCTAAATAAAAAACAATCACTGTATAATGTGTCCCCTGCTGTATAGTCCAAAACCACCGCACAATGTCTCTGTGCAACAAATACTGGCGAGATGGCACCGTGTTGAAAAGTCCACACAGTGTCTGTGAGTTAAAATGGCTGCCATCCATTGTTCTCACCATGTGCTTCTGATACAGGAAATGGTGGCCACCCAGTAACTCCACAGTATGTCCCCAGATGGTTCTTAAAAGGCCAGCAGCAGCACAACACAAATCCATTATGCCCAAATCATGTCTTTAAAGGGCAATACATCCCAGGGGCCATAGTCACATGGCAGGAGGCTGGCAACCAGGCTTCTCCAGTGCATAGTGGTGAGGTTGGACCCATCTACAAAAATGTTTCTATTGCCAGGTATCCTCTCCCCTCTGTTCAAGATAGGGAATGTTTTTTTCAGTTGGTGACAGTGTTTTACCTTTAGATATATGCTGATTACTAATGCACAGCTTAGTAGATCATACTGGTTGCAGGAGCACAAATTTGGCTATTAATTGATCTCATAAGTAGGTAACGCTGAAGCCATTGCCTGATTTAAAAGCCGTTAATATTGTTTTTTCTTTCACCTGGTCATAACCTTTTATTCTTTAAATCTGAATTCATTTCCTTAAAGCATAAAATTTATATTCAGTATTCTCTTTTATCCCTTGGATACCTGAAAGTTTGGCAATACCTTTAGTATATGTCAGGGGTGGCATGCTTTTGGTTCTTAAGGCGTTAATAATCAGAAACTTCTGACAGATTCCCCTGTTGTGAAGGGGAACATTATAATTTGCTTTCTGCAATAAAGGTATTCTTTTAGGCTCATATGCGCCAGGTAACTTTTGATGCTGTGTATTGCATCAAAAGTATTTTAAGGTCTTTCTGGTCCCCAGACCATTCTACTAGGTTTACTATTTCAGGTAAAATTCACCTGCTACCAGATCAATAGAGGAAATCCCTGAATAGGTAGTTCCATTACGGACCTCTTCTGATATTCATGGGGATTCTTCTAGGTGTCCTTATATCTAGAATTTACAACCAATGTGTGGTTTAAGTGGTTGATTCATCCTGCATAATATGTAATGCAGCTTGTTGATGACAAACATTTGACAGATATGTTTTACAGGGTCTCTGTACCTAGATCTGTATAAGTTATGGTCACTCCTAACATTGCATTGATTTAATACTTGTGGATTATATGTTTGGATTGGTGTTTGATATCTTGCAGATATAACAAGCTGCATATTATCACTATAGGCTCTGCCATAAGTACTTCTTCACTATCTGAAGATAAGGTAAGAGTAAGTATGCGGTTGTTGTTCTCATAAGGATAACCGAATATCTTCTACTATACTGCTTATTATGTGTCTGTTGCCACAATGTATAATGTGCCTCTGGTTACCACCTTCCCATCAGTATCTTGCCTATTATACAGCTCTTACTTATGTTGCACAACAGTCTCTAATAAATTTGATTATACTGTTTGGCATAATCTGTACTATTTACAATATTTTTATCTTTGAATGTAGGTACTGACGTGGTTGGCCTCCTTATAATTTAGTAGTTGCCACAAATTCTATGGTTCATACCGATATTTTTTTTTTCCTCAACTAATCTGTATATGATTCTTCTTGCCTTTGCCTAGTAATGTTGTTAGTTTATTCCTCTCCTGTGACTGATCAATGCTGTATCAATTCATCCACTGTGTGAGGTATTGTTGTGAATCTGAATTTTGCAACATTGGGTCAATGTTGCAGTGTTTTAATAACACTTATTTCTCTACTAGGCTCTGCCTCTTTCTGACAGGCAGATATTGATTTGTTCCTGTATCTTTAGGTAAGTAGTTCACAAAGCAAGAGGAAGCGGTGTGAATCGTATTTAATAAATACATCCAGTAAGTAGTAGGATTCTCAGTGTAATTCTCCTCGTGTTTAATTGCATGGTGTGTCCGTTCTCATCCAACATTATCTGCTTGTTCCAGAATGATCTCTGGAAGTTATGCCTTTGTCAAGGTTCTGATTTGTTGATATCAATTTGGTTTTAAATTTTTATATCAGAATAACATTTTCCTTCTCTAGCTTATGCTATCATGGCCTTAAAGGACCACTATAGTGCCAGGGAAACATACTCGTTTTCCTGGCACTATAGTGCCCTGAGGGTGCCCCCTCCCGCCCGGCTCTGGAAGGGGGAAAGGGGTAAAAACTTACCTTTTTCCAGCGCTGGGCGGGGAGCTCTCCTCCGATCCGCCCCATCGGCTGAATGCGCACGCGCAGCAAGAGCTTATGAATGCTTTCCTATGGACGCTGGCGTGCTCTCACTGCAAGCACACAAGCGCCTCTAGCGGCTGTCAATGAGACAGCCGCTAGAGGCTTTGGGGAAAGGCTTAACCCATTGATAAACATAGCAGTTTCTCTGAAACTGCTATGTTTATAAAACAATGGGTTAACCCTAGCTGGACCTGGCACCCAGACCACTTCATTAAGCTGAAGTGGTCTGGGTGCCTAGAGTGGTCCTTTAATTCCTATCTGACTCTCTCTATATTTATTCAGGATATTTCAGATATTGAATGCCAGGAGGCTGCTGACCTTGCAGCATCTAGGCTGACAATGACAATTTCCTATTGATTCTTGTTTAGCTTTGTAAAGTCTTCTAAAATTTATACAGCTCAATAATGGTTTTATAGCTATTAGCTGTTTTTGAACTCTGTCCCTCTCTCTATATATACTGCTTGGATATTCCCCATGAGTAAATGCTGCCATGAATAATGGTCAGGAAAATGGAAAATTGTTTCATACTTACTGTAATTTTCTTTTCCTGATAATTATTCATGGCAGCATTACGTTCCCACCCATATACTATAGCAGTTGTGAAGCTAGTTACAAAGACAAAGATCAATTTGTTTTTAAATTTTTATATCAGGAAAAAATAAATAAATAAATAAATAAATAAATAAAAAAAAAAATATATATATATATATATATATATAAAAATCCAAATGGATGGTTGCACTCACGGTTTTAAATAAAAGTCCAAAGTTTATTGAAAAGTCATAAAAAAACTGCGATCAACGTTTCAGTCCTTCCAAGAGGACTTTCATCAGGATCATAAAAACAAATATCACATATACAGCATATTTATATAAGACATTAATTAATTAAATTAAACAAATTTAGGTGAATAAGCTTACCCCAAGTGAATATTGCCGTCTTGTTGTAGAATTATTAGGCCTCTATAAATCTGTAAGGCCCCTTTAAATCCTCTTGCTATACCTCTAAGAGGCCCCCATAGTTTTACAAGAAAGCTTTGTCTATAGAACATAGAATTTTCATGCCAGCAAGAAATAGCTTTGATAAAATGTATATTTACTAAAAGCCTTGAAACCTAACCTTGAGAAACTAACCGTGCCAGCTACACTCTAAATGGATAGCTGCCAAAAGGCCCCTCCCGTCGAGTGAGCTCCTCATGTTAGCAAAATGGCGCTAAAACCTGGAGGAGAAAAGCATGACGGGGATAGTGACTTAAGATGGTACACCCCATAGGGAGGGCATTTTACTAACATCTTAGCACCTAAGCCAATTAACAATGTCTATTTGTCTATATCTTGATTTTCTTCAATGATGTAATAATGCCTTTAACCCCTTAAGGACCAAACCTCTGGAATAAAAGGGAATCATGACATGTCTCACATGTCATGTGTCCTTAAGGGGTTAAAAGGGTCTGCGCACCCATTTTCTGTCAGAAGCCATTAAACTTCTCCGGAGTTCTTTCATTAACCTGAACTTTGTGTCTCAGTGTGAATTTACTTCTGCGTGCACGCAACTTTATTATCTTTAATTTGGACAGGAACAGATAGTCATTCAAACTAATTGGTTTGCAGTAAATTATCTACAACAGCTGGCGCCATAACGTGGGGCTCTGGGCTATGTCCTGCCTGGGCAGCTGTCCAAGAAGATGCTGGGGGGGTGAATCCTGGGGGAAGGAAAAGAGCCTGATCACCTCTGAGTACACGGTAGAGATTGCTGCAGCACCTAGCCGGTATGCTCCTGCCCCTGTGATTGACCTATCCCAGTGTCTGTGACTGCTGCCGAGAGGACATCAAAGTCAGGTAATAACTTGCCCAGAGTCTTTGTATTGTTAATGATACCTAGTTTACCTGCATGTTGACTATCTGTTGCCTGGGTGTGGTTTTTGTATTGGTTTGTGTTTAACTTAGTCTACCCGGGGAGTGTAAGTGCCTGTTTAACTCCTTTTAGGTACCACGTGGCTGTGGTAGTAAGGAAAAAGGGGGGTGGACCTGTGGAAGTTTTCCTGGGGGTCCTCTATTGCCTGTTTAACTCTTTTAGGAGCCACGTAGCTGTGGCTGTAAGGAAAAAGAGTAGGGGGAATCTGTGGAGGGGTGTAGACTCACTGCTTCCTGGGGGTTCCCCATAGTGTCACTTTGACCGCTTAGCTAGCCTCATCGGACACTTCTTCTTGGTAAAATTCCAGCCTCGAGCGCTGAGGCAGGTAAGATTCCAATTCTTTAGGCTATACAGGATTCGGGTTGGAAGCTGTTGCTGTTTCCTGTGGCTGCTGGTAGTGAGACTTGCGGGTGGGTCCGCAACAGGGACACTACGAGGTTGAGGGAGGTGGCTTTTGGCCACACGAGTAAAGGCAAGGGATAAAACTGTTGAACTTATTTGAACTGTGATGCATGCACTGTATTTACACTGAAATGTTATTGTCTTAATTGTCTGTCACACAGATTCCTGTGTTTACTTCTATCTTACTCACTGTACTATTTACACTTTCCCCTCCTATTTCTCTTTCTCTGTTGAGAGAAGTGATTGGTCACACACTTCTCGCCACGCTCCAATCCGCGGCTACCACGGGTAGGCGGAATCAGTGACTAGTCTACGTTTTGGGAAGACGTACTTAAAGAGCTTGCTCTTAAAGTAGCAGTCGAGCACGGTAGACGTTCTGTTCCTTTCTCTCTCTATATCTGGGACGCCTTGTATAGGGAGGATGGGACAGAAGTTAGATAAACCCAGTAAGGGTTGGTTAGCATGTGATCTAGTGGAAGACAGAGAAGGAGAAGAGATGGTTAAGAAAGTGAGGAAGATTGCTAAAGTATGTGGAATTACCGTACCTCTGTGCGGCAGATTGTAGCCAGAGAGCTGGCGTAAGTTACTGACAGAGAAGAAAGGGAAGCTGTCGGACCAAGATTTGGTTTGTACAGCAGAAGCCTGGTACCGAGTAGCAAGAGCTATTCAGCAAAAGGGATAGGTTGAGGAAGAAATTGATCACAAAGGTTTAAGATTGTTTGTGTATTATAATAATTGTGTTACTGGATGCTGATGGATCCCTATTTCTCCCCCCCATCAGTCCTACAGATCTCGTCACCCTCATCCTCTCTCTGCAGCTCCCTGCACCTCCAGTCCGTTTCTCCCGTCAAAGATTTCTGGTTTCCAAACGTATAAGTCTCTGTCCTTCTGTCTTGTTACTTTCCAGCACTCACATGGTTAATCTTCATGCCTGCAGCTTCACTCCCTTTTTTGCACTGTCTAACTTTCTCCCCCCCTCTCCTCCCCGCTTGCCTGCATTTCTACTGATAAGAGTTAGAGACAGGATTTTTGCTGGAAAATATTCTAATTCAAAGGTTATGGTGTTATAATTGTGTAATAATATTATTATTGTTGCCGTGGTTGACCCTGCCAGTCCCGTGACCTATCTACAATCACGGTTGCTTCTAAAGTAACGTCACTTCTGCCCTTACCATGCCCACACCTCCTGTCTTCCTTTCCCACACCTATCATGGACGTCATCTCACTTCCTCCCTTGCTGTCATTTCCTTCCCCGCCCCTGTCATGGCTGCCTCCATCATGAGGCCTACCCCTATCATGCTCGTCCTATTTAGAGACATACACTCTACATATTATGAACAGAAACATTATAATTACTAAAACAATCATGCCATTTGTTTCCCTGTATCAGAAATGTGTCCGTGATAATAAAAAAAAAAAAAAGGTTGCTAAAATGTCATTTGCAACTGTGGTGTGACCTACAAATGAGATCTGTTGGACACGAATATAAGAGCATAACAGCTGATTATCCAGATTAATCTTACAACAAGGGAAATAGCCAAATAATGCAAGTTATTTTAAACATTGTATCTTTGCTTAATCGAATCTTGCTAGTTACAGATCGTATGTTTACAGTAACATCCTTTACGTTAAATGGTGGTTTAGCATTAGAAGGATTAGTGACATGTTTTATTAACCCAGCCACTACTGGTTGTTTATTTTAGTTACAGGGTGGTATAATTGTTATAGTCTAATTAATATAAATGATAGTACCGCAATAGTTAATGTTTTATCCAAAGACATTTAGGAACTTTACTTCACTTACTATTAACCATTATTTATAATGATATAATGATAGACATGTTCAGACTGCAAAAAGCTATGGCTAATGACATAGAAAGGGGTTTGAGTCAGTAACACAGCCCATACAGAGGAGAGCAAACCCGCTGATGCTTAATGCCCCTGCCATGGCAGTGTCTACAGGGAACAAGGGGGGCCACTAGCCACTGTAACTTTACCTATTGAAGGTCACCCTACTACTTTCCTGGTTAACACAGGTGCAGCCCGCAGTGTTCTTAGAGAACAAGACCTGCCTGACTCATCGTTCCTGCCTGACACCGATGTCTCTTGTGTTGGTGCTGATGTCCTATCCCGCCTCCAAGCATCCATCACCCTCACTGCAGACGGCCAGGTTCAATTAAATACACCTTTGTCACGAAAAGACACTACAGTTCTTTGTTCCTTTCCCATTTTACTGTGGAGATGATCTACCCACAACAGAACAATGCTCAATTAATCTTCTTTACTATCTAGCAGAACAAGGATGTAAAGCTTCACGTCTCAAGCTACAATTCTGCCAACCTACTGTTATCTTCCTTGGCCATTGTCTGTCTCAGGGAACCAGACATCTCACTCGTGACCGAGTTAGAGCAGTACTGGACATTCCACCTCCAAGGACCTCAAAGTCACTACACGCCTTCCTAGGCCTCATTTCCTATTGCCGAGCATGGATCCCAGAAGCCTCACTCCTTATGCAACCTCTCTATGATGCTCTCAAGTCAGACCCATTTTGCTTGTCCACAGAAGCCCTTGACAACTTCTGTACTCTTAAACGTGCTATTGCTTCTGCTTCTGCTCCTGCTCTTGGCCTACCAGACTATACCAAACCCTTCAAATTGTTTGTTTCTGAAAGACAAGGCCATGCAACAGGAGTACTCACTCAGGCCCATGGTCCTGGAGGCCGCCAAAGGCCTATTGGATTTTTCTCCTGCCAACTGGATATTGTGGCCAGAGGACGTCCCACTTGCCTTCGGGCCGTCTGTGCTGCCAAAGAGCTCATTGAAAGAACTGGAGATCTTGTCCTTGGCCACCCCTGGTTGTCTTGGCCCCTCATGACATTTCTGCCATAGTCAACCAGGTCCAACTTAAGCATGTTACTCCTGCTAGGCATCTTCGCCTTCAATGTCATCTTTTGTTGCCTGACAACATTACCCTTCAAAGATGTCAAGTTCTCAATCCGTCCACTCTTCTGCCACTCCCTGAGGGGGGTGTATACTACGGATTCATCATGGACGAAACTTATGTTTTTCTTCTCACTGGCACCATCAAGAAGGAAATGCATCCCAACCTATCCTTTCATGATGGACAAGCACTCCTTCATGACGGAGCAGGATATGCCTTCTGTACCATGTGGTACAAACCAAACATCACTCCTGAACCCTGCTATGAAGATGAACTCTATCATCTGGTCGAAGTAAAACTCACTGCACAAGACTTCTACTGTGATTCTGAAGGCAACAGTATGGTCTTGATTCATCTACCTCCGGAACTCAAGTATTTGTACCATCATTGGGACACTGCCATTCCACATGTCCCTGTGACCAAGTTGAAAACAATATCATGGAATGATCTTGGGCCTATGGCAAAAGCATGGGCCACTATGGACGAATCACAGCTACAGGAAAATGGTGTTGTCAAATATCCAACAACTGACCACCTAAAAGCATGGCCACGTCATTTCCTGGAAAATGAGTTCCAAGATTTAACCATAGTAAATGACTACAACCCAAATACACCTCATGACTGTTTTGAACAGATGAAAATGGAAACAACACATCTACCAACTGTGCATGAAGACCCATTGGTAGATCCCGATCTCACCCTGTTTGTGGATGGCTCAAGATATGCTGATGAAGAAGGAAGATACCATACAGGATATGCCGTAACCACAACAGATGAAATTGTCAAATCATCATCTTTACCATCAACTATGTCTGCACAAGAAGCTGAATTGCAAGCCCTGACTTCAGCATGCAAGATCTCTGAAGGAAAGCGCGCCAATATCTACACGGATTCAAGATATGCACTGGGCGTGGCTCACGACTTCGGATTAATTTGGAAAACAAGAGGTTTTCTTACTACCGCCGGTACACCAATCAAGCACGGTTCCGCAATCAAGGAGCTGATGGACGCCCTCCTGCTCCCAGAAGAAGTGGCTATTTTGAAGATAAAAGCACATGGGAAGTTGGACTCAGATGAAGCAAAGGGCAACCATCTAGCTGATCAAGCTGCAAAACAAGCTGCAAGAGAACCACAGGAAGTGGAAAGAAGAGTGTCCGGAAATGAAGAAACTCCCATATTTACTCTGCAGACTCTTCCAACTGACCTAAAAATCCTGCGGGAACAACAGGCTACAGTTGCCCCTGGAGAAATACAGAAGTGGAAACAGAAAGGGGCAGTTCTGAAGGATGGAGTGTACTCCAACAACCTCAAGTTCTGCCTCCCTAAGAATTTGTACCCAGCAGTCGTACAATGGGCACACGGACCTGCACATTTATCAAAGGATCTAATGAATGCTCTTGTACAAAAATACTACCTCACTGTCCCCATATGAGATTCTATTTGGGACTGCACCTAGGCTAGGTTGCTATTTTCCCCAACAACTACAACTTCAAACTGATGTCTTAGTAGATTATGTAACTGAACTCGCAAATGCTTTGAACAAAATCCATGCCCAAGTTTTCTCTTCAATTCCAGATCCTGATTCTGACACAGGCAACCACAGTCTGCTCCCTGGTGACTGGGTTCTGGTCAAGAAATTTGTGCGAAAACACACCCTGGAACCAAGATTTGACGGAAATATGCTGTATATGTGATATTTGTTTTTATGATCCTGATGAAAGTCCTCTTGGAAGGACTGAAACGTTGATCGCAGTTTTTTTATGACTTTTCAATAAACTTTGGACTTTTATTTAAAACCGTGAGTGCAACCATCCATTTGGATTTTTGTATACTTTGGCTGTATATGGTTAGCACCCGGTCACAAAGGGAGACATCAGCGTGAGTGCAGGAATTATTTTTGTTTTTTATATATATATATATATATATATATATATATATATATATATATATATATATATATATATATATATATATATATATATATATATATATATAATCATTTATAAAAAAAAATAATAGTCACAAACGCTGGCCAAAGTTATCGTTTTTATTAAGTGGCTACTACAAAAGACTTGACACACCCCATTTTGAATACCTAGGGTTGTCTACATTTAATAATGGTATTCCATGATGGGGTTATTTCAAATTCCTGGGCTACCATATGGTCTCAAGAGGCAACACAGACCCAGCAAACCAATATGGCAAACTGATTCGGGCAAGCCCTATATTGACCCTGTAACTTTCCTAAACACCATAAAACCTGTACATGGGGGGGGTATTGTTATACTCGGGAGACTTCGCTGAACACAAATGTGAGTGTTTAAAACAGTAAAACCTATCATGACGATGAAATCACCAGTAAAAGTGCAGTTTTTGTGTAAAAAAACAAAACAAATAAAAACACTAACTTTGGCTAGTGTTTGTGACTATGTAGCTACTACAAAAGACTGAACATACCCCGTGTTGAATACCCTGGGTTGTCTACATTTGAAAATAGTATGCCATGATGGGTTTATTTCACATTCCTGGGCTGCTATACAGTCTCAAAGGCAACATAGACCCAGCAAACCAATCTGGCAAATTTCGAAGTGCAAACATGGAAAAGGGGAAAGCCCTACATTTGACCCATGTAAGTTGGCAAAAACCCATAAAACCTGTACATTGAATTAGTGGAAAGTGTTAAAATACCACCATTTGAAATACCCTAGGGTGTCTACTTTTCAAAAATATATGGTTTGATGGGGGTAAATTACATTGGCCAGCTTCAAAAATGTCCCAAATAGGACATGGGTGCATGATGACCAGCTGTGAAAATTCCAAGTTGGAAAACTGGAATGAGCATCCTCCAAATATTTTAGCCCCCAGAGAACCCAACACACCTATACATGGGAGGTATCACTGTACTCAGGAGATGTTGCTGAACACATATTGGGGTGTTCTTTGGCAGTAACCCCAAAGTTCTCCACACATGTATTCTTAAATTGCTATGTGTGTCAAAAAAATCACCTATTATTTTTTTTTGGCATAGATTGGTGGTAAAATGGTTGCATGAAAAGAGTCAAAATACCCCAAGATTAATACCTTAGGTTTTCTTCTTTTAAAAAATATATACATGTGAAGGGTCATTCAGTGTTATCAGTGTTACAATGCAACTTGCATAATTTGGAGAAAAAAAAATGGTTTGGAAATAGCAAAGTGCTACTTGCACCTTTTTGCCCTATAACTTTCCAAAAAAAAAGCTAAGAATATGTTAACATTGGACATTTCTAAACTCAGGACAAAATTTTGAAACTATTTAGCATGGATTTTTTTGGCTGTTGCAGATGCGTAACAGATTTTGGGGGTAAAAGTTAGAAAAAGTGGGGGCGGGGCCTGACTGGCTAGCCGAATGGACGCACATGGCATATGCTCCTGGGCCGCAAAAGCCAAAATCACAATTAAATGCAGCCAAGCAACGGGATCTACAACAAAAACCCACAGGCTACAATAAGGGGAAGGCGGAGATCCAAACGAGACCGAACTCAGTACATTTCAGTCCCGGATAACCAACCCTTAATCTACTGCGGCCTACAAGCACATTAGGCGTCGGAGAGAAAAAGTAAGATGGCTAACTCACAGTAAGAAAGTGGCCAAAATACCTTTATTTAAAACATAGTTTAAAAAACCACATGTTTCGCCCTTAGGCTTTATCAACTGGCTGATCTCCACTTGATACAGCCTAAATGCGAAACGCGTTGTGGTTTTTTAAAACTATGTTTTAAATAAAGGTATTTTGGCCACTTTCTTAATGTGAGTTAGCCATCTTACTTTTTATTACTATTATCATTTTACTTTTTTACTACCATCCGTTTTTCCAGCACCAGAAGTGTTTTTACTTTCCAGTGAGGATATTACTCCCAAGAATCCTAGGTGGGGATTATACCACTCAAGCTGTATTCATTGAACAGTTAGTCTAAATGTGAGTAACCACTTAGTTTTTTTTATCTTCTTACCTCTGGCATTTTATACTTTGAGCACTATTGCTGTTCCCACTTTTATTTCCACATATGGTTCCCTAATACAAGAAAGAATACTAAGACCTCACGTATCCCATAAGTGGGGATTATACCACTGTACCTTATCAACACTAGAGCTAAGTCCATAGCTCTTGAAAAACGTGAGTAGGACCATATACTCTTTTATTGCTTCTACCCCCTTCGGGACATACTGTACCATCAGTTATTTTCTCATTTCATATGATGTACAAAGACTCACTACACCACTCTGAAGAATCCCCCACTACAAAAGACTATTCACCTCTACAAAAATATACCTCGTTGTTTGATTAATCTACCATATTATCTAATATATATATATATATATATATATATATATATATATTGCATTCTAGTCTGCCTACTCTATGCTCTTTTAATTTATGGGGTTTGTAGTGGCGCTGCCACTAAGTAATAACACAAACCCTACTGTTACAACGGATTCTTGAAAAAGCATGAGGGTTGCCGTTGGGGTACCACATGCGTGCTTGTTACATCTTTATGCACTGCAAAAATAAAAAATAAAAATTAAAAAATTTTTTTTAAAAAGTGTTTTTTTTTTTTTTACATTTATTCATCATATTTTATATTCAGTTTTTATAGCAAATTATGTGATATGATGAAAATAATGGTATTTAGAAAGCCCATATAATGGTGAGAAAAATGGTATATAATATGTGTGGGTACAGTAAATGAGTAAGAGGAAAATTACAGCTAAACACAAACACCGCAGAAATGTAAAAAGAGCCCTGGTCTTTAACTGTAAGAAAATTTTAAAACTGACTGGTCACTAAGGGGTTAAACTGGTGCTTGATATCTGTATGTCTGGAGTTTTTCACAAATGCTGCACACACAGTTTAACCCCTCTGCTGTCAAAGGTTTAAAACCACCTCAGCACAGTGGCGTCGCTAGGGGGGGCCAGAGGGGGCCATGCCCCCCCCCTACATGATGCTGTGCCCCCCCTTGGGCCCCCCCAAATGCTGGCAACTAGCTGGCCATCTGCTTCCCTCGGACTGTAACAGCCTGTTACAGTCCGAGGGAATGCAGTGCTGAGGTGCTGGAGGCTGTCTGTGGCTGGATGGAGCACTGATTGGCTCCCCGGCACAGGCTCCGCCCCCAAACGAAGCCCCGCCTCCCGCCGATAAGCCCCGCCCCCGCCGTTATGCAGCAGCCCATGCTGCTGCTGAAGATGGCTGCCTGACTCCCACAGGTGACAGGTAGGCTGGGGGGGGGGGAGGTGTACACACACACATTGCCCCCATACAGCCTCCCATACACACACACTGCCCCACATACA
>OW240917.1:197367450-197463928 GCA_933207985.1 Pelobates cultripes | reverse complement strand
GAGTGTGTGTGTGTGTATGGACTCAGCAGCCTGTGTGTGTCTTGTATGAACTCAACAGCTTCTATTATTGTGTATGTATCCTTTAATCTGTATGGTAATGGGACTCAGCGGTCTGTGTGTGTGTATGAGACTCAACTTGATCTGTGTGTGTGTGAATGTGATCTGTGTGTGTGTGGACTCAACTCCAGTATCTGTGTGTGTGTATGGACTCAGCAGAGTCTGTGTGTTTGTGTGTGTATGGACTTAGCAGTCTGTGTGTGTGTATGTGTGTATTTATGGACCTCAGCAGAGTGTGTGTGTGTGTATGGACTCAGCAGTGGGGGTGTGTATGCGGACTCAGCAGAGTCTGTGTGTGTGTATGGACTCAGCCAGTATTAATATGGACTCAGCAGAGTGTGTGTGTGTGTGTATTATGTATGGACACCAGCAGAGTGTCTGGCGTGGGATGGCGGTCTGTGTGTGTGTGTGGACTCAGCAGTCTGTGTGTGTGCGGACTCAGTCTGTGTGTGTACGGACTCAGCAGAGTCTGTGTGTGTGTACGGACTCAGCAGAGTCTCTGTGTGTGTATGGACTCAGCAGTCTGTGTGTGTGTGTGTGTATGGACTCAGCAGTCTGTATGTCTGTGTGTGTGTGTGTGTGTATGGGCTCAGCAGTCTGTGTGTGTATGGACTCAGCGGTCTGTGTGTGTACGGACTCAACAGTGTGTGTGTGTGTGTATGGACTCAGCATAGTCTGTGTGTGTGTGTATGGACTCAGCAGTCTGTGTGCGTGTGTGTGTGTGTGTGTATGGACTCAGCAATCTGTGTGTGTGTGTATGGACTCAGCTGTGTGTGTGTGTGTGTATGGACTCAGCTGTGTGTGTGTGTGTATGGACTCAGCAGTCTGTGTGTGTGTATGGACTCAGCAGTCTGTGTGTGTGTATGGACTCCGCAGTCAATAATTAAAATTCCTGTGAGTTGTGTAGGAAGGGCCCCAGTGTATTGCTTTGCCCAGGGGCCCTTAACTCTGTTAAAATGGTACTGCTTGTGTGTGTGTCAGTGAGCTTCTATTTAGTGAGCATGTGTGTGTCATTTTGACTTGTAGGAATGGCATACATTTTTTTTCCAGGGCTGCTTTGGATTCCCAGGGATTCCCAGTTTGGCTCTGCCAGCGAGTGCACTTTACCGCTGAATAACCTGTGTGAGCTGCCGCACACTTTAGCCCTGTTACACGCGTCTGGGAGCTGCTGTTGACTGGTACAAGTAGTCTAGAGATTGGGGTATATGCTCAGCTATCTGTATAATACAGATCTGTGTGTATAAAATATCCCGGGATAGTCAGTGCTTCCTGTATAGTGCTGCTCTCTGTCTTGGGATTATACAGAGAGCAGCACTATACAGGGAGCACTGAGTGTCCCAATTTATTATACACACAACCCTGTATTATACAGAGAGCACTGACTGTCCAGGGATATTATACCCAGACAGTAATTGATAGCTGTGCTGCAAAATGTCCTTGGAAATTTTTTTCAAATGTTGGCAACTATGGCACTGTATCAAGGATAATGTGTTTGTTTTTTTAATAATCCCTGGTGGAAAATCATGATTCCTCCACCAGGTATTATTAAAAAAACAAAACACATTGTGTCGGGGGCGTGGCTTAACATGTGACAGGGGCGGGGTCAAACTGTGGCGAGGGCGGGGTTAAATGTGCCCCCCTACTTTTGTCACTGGCCCTCCATGTGCCCCCCCGAAAAATGAATCCTAGAGACGCCACTGCCTCAGCAGCATCAGTAGCCAGCCTGGAACAAGAGTTCTGGGCTGGATAATGTACATTTTGTGCATATTCTTATGCACATAATTGCATTAATTGGCTGAGAGCAGGCATCAGATGCTCTCAGCCAATGATGTCCTTTGCAGCTCTGCAGGAACCTGAAGTCATCACTGGCCACAGAAAGGCCCACGTCGCCCAGCAAAAATCCAGGTAGGAGGGCAAACCATTGCCAAAAAAAAAAAACCATACAAGGAAATGGATCCAGGGTCCACCCGACATCATAACCACTGCAGTGTGTTGTAGTGGTTATGATTCTTTGAGTAACCCTTTAACTTTACTTATGAACAAGTGTTGCTTATCTGCCATCTACTGGTGGAAGGAAGCGTGGCACAGGCCTCTTCAAGCTCTAATTGCTCCAGATCACCACATTTGGGTCTATGGATTAAAGTCAGATTTCTAACATGATGGGCAAGATTGAGTAAAAATAACCAAATTCCAACTGCACTGACAATTCTTCAAAGTTAAAGGACCACTATGGTGCCAGAAAAACAAACTCGTTTTCCTGGCACTATGGTGCCCTGAAGGTGCCCCCACCCTTATGGCCCCCTTCCCGCCGGGCTGAAGTTGGAGGAAGGGGTTAAACACTTACCTTTCTCCAGCGCTGGGCTCCCTCGGCGCTGGGGACTCTCCTCCTCCTTTGGCCGTCATCGGCTGAATGCTCATGCGCGGCAAGAGCCACGCGCGCATTCAGTCAGTCCATAGGAAAGCATTCTTAATGCTTTCCTATGGACGCTTGCATCTTCTCACTGTGAAAATCACAGTGAGAAGCGCGGAAGCGCCTCTAGCGGCTGTCAATTAGACAGCCACTAGAGGCTGGATTAACCCTAATGTAAACATCGCAGTTTCTCTGAAACTGCGATGTTTACAGCAGGCAGGGTTAACCCTAGAGGGACCTGGCACCCAGACCACGTCATTGAGCGGAAGTGGTCTGGGTGCCTATAGTGGTCCTTTAAAGGGTTACTCAAACCAAAAGGAACACTTTTGCTTTCATAAGATGTTATGGTGGTAGCAACACGTATGTGCAATGTTTCTGTTTGAAACGCTGCACATACAGAGATATTTTAACTTGTGTACTGAAGGGAACCCCTGGCACACATTACTTAGGCAGTCCAGTGCCTAATATCAATTCTGCAGAGACTCCAAGGGGAAGCATTTGTCTCCGCACCTCCCTGTACCATTGCGAGTTTTAGTTTTTGTATGCCCACTGAATATCTCTTCGCTTTCTCCAGGCTCAATTGCAAGAAACTTAGCGCATGCCCCCTCGGGCGATACCTCGCAAATCCTGTTCAAGCTAACGGAGGTAAAAGCCTACCTTGCTGGTGAAATACCACACAACTCACAAGAAGTCAAAGTAGAGATACAAGCCTTGGGGTCGCGCACATCCGACCTGCAGCACCGGGTGGAGTCCATTCTGCAAGCCCACAACATGGTAGAGTCCCATGCCGACTCCATGGCACAGCATCTGGACAGCCTGGAAATGTTAGTGGAGAACCTATCTAACCACTCCAGGTAGAATAATTTATGCATCAGGGGCCTCCCTGAGTCACCAAATGAAGGCTCTCTTCCAAAGAAAATGGAAGAATTCTTCAAGTACCTAATACTTGATATACTGGATGAACACTGGGCGACCACCGTGCACTAAAACACAGAAAAGCAGAAGGGTCTGTACCCCGTGCCATCATAATTGGCTTCCATTATTACTCCACCAATTAAGTCATTGTCAAATACTGCAGAGATAATGTCCTGCAATATTGAGATGTACAACTGGTGATCAGGGCCGGACTGGGAAGAAAATTCGTCCCGGGCATTTTTAAATTACAGCGGCCCACTAAAATGGGGACGGGGCCAGATAGGATGTGTTTTGTCATCACCAATGACAAGCATGCCCCCATCACAAAGTGAGCATGTTGGTTTAATGCTCTCCCAGGGCAGACTATGCGCAGAGCTCTGCTGAAGAGCTCTAGCATGAGAAAAAGGCCCTGTATTTGTTCTGCACAGCGCAAGCATATTTAATAACATGCTTGCACTGTGTTTGCTTGAAATTTGTCTCTGGTGTCTCCATAGATGGGATACCAGGAGACAAAAATGCCAGGAATGAGTATTGTGCTGTGTGTGAGTGCAGTAAGTGTTGTGTGTGAGGTTGCTGGGAATGTCAGGGGTGCAGTGTGTGTGTGTATGGGTGTGTGTGTGTGAGGCTGCTGGTGTGTTAATATGTTTGGAGGGCTTGTTTGTTGGGGGTGGGTGGGCAGATTATTATCAATATATATTAATTTAAAATAAAAATAAATAGGCATTGATTGTATACCCCCTCCTTTCTTACCTTATGCCTGGGAGGGGGAACTATGCTGCTATCCCTGGTAAAGCTTGTGGGGAGTGAACTCTAGCCTGTGGGGCTAGAGTTCAATCTCACGAGACCCGGAGCGGTGCCATGGCAACGCTCCGGATCTTGCGAGAGGAACCCGGCGGAGCCGCAAGATAGAGCTCCTTCAGGTTAATCTCTTGGCTGTCTCCCTCCCCAGCCGGCGGCTGCATCACACTGCATGTGGACCGGTGAGGGAGATCTTTGGAAAACAGTGGGGCCTGCGCTCAGATGTGACCGGTCCTGCATGCACCGATCAGGGAGATCCTGTGATCTTCCCTGCTGGCCTCAGCCCATCGACATCGTGGCCCACTGAGCATTTGCCTGGTGTGCCCGATAGGCAGTCCGGGCCTGCTGGCAATCTATCCCCTGCTACCCTGCAACGACAGAAAGACTGGAGACAAGCTTTGGAGCTCCTGAGACGCCATGAGATCAAGCTAGTGGCATTCAAAACTGGCACCTTAAAAATATGTAAGTGGATGGCGCTTTCAGTCCTGATACGATGTTGGGTGTGAAAGGTGTTCCCCAAAACCTTTAGTAAGTTAACAGGAAAGTACTTAGCTACAAGGTAGAAAACACACTAAGTATGCACATCCTCTCCCGTGCAGAAAGAACTTTACTGCTTTATATCAAAGGTAATACTTATAAATTTGTAGGTATGTGCAGTTGATGTTTCATATGTACAATGACAAAAATATAAAACAGTACATAGTACATAGTGTATACTGTAAGAAATAAGCAAATAACAGAGCCCATAACTTGCTGCCTGGAACTGACCCAGTGATGCGTCCCCGCACACTCAGACAAAATACTGTAATGTTTTATGATTTATAATGTATATAGTTCCATTCTCTATTGTTTACTGGGCTGGGAATCGAAAAATCATGTGTGCCTGCTGCGAATAAGGAGTTGACTAAACAGTTGATTATTGGCCCCAATTATATACTTTATCTAGCAATCGGATGGTGGCTGACCGGGGAGATGTGTCTCTTGTATTGGGGCTATACAGGCCTTTTTCGCCTTTAGCTCCCTGAGGAGAAGTTTACGTTTGGTAGGTGAGTTTAGAGCTTTAACGTTAAAATGACTGTACCTTTAAAGTCATGATAGACTGTCATGTGTAGGCGGAACATTAGTGCAGCGTGCATAAAGGACCAGGGCCATAACAGCCAGCCGGGACCTCCTGCCAAAGTATATAATTGGATTTATGAGGCCAGAGAAATGCGCAAGCGCTCAGGAGTGGCTATCCTTTTACATAAACACTGCCCCTTCCAATTAATGCATCCCAGGTAGGCCCTAAGGGACACTACACACCACCAAATTCCACATACTTAACGTTTACGCACCAAACGAGCCAGAACTGTTGTTCTGTGACTCCTTTACTACTCTGACTGGCACAGAGGGAGACTTTAGTGCAGGGCCGTGTCCGGCAGTCGACAAGAGCTTTAGGCTGGGAGTAGCACAGTCGCAACGGAGGGGGACACAAGACAAACTCGTGTACACCTTTTTACGACACACAGGCCTTCTTGACGCATGGCGTCTCCAACTCCCTGACACACGTGACTTTACTTTCTATTCAGCACCCCACAACACCCATTCCAGAATAGATAATATTTTAATTAAATGGCCAAATGGCCAAAGTCCTCCACTCCGAAATTAACAGTATCACGTGGTCGGTTTATGCTGACATTGTGGTCACCCTTAACAGACTCAAATACTCCTCTAATTGGACTTGGAAATTAAACACTAACTTACTGAACGATTAAGGTATCCCACGCAGCCAGCACAATACTCACAGACTATTTCAAACACAATGTTACACAAGATGTTGACCCCACGGTAAGCTGGGTGGCCCACAAGACTGTTCTACGTTGGCATTTCCTCAAAGCAGCCACACATCAGAAAAAGCAGACAACTAAATTTTTATTAGAACTACAGACAGTCTCAAAAAAACAGAGCTACAGCATAAGGCAAATCCCACAGCAGCCAAATCGACGGATCAGAATGCCCAAAGGCACTGGAGGGAGTGGCCCATTCCATCTTTTGGTCCAGATGCACGTTTTACGAGAAGTCCACTAAAATGCACACCTTAATAGCACGGTCCTTACGACCAAGACATGGGTTCCAGCACATAACTAAGATCCGCACACGGACAGGAGATATTGTCGAAACTCAATATTAAAAAAAATCTTTACACAATATTATTTGATACTTTACAATCATTTTCCACTCCAAGACGACCATAATCCTGAATACACAGCGGCACTGACATGGCTTTACAGAGGTCATGGAGACACTGATTGCACCCATCATGCAATTAGAAGTCGGGCAGCCGCAACAGCTCTTAAGGGTAACAAAGCCCCATGACTGGAGGAATATGACGTGGGGTACTACAAACATTTTAGAGAGATACTTGCCCCCTACCTCACCAACATCTATAATCACTTCATGAAGGGATTTGGATATGGCACTAGCAAGCATGATCTTATTACCCAAACCTGGCAGGGATACAGTGCATGTGTCTAACTACAGATCCATATGCCTAATCAACTCCGACCTGAAAATTTACACAAGAATACATGCCTCTAGGCTTACACCACTTTTTTAAGGTGGCTAATACACCTATTTCAGGTGGGTTTCATGCCTGGGAGACAATTATATGAAAACACTCTAGCTCTCTCTCATCTGATGTCGGTACTAACTGAATACAACACACACACACTAACTTCAAGACTAACACTGAAAAATGTGAAGTTCTCAATCTTAATGTATACACGAAAGTGACAGAGACTCCAGAGTGACTTTCCGTTTCACTGGGCCACAAAGTCCATTAAATATCTGGGGCTCAATATTACCAGAAGTGGAACAGAATTATACCAGTCAAATTTGAGGGGCCCCTAAGGGACCTTACCGAATTTGAACAGTTGTGCTCGGGCACGACATCAGTGGTTAGAGCGACATCTAGGTGCCTCAAATTACACCAAACACATATGCACAAAGGGGAGCAGTACCTAGGTTATACACTGGGAGAAAAGGAAATAGGAAGCAATCTACTGCAGAACTTTCTATGCCCACACAAGTGTCTCCCTCCACGAAACTAACTATAAGCTGTTTCGACATGGTGCTGTACCCCACAAGAGATTCACAGATTTCACCCGGACACACCTCCACTTTATTGGTGATGTGGTAGGGGTGATGGGGATATAGAACACATACGGTTGCACTGTAGGAAACTGAAGCCCTTCTGGGAAATGGTAAGCCTTAAAGTGGGAGAGATCACTGGTGTAATGGACACACTGTTACTCCTCAACATAGTGTTGCCCTTAAAGAAACTCAAACACTCCCTACTATTCTTTAAGTTGGTAGCAGCAAAATCGGTAATCGCGCTTAAATGGAAATCTGCTTTCCCTATAGAGTACAGAGAGTGGGCAGCAAAAATAGAACAATTCTGGATATTAGAGGAACTTTGGTGGGCATCCCTCAGGAAGACCTCACAGTATACTGACATTTCGTACATTAGAGGGAAGTAAGTAAGACACCTAACCAGATACGACACCTTTCCCCTGACAACGTGATTTATAACCAGCATGACAATACGAGTTCAACTCCTAGACAACAAATGTAATTTCAAGGTGGTTAAAAATAGTGATATACGAATTGTTCCAGTTTGTTTTCTTTTTAGCATTTTTGTATTCTACATCTGTACAAATGTATGATATCACTTTGTAATTCTACACTGAGTGCATGTCTCGCACATATATATGATGTATGATATAATGTAAACTTGAGATCCTTTGATACGCCATGTACCATATAGTGGATTGTACGGTTATACTTAAAAATTTCAATAAAAAGAAATTAAATAAAAAAAGAAAACACTCGATGTAGGGTGATCTTGACATGGCACATGGGAAAACTTCTAAGGCGTTATCTGTAGATGCCAAGAAGGCCTTAAGTAGGGTGAAGTGGCCATATCTTTTTGATCTTCTCGCAGCCTGGGGCTTCCCTGAATCCTACATCACGGCAATTCAAGCCCTATACTCAAACCTAATGGTACAGACCCTCATCATGGGGATTAAACGCACCCCATCTACACAACGGAGCGAGGCAGCGGTGCCCACTGTCTCCACTGCTGTTCACACTCTCATTGGAGCCGCTGCTTCAGACGATAACACGACATCCGCAAATAAAAGGAGTAACCATAGCTGGTAAACAGTTGAAAGTATCTGCATTGCGGATGACGTCCTCCTAGCCCTTTCGGACCCACTACATTCATGACCACACCTGAAAGAACTATTAGACCAATACAGCAATACATACTAGGTGAACCTGACAAAATCTACAGCACTACTGTTCCACCACTCTGCTCCAGACACAGCATTAATACACATCAAATTTAATCTGCACATAGCTCGAGACACACTCCAATACTTAAGGGTAAAACTCACATGAGATCATACTCCATTGTACAGACACAATTATCCAACGCTGCTCAACACTCTGATCTGGGACTTAGAGCAGTGGACGGATAAACCAATCTCATGGATCAGAAGATTTCACATAGTGAACGTACTACCTAGACTTTTATTCTTTTTCCAGTCTCTACCGGTAATGGTTACATGAGGGAATCTAGCAAGTTTACAACGCACTGCAGACACTTTCATCTGGCAAAGAATGCGCCCTGCTATACCGACCCAAAAATAGGGGTGGTTTAGGACTTTCACAATTATACTTCTACTACCTCACAACATAATTGGCCCAAATTGTTGATTGGCTTTCACCCCCCGAGCCAAGATGTTGGGTAGATATCGAATCACTACTGACGGGGGCAGACCTTCCCCAATTCTTTAAATGGGTACCCAAAACCAACAGGACCTTTCTGAGGACAACATCTCTGGCAATACTCAACTCCATCAGGATATGGGACTTGACTGCATCCAACTACCTCCTTAGCAAACTTCCCTCACCGATGGCCATAGTTCTCAGGAACCAGGCCTTCCCGCTGGGTCTAAATGCAAGGTACTTTAGTGGAATCAAACGCACAGGCCTCCAATGATATGTACACCTTTACATAGATAAAGCGATAGTTCCTTATAGATTAACCCCCCACCCTTCAGGGATTTCTTCCGCCACCTTCAGTTGCACAACTTCGCTTTGCAGTGGCCACAACCCCATTAACATTTTTTTTAAAGAAAATGTGCTTTCAAGAAAAGTCACCGCGGGGTCTGATCTCGCTCCCCTATTGTCACATTAGCTCAGAATCCAATGAATGGGGGGTGGGGGGGGGAGTACTGCGCTACACGGACCAATGGGAGGCTGACTGGGGGAAACAGACGAGGTGGAATGGGAAGATATCTGGGAGGCATGCACACTATCATCTATCTGTGTAACCTTCCAGAAACAATCTTATAAGACTCTCTTCAGTTGGTACACCACCCCGGTACAGCAATATCAATCATATGAGGATCAGTTCCTCAGATACATGTTGGAGGCTATGTGGTGATACTAGGAGCTATGCTCATATGTGCTGGCAATGTCCCAAAGTCTGTGACTTCTGAGAAAAGGTGGTGGGATGAAGCTCCAGGATCTTACAGAGGCAATAGTAGGCATGCCTCCTCTACAGACCTACTGAAGGATTAACTAGACACGAACAGAAATTACTTAATATATTGGAGGCTGTGTGGTGATAGGGGGAGCTATGCTCATATGCGGTGGCAATGCCCCAAAGTCTGTGACTTCTAGAAAACGTTGGTGGGCTTAAGCTCCCGGAACTTACAGAGGTAACAGTAGGCATGCCTCCTCTCCAGATCTAATGAAGGTTTAACTAGACACGAACAGAAACTACTTAATATGGTATACTTAGCTGCCAGCCGAGCTTTGGCCCAGAAATGGGCGAGCCAGGAACTTCACCCATTATCCTTGGTCTTATCCAAGATAAAAGACAACTATCTTATGGACAGGCTAACTGCACAGGTGCGAAACACTGTCAAGACTTTTCAAAAAGTGTGGGAGCAGTTTGTCGCCTAGAGAGGGGGAAGAGAGGAGACACACAAACCGGGGGGGGGGGGATGGATGGAGGGATGGAGCGTGGGGCCTTCCAGTGCTGTGGGTCAGTGCGTCAGATTTAGCGCTTTGAGAGCTCTCATAATGAACAGGCGCACTTTGGCTTCAATGACCACAAAACACTAGTTACTATATGGTACCCAGGAGCGCTATACGTACCTGAGGCCAAAGTTACACCTGAAAGGGTACTTAACTCTTTCATACCTGTAAACTTATGTAACCCACAGTCTCTGCAGTAACATTAGACAAGCCAGTGTTGACACCATATACCTGCACCTTCTATTATCACTATTGCAGCTGTACCTTTATTAATTGTTCCTGTGTTGCACTTTTACAAAATGAAAATCCATGAAATACAATACTATTAATCATATGTCTATCCATACATCGGAATGTCCACAAATCTTACGAGCAAAGTCGCACCATCAGAGACGGTTATTACAATAACCAAAATGACCCAGCTTGTGGACAGGTGATACTGCCAGACGCCCTTTTAAACAAACAGTTGAGCAACACTACATAAAGGGAGATTAAAAACAGAGTGTTACTATGGTAGTGCTGTGAGTGGACCCTCAGGGGATGTCTGTCGCCAGGTTCTCTCTGGGGGATTCTGGTGGGGAGCATGGCTTGTAGCCCATCATGGAGCCCCGGTCAGGGAATTCTCGGGGGGGAAGGGGAGTGCCCGTGTGTGAGGGATTCCCCTGTTGCGGGAAGGGTTGAGTGGTGCAGCCTATGACACACCACCCAGGAAAATGTTAGCAACACAGCTCTGTTATTTTATGTTGATTCTGTTAATTTCAAAGGTTACTTATTTGCACAAGCCTTATACTGTTAACATGCCGCACTTTCTATCATTGCAAAAATAAAGAATTTTAGAAAAAAAAAATATTTCCCTAAATATGATCTTTTTGCAAGTATTAGGGATGTGCATGGGCAAAATATTCTGTTCAATCCAGCATTCCGAAATTCAGGACTTCAGTTTGCCACTTCAGGACAGTGTAGGGTTAGGGTTACTCTACCCCTAACTCTACTCCAACCACTAACCCTAACAACCCTTAACCCTACTCCAACCACTAACCCTACCGCGACCCTCTCCTTTTTTGGTACCTTTTAGAAATCCGAAGCACTTCAGCACTTCGGTTCGGCATTCTGAAATTCGGCACTTCGGAATTTCATCCGAATTTGCATTTGGAACAAAACGAATTGCACATGTCTCGTATTTATCCAATTGCGGTTTAAACATCTGTGTAGACTCTGATAAAACAACCTGTTCAGAGAAGTCCACATTCTTATATTTCTTTCTGTAAAAAAACCCTTTCCATTGCCTTTGCCAAAATCTCCTTTCTTCTAGTCTAAATTAGTGACCTTGTGTCCTATGTATATTCCGGCTTACAAATAGATTTGGGGCCAATACAAACTATTCTCTAGAAATCTATTTATAAAGTGATTTCATATTACCTCTGAGGCTTTTTTTTTCCAAACTAAAGAGATTTAAATGTGTTAACCTTTCCTTATAACTAAAAGTGTTCCATTCCTTCTATTTAACTTTGTATCCCGCTTCTGTATTTGTTGCAAGCACTCCCATGCCACGGACTCCTGGAGAAGCATGAACGCTAGCCTGCTGTCCGGACTATAGACCTTGTCCAAGAGACCCCCTTTCTTATTGAATAATGCTCGAGGTATAGCATGGGATGATATATTGTTGAGTTATTGTACAACATGTAAAACAGAATGGAAGTTAAAAAGGTTATTGTAGAATTGTGAAAGTTATTGTGCAACACTTCTTGGTGTCTGGAGGGTAAATCAGTTATGGCGACAAACTATGTCCGGGACGCCAAGACTCTGGGAAGAGAGCTGATGACCTCTTGTGGAGAATGTGCCTATAAATACATGCGTTGTGTTAAAAAAAAGCCTGTTTTATTTTCACCCTTCACCAAGTCTTGGCTAGTGTTTGGGTGAGACTGCTACACAGCTATACACATAAGAGCTATATCACCCTGCTCCAGATTCGAAAATCTCTGTAAAGTCAAGCTGTGGCGACTGGGGCAGAAGTGTTCCAGGTTTTTCCCCTGTGGCTGCTAGACGGAAACAAGCTTGGTGGAAGTACTCAGCTAGGGTACAAGGAGCTCTGTCACAGCATTTTTTACCCCAAAGTGCATAGCAACATTTTTTTACATTAAATGTAATCTGACATTTTAGTGCCCAGTCCCCCAATCCATCTAAATCTCTCTGCAGCTAAGCAATATCCTGCACACCTTATATTACTTTACAGAGTTTGTTTATTATTCCTTAACCCATTAAGGAAGGCAGGCGTGCTATGCCATCCTTGAAGACCCAGCTCTAAACGCTGGTAGGGGGCATAGGACGTCCACGCCATCCTATGCACTTACCTGACATCCCAGGAATTCCCCCAGCTGCCGATCCAGCCCTCCTGGTACTCATGATCACATTGACAGAATAGCTGTCCATAGCAGTGCCAGCAAGGGGAGTGCCTGGAATAACAGGCAGTCCCCCTGCTGCATGAAATAAAGTTAATATTAAACTATATATACTTAGATCATAATATATATTATCTCTCGCTCTCTACATACATAATTACAATTATACACACACACACATATATATATATTTACAATTATACACTCCACAAGATCCTTGCACTCCAAAGATCCAAAGTGTAATGAACGGGTGCTTGCAGTCTGGGGGAAGCAATATATACAGAGCAGAGGGATGACCAAGCACGCCACAAATGTGGACTGAAACGTCGGTCCCATTTTAAATTAATTTTCATTAAAACGTCTACAACTGTTAAACTTCAGAAAACCATGATTGCGGGTATTCCCTCTGTTCTTTAATTACAAATGTGTATAATATATACACACACACACACACACAATAAAAAAAAAAATTATATATATATATATATATATATATATATATATATATACATACATACATATATACACACACACACCAAAATTATAAATACTTTTGTTTATGTCCCCATTTTTTATGAGCTGTACTCAAAGATCTAAGATTTTTTTCTATGTACACAAAAGGCCTATTTCGCTCAAATAATGTTCACAAATCTGTCTAGATCTGTGTTAGTGAGCACTTCTTTGCCGAGATAATCCATCCACATCACAGGTGTGGCATATCAAGATGCTGATTAGACAGCATGATTATTACACAGGTGTACCTTAGGCTGGCCACAATAAAAGGCAACTCTAAAATGTGCAGTTTTACAGTATTGGTGGGGTCCGAAACCAAACAGTATCTGGTGTGACCAACATTTTCCTCACGCAGTGCAACACATCTCCTTCGCATAGTTGATCAGGTTGTTGATTGTGGCCCATGGAATGTTGGTCCACTCCTCTTCAATGGCTGTGTGAAGCTGCTGGATATTAGCAGGACCTGGAACACACTGTCGTATATGCTGATCCTGAGCATCCTAAACATGCTCAATGGGTGACATGTCCAGTGAGTATGCTGGCCATGCAAGAACTGGGGTGTTTTCAGCTTCCAGGAATTGTGTACAGATCCTTGCAACATGGGGCCGTGCATTATCATGCTGCAACATGAGGTGATGGTCGTGGATGAACGGCACAACAATGGGCCTCAGGATCTTGTCACGGTATCACTGTGCATTCAAAATGCACCTGCCCGTCTCATAACCCCACCGCCACTCGGTCCACAATGTTGACACCAGCAAACCACTCACCTACACAACGCCATAGATGCGGTCTGCCATCTGCCCTGCACAGTGAAAACTGGGATTCAACTGTGAAGAGAACACCTCTCCAAAGTGCCAGACACCATTGAATGTGAGCATTTGCACACTCAAGTCGGTTGAGACCCTGATGACAACAAGCATGCAGATGAGCTTCCCTGAGACTGTTTCTGACTGAATGTGCAGAAATTATTTGGTTATGCAAACCAATTGTTGCCGCAGCTTTCCGGGTGGCTAATCTCAGACGATCTAGGAGGTGAAGATGCTGGATGTGGAGGTCGTGGGCTAGTGTGGTTACCCGTGGTCTGCGTTTGTGAGGCCGGTTGGATGTATGCCAAATTCTGTGAAACGGCTTCTGGCAGAGAATGGAACATTCAATTCACGGGCATCAGCTCTGGTGGACATTCCTGCAGTCAGCATGCCAATTGCACGCTCCCTCAAAATTTGCGACATCTGTGGCATTGTGCGGTGTGATGAAACGGCACATTTTAGAGTGGCCTGCCTAAGGCACACCTGTGCAACAATCATGCTGTCTAATCAGCATCTTGATATGCTACACCTGTGATGTGGATGGATTATCTCGGCAAAGGAGAAGTGCTCACTAACAGATATAGACAGATTTGTGAATATTTGAGAGGAATAGGCATTTTGTGTACATAGGAAAAGTCTTAGATCTTTGAGTTCAGCTCATGAAAAATGGGGGCAAAAACAAGTGTGGTGAGTTTATAATTTTTGTTCAGCGTATAAATAAAAATAACTTTTTATTTATATACACACACACACACACACAAAAAAAAAAATATATATAAATAAATCCTTGCACTCAGGCTAAATGCATATATACTTGCCGGATGCTTAGCCTGGGACTTTAATATCCAAATAATAGTAGAGATGGCAGCACTCACAGTCTCCAGTAAAATTCTTCTTTATTAGCAAGTTTAAAACATGGGATCAACGGTTCAGTCCCTATATGTAGCAATCATGATGAAAGTCCCATATAGGGACTGAAACGTGGATCCCATCTTTTAAACTTGCCAATAAAAAAAGAATTTTACTGGAGATCGTGAGTGCTGCCATCTATACTACATATTCTATATCTATATTTGTGACAGACCACCTGGCACCCCGACAGATACTGTATCAATTCTATGATCTCCAGGCAGAAGAAGAAGAAGAAGAAAAAAAAAAAAGCATTTCTAAAAAGTACAGAATAATAATATACACGCTGTGAAAAACAAATAAGTAGCTCTAAAACACCTAAAAGAGTGGTATCCCTTACACCACTAAAAACATAATATAATACATACAGAGTTATAGGTGGAGCTGTGGAGTACCTTGAACAATCTGGAAAATAGAATATATGCAAATAGCGTAGTATATCTATACAATATATAGCATATAAAAATGAGAATAAAAGCACTCACAAGGATGGAGTCATACCGTCATATGACTCTTAAAGTATGTTCTCTTGGACCATTAGGGGGTTGTCCAAACCCTTCTTTTGTTGATTGCTTGTTATTTCTCCTGATGGTCTTCAATAAAGATACTCAGTATGCCAGGGATCTTGGAAAATAATTCTTGTTTATTTGTAGATAAAATAAATAAAATGGCAATATACTAAACCAATATATATTGGGTGTAGATATAGTCCAATAAAAAGTCTATCAAAGTTGAAAATGAGTGTCCAAAACGCGTTTCGCCTGATTAACAGGCTTTCTCAGTTGGCTCTAGTGTTTCTTCCAAAGTTTTCTTTGTTTGAAAATGCCGCCGGCCGGCTGTGTCTTCTTTTATATTGCACTTCCTGATTCCGTCTGGTGGAACGCAACGTGCGCTCCACCTACGGCACCAACTTCCGGGACGCACCGCAAGTGGAACGCACGTGCGCCCCAACCCCGTACGCACACCGGAACTTCAGCACCAACTTCCGGGTGGAGCGTCCGTGCGCTCCAACCCGGCGCCAACCTCCGCAATGCACCACAAGTGGAACGCACGTGCGTTCCAACTTCAAGCAGCAAATTCGGGTCTCTCTCTGCTTCCGGGTCACACTCAGGTGGAACGCACGTGCGCTCCACTCCCAGCCTCACATCAGGTGGCCAAATGCAAACATAAAAAATGGCGTTCTGCCTATATTAATAGAGTGTGACATATAGAAATATAAGTGCTATGTTTTAAATAAAAATAATATAAAAAGTCAGATAATATGGAAAAGAGTAAAAATCAAATTTAATGAGAAGGAATAAAAACTAATTCTATTAGTTTTAGAAGATTGCTATCACAATCTTAAAGGGGCAGAATGTCATTTCTAGAAATTATATAAAAATGCACAGTAAAAACTGAATAAAATACATATAATACCCAATAGTAAAAGAAACACAAAAATAGTATATAAGTGTATAAAAAGATGCCTAAAAACTTCCATAAAATAATATGAAACCAAGATAGGCTAAAACTAATGCATAAAATGGCATAATTCAAAATCATTGTTCAAACCGTTTGGAATCATAGTGTCAAAATTGAATATGAACTTCATCTCTTCCTTTCCTAATTTGTTTCGACTTTGATGTTTCTTATATGTTCCGCTATTCTTAAATTGAATTTAAGAAAGCAACAAAAAAACATGGAGTCGAAACCCATAGTGTTTCAAATCATTTTAAACATGTTCACCAACAAAATCCAGAAGGAATGTTTTTTTGTGCTTTAAAATTAGTAAAAAAAGATTGGAGAGGTGGTGATTATGTAAACAAATTAGGAAAGGAAGAGATGAAGTTCATATTCAATTTTGACACTATGATTCCAAACGGTTTGAACAATGATTTTGAATTATGCCATTTTATGCATTAGTTTTAGCCTATCTTGGTTTCATATTATTTTATGGAAGTTTTTAGGCATCTTTTTATACACTTATATACTATTTTTGTGTTTCTTTTACTATTGGGTATTATATGTATTTTATTCAGTTTTTACTGTGCATTTTTATATAATTTCTAGAAATGACATTCTGCCCCTTTAAGATTGTGATAGCAATCTTCTAAAACTAATAGAATTAGTTTTTATTCCTTCTCATTAAATTTGATTTTTACTCTTTTCCATATTATCTGACTTTTTATATTATTTCTATTTAAAACATAGCACTTATAATTCTATATGTCACACTCTATTAATATAGGCAGAACGCCATTTTTTATGTTTGCATTTGGCCACCTGATGTGAGGCTGGGAGTGGAGCGCACGTGCGTTCCACCTGAGTGTGACCCGGAAGTAGAGAGAGACCCGGAAGTGAATTTGCTGCTTGAAGTTGGAACGCACGTGCGTTCCACTTGTGGTGCATTGCGGAGGTTGGCGCCGGGTTGGAGCGCACGGACGCTCCACCCGGAAGTTGGTGCTGAAGTTCCGGTGTGCGCACGGGGTTGGGGCGCACGTGCGTTCCACTTGCGGTGCGTCCCGGAAGTTGGTGCCGTAGGTGGAGCGCACGTTGCGTTCCACCAGACGGAATCAGGAAGTGCAATATAAAAGAAGACACAGCCGGCCGGCGGCATTTTCAAACAAAGAAAACTTTGGAAGAAACACTAGAGCCAACTGAGAAAGCCTGTTAATCAGGCGAAACGCGTTTTGGACACTCATTTTCAACTTTGATAGACTTTTTATTGGACTATATCTACACCCAATATATATTGGTTTAGTATATTGCCATTTTATTTATTTTATCTACAAATAAACAAGAATTATTTTCCAAGATCCCTGGCATACTGAGTATCTTTATTGAAGACCATCAGGAGAAATAACAAGCAATCAACAAAAGAAGGGTTTGGACAACCCCCTAATGGTCCAAGAGAACATACTTTAAGAGTCATATGACGGTATGACTCCATCCTTGTGAGTGCTTTTATTCTCATTTTTATATGCTATATATTGTATAGATATACTACGCTATTTGCATATATTCTATTTTCCAGATTGTTCAAGGTACTCCACAGCTCCACCTATAACTCTGTATGTATTATATTTCTAAAAAGTCCCAAAAATGTTACATTCCCTGATATATTGGTCACCCAGATAAGAGCTATCAAAACAATCACCCAGATCAGTTCAGGGGATCAGAAATGTTATGGAAGTCATAGTTTTTACCGACAGCAGGCATAATCTCAAAACTGTTCCATAGAATTGCAGCTAACTGCCGCTGGAGGAGCGACCGGGAAAGTTTTCATATCCAAAATAGTTCCAGGGCATTCGTGGCTAAGTCCCCATGAAGTCTATTGGCGCTTTTGGTCCATGCAAACAAGATGGCTGCCACCGTGTGGTCGTCCATAGGAATGGCAGCCACCCAGACGAACACTTACATTATTGCAATTTCCACTGCAGTGGTCTATCAATTAAGTTTAACAAGCTCGAGGGTGGTCTCCGATTCGTACAGCTGCTCAGTTACCAAAACATAATTCAAATAGACAGACTTTTATATCACAGTTTACAGGGTCCATAGTCTGTGGGCAGGAGCCTGGCAAGCAGGCCCCTCCAAGGACTTGTGACAAACTCACAGGGAAAGGGAAGTTTGTCACAATATTTATGTAATATCTTTACACAAGTCATTTTATTAATTATAATTCGCGTACCTGCCTGCTAACCCAGGCAAAAAGTCCAGAAAATTTTATTTGCTAGCACTATATTAACCCTGTAACTTTCCAATACACCATGTACATGGGGGTTACGGTGTTCAGCGAAGTCTCCCGAGTAAAACAAATATTAGTGTTTCAAAACAGTAAACTGTATTACAATCAATGAAAGTGAAGTTTTCAACGGCACTTTACACTGATGATACAATTGTTGATACGTTTTACAGTTTTGAAACACATCTGTGTTCAGCCATGTCTCCTGCGTATAACAGTACCCCTCATGTACAGGTTTTATAGTGTTTTCAAAAGTTACAGAGTCAAATATAAGGCTTGTATTTCAGTTTTTTCACATTGAAAGTTGCCAGATTGGTTATGTTGCCTTTGAGACCATATATGGTAGCCCATGATGGCATACCATTTGCAAAAGTAGACAACCCAAGGTATTGCAAATGGGGTATGTCCAGTCTTGTTTAGTAGCCACTTAGTCACAAACACTGACCAAAATTGGTGTTCAAATTAGTTTTGCATTTTTCACACACAAATATTAATACCAACTTTGGCCAGTGTTTATGACTAAGAGTCTACTAAAAAAAGACTGCAAAAAAGAACAGCACATGACCTTGTATCTCCATCCAATTGCCGCAGTGACCTCACCTACCCAACTAGTTAGTTGATGGGGCAACAAGATTCTGCAGTGCATGCTCAGTTTAATTTAATGGCTTTGTTCTATTCACATATGAAATCGGTTTTAAGATGTAGGTGAGAGAACATTGTAAACAAAGGTGTAAAATTGTTTTAGTTTTTTTAAATAAAGTAAAAACACAGGCCAGGGTATTTTACATAAGGTTACTTTAAACTTTTTCATGCAGCCCCCAATGTTTTTTTTAGACTTTCATAGAATGGAAAAAAAAACCAAAAAGAACATCTTAACTCAACAGCTGCTATAATATATGAAAGGAAAAATAGACCCAGCAAAGCACGCTGTCAAAATAAGTTTGAAATTTAAAATGGATATGGCTCAATTTTTAAACTTTAACATCAAGATTATGAAGTCTCCCTTACTTGAGGATAGCACTGAAGGGAAATAATTACATTTTGATCTGTGTTGTATAACTCCTTAGAAACTGTCACCATCTGTTTTTACAGCAGCATTTGACTCACTGCATGGTTGAGCTATGAAGATTTGTATATGCACATAGGGAGTGAATATGCTCAAAAGAATAAGAGCGTGTGTGAATGTAGGTTTTTACATACATGTCAGGATGAACAAATATATAGGGATTTTCTCCAGAGCTTTATAAAAAAACAAAAAACAAAAAAAAAAACACATGTTTAAATAGAACACTGGTCAAAGAAACACAGGCATACGGAAGTCATGCCACAATTGAAAGCCTGTTTGTCAGCATGCGGATATCATACATCCAACATGCACAGAATTAGCCACCTGGAACTCTTAACACAACAGTGACTTTGCCAGTTATAACCTCCAGCAGCAGAGGGTTAAACTATGTGCAAGTTTCATATTGAAACTCTATACATACATACTCCATGTATCATTTCAAATCACGTGAGTGCTCATAGTAGTAAGTATCCAGTGTATCAGGCAGATTCTCCCAGGTAAACAGAATTTGTATTTTATTTTATTTTGCTTAAAAAAGATTTCAAACTAGAAGTCCTTATGCTGCATTATATTAGTTCTCTCCAACTGAATTTCTATTAACGTAGGTCTTAAACAGTGCCTGCTCCAATCAGCACAGCTCCCAGTGGCTCATACTGTCAAGTGAACTGTGAGAATTGATACTAATTTAGGTGCTGGTCACATCAAAGTTCTGCTCATCCTCAATCAAAGCCACCAAAAAGTCAGTTGACCTAGATCTAATACAACACGTGCCATTTAAGTAAACTGCTGCTTACAATATATACAGTACATATTCACCCAATAAGACATCAGTATGAGCTGCACAACTGACAACTCTTAACTACAGTCAATTACCAACCTCTTATCTGTAGTATTTCAAAAGGTATGTGGCAGAATGATTTCTGCAGCTCAGAAGTAGAATCTAAATATATCTAATAAAGCTGCTTTTCAAAAGGAGGGAGTGTGGGGTAGAGCTGCAGAATCCAATTCAATCAACATTTATTGGTCGATAATCTCTCAATAAATGGCACACAGCGAGAGGAATAAATGCACAAAATTTACATTAACCAGCCCAGAACACTTTCTGGGCTGCAGAAGGTAGAGTTACAACTTCAACAGGAAAGGAGTTATACTTTACACGTCAGGGGTGCCAAAGATGTAGATCCCCAGATTTTCTAGAACTACAACTCCCACGCTGCTTTGCATGCCTTCAGAATGAGAAAGCATCATGAAGGATGTTGTTTTAAAACATTTGGGGATCTACCTTTTGGGCACCCCTGCTCTATATGGAGAGTTTCATAGCAGAAAGTTGCACATACAAACTCAAGGAACTTCTGATGGGCGGCTCCCTTCTTTTGGAATAGTTTGCCTACCACCAGACTCTCCACTAGTTTCCAATCGTTTAAAATAGCGCTTTAAAATCTCTTCAGGAAAGCTTATGGTCCCCCAGCGTAACCTCTACCTCACCTAAAGAGCAGCACTCTACTCTCCCCCAGCTCTGCTTCATTCCTACCTAGTTTGATTGACACCTCCTCTAGACTAAGCTGGTTTGAGGGGGTCCTCTTCAGCCTATTGTTCCTATAATTTTTTTGTAATTGTCTCATTCATCTCCACGTTTTATAATCTTGTTAAGCGCTACAGAATTTGTGGCTATATAAATGCCAATAACTAAAATAACTATGAACCCTTCAAATCACTAAAGTTAGCATGGAGCAACCCTTGAACAGCTTTGAGTGTCTGTAGTATGTGATTTGTGATTTTTTTTTTTTTTTTAAATACGTGTTTCCATATTAAAAATCAGCACATTCATAAAAAACTTTGCTGGGGAAAAAAAAAAATCCCCCAGCAAAGGAGGATTTATTTTGCTCCAAAGAACTAAGGAAGCAGCAGGCATGCTAAACTAGGATTTTTTTTTTATACCCTCCAAAAGGATGCATATGTTTTCATTGAGGGTAGATCTTCTAAACTGCCAAAAAGTTATGACACTTTTCTTTAAGAGGTCACTGTAGGCACCAAATCAAATGGCTTAATGAAGTAGTTTTGGTGTATAGACCATGCCCCTGCAGTCTAGCTGCTAAACTCTGCAAAAAAAACAAAACAAAAACGTATTTCATTTTGGTTGTGTGTGAGTTACAGCCAAAGTTTAACTCCTAAATAGATAATTTAGCAGTAAGACTGCAGGGCTACCATCTACAGACAAGAACAGTCATTAAGTTAAAATTGTTTTGGTATGCAGATTACTACTTTATGCAATGAGTTCCGCAGGTTGCCAGAGAATCCTTTGAAAAAATACTTTGTATTGTCTACTATTTAAGAAGCCAAGTGAAATATTTAGTAGTTTTCATGTACCACACAAGTACAAGAAAACCTACCTAGATATAGCTCTTGCGCATTTTTAAATGATTTAGAGGTGTATATGCAATCTCTTGGCACTTTTCCCCCACAAATGCCACTAGCATTAGGCAAACCATTTTTTATTATTATTTTTTTTTAAACAATGTGACGGAACTCAAAGAAATGCATACAACCTGGGAAACCAAAGACAGTCACACACACACACAGGTTTCATTTACAGCACTATGTCACTGTTTATTCTCCTTGCAGTGTACAAATGGCAAAAGCCTAGACACAGGAAGCATAGAGAAATATTTAGCTGTATACTTCCCAGTTATCCCCTCAATGTGACATAAGTGTAAACCCCCAGCAGTGCCAGAGAGTTGAGCCCAGGTCAGCTCAGTTATTTTCTAAAGAGAGTTGTCAGGTCAATCATGAATGCAGTAACCTCTATATTTTAGTGACTGCTGTAATGATTATCTAGTAAGTCTGTTAAAGTCCTTGAATGTTACACTGAACAGAAGCCACAAGGCACAGAATGGTAAGTGATCCTGCTGCCTGTATATGGCGGATTAATCAACTAATGCTATGTTATACAGGCTGATTGCCTAGACATACTAACAGTCTGCAGCAGTATACACGGATTTCTAAATACCTATTGAGTATCTCATGGAGCAAATATGCAGACCGTTGGGAGAAAGAGCGCAAGTCTCAGGGTTTCAAATACACAGGTTTATTTCCTCATCTCCCAAAATGATGGAAACCATAAACCAAAAGGAAGAAAAACATGTGTTGGTGAGTCTTTTCCTTTAGCATAGTAAAGCGGTGTGTGCAAGTTGAAGAGGAAAAAAAAACAAAAACAAAAAAAAAACAGAGCCAAACAATCAATCATTCCTAGTAAGATTGCCACAAGCCATGCACTTGAGGCAGGACAAGGAAAGGTGTGGATGGGAAGGGAGTCGCCAAAATCCCTTTATGTGATCACACCAAGAACACAAAAAGAAGGGCAGGGGATGTTTGACACCATTTTATTAATCTTTAACTGCAGTGAAAAAATAGAACCTTGTACAAGTGCCATGGTCCAACGTACGTCCAGTCCGTATCTAGAATATACTTATAGATTTTTTTTATTTATTTTCCTTTAAACTATTTTTTTTTCTTCAGTTTTCTGTATTTAAGTGCAGGAGATTGAAGATCACATTTGTCAGTGAAATAAAAGGTAGCGTAGCTCTCTATGGCATAGCATCACTTTTTTGCTTCATCATTTCATCTGGTTGGTTTCAAAACTTTGCTGCAAAAGGGGGCCAGCAACAGACTGCTGAGCACAACTGTGCATAGCAGTGTGCCACCAATTATCCCACCACAGTGATACAGTTATTCACATTGCAGATGTCTTAATGGATTTGTTTCTTTGGCACATTTGAGGGACAAAGCTGTTAGTTTCTGAAAGATGAATCTTACACGTTAAAAAAAAAAAAAAAAAAAATTATTTTACTTAAATTCTATTTTTTTGTTTTCCCCAGATAAATAGGGCACGGTATGCTGAACTAACATTTTCCTGTTCCCACAACTGATTTTATACAATTCCTCTGCTCCCACCCCTTTCACAGATCAAGAAAAAGTAAGTTAATGCCACAAGCAGCTCGCTTACTATAGGACTACAGAACATCCAAGCCAGTGTTTCCCTCAACTGTTTTGCTGCCAGGCGTGTCTGCAAGTCCCTGCATTACTGCTGGCACCCCTGGTAGTAAAAACGTAAAAATAAAATTCAACTAGAGAAACAGAACTTTTGGAATATAGAATCCTTGTGTTGTGCTTCTGGAATCAATGCTGTATTGTTCATCTAGGGGAATCCAGAAGCAATCAGAACACTGAATGCCTTCTCCTCAGAATCAGAATAAACTGCAAATGAAGTTCAGACTGAAGACATTGCTGTACCTCCTCACTCACACACACTCATTCTGAGAATCCTTCCACTCAGTCCCCTTGCTCTCAGAGATAGGGTGCGCAGCAAGTGACAGGTTGGGCCGCGTTCTTCAGCAGGGTGGAGGACAAAAAAAAAAGAAAAGAAAGAAAATTGGGGCCATATGTTGTGTTCTAATGAATAAAAAAAAAAAAATATATGTTACACCAGTCACTCTTGCTCTGCCCTGGCCACAAGGCAGTGAAAGCAGATGCCTACTTAATGGAGGCCAACTGCGCTTGCTCCTCTTGGGGGGGTTGGCAGACCATAGTGGGGTTCTTCTCCCTCTCTCCCAGGAAGTCTGCTCTTCTCACAGCACTGCTGTGGTTGCATTATCCATGCGGTATGTTTGAAGCCTCACTCACTCATCCTCTCATTCCCAAACATTCAGTACCCGCTCATACTTCTCACTTCCGGGATATATTGTGTGTTTTCAAAAAGGTTGGAGATTTCCAGTGAGATATCGGATATCACCCACCTAGTGAGGTCTGAGAAAGAGAGGGGGGAAAAAAAAAGCACAAACAATTGTAATCAGGCACTGAGGGATAATAACCATGTCCAAATACGAAGTCATGTGTACCAGATTCAACTAAAGCCGCCCCTCACATTCTTACCAGGCTTGGTTTTTTAGCTTCCTCAATTCCTTGGTGGCCCAAGTAGCAAGTGTTTTTGTCATGTTCATTTTGGATCTTCTCCCCTCTGTTAAAAGTTCATGAATCATTGGTCGAGTCTCTACCAATTTAAGGACATCCTTCCCAAATGCTGTGCATAAATCTCTGCATGAATACATAGAAAAAGAATGTGCCAATTGTAATTGAAACCAAGTGACATGTGAAAAATGTATACCTAGAACAAAGATAGTAATCCAGCTACTATCACAGCAACAAACACATTCTTTCCAATGTGGAGTTAAATGTCCCAGGGCTAGATGTATTGAGCCAGGTGTACTTATGGAGACAAGGTCAGAAAATGCCAAACTCCTATCTTCTTTTCTAGGACTAGTTTCAGTAATAGCCACAAAATCTTATGTGTGACAGATACAAAATGGTTTGTAAATGGGTTGTATCACAAGATAAATTTGTTAAGCTATGAACTTGCAATCCACTTTGACCATAATATATTAAAATTTTCTTAAATAGGTAGAGGTGTTTGTGTGTGAGGGGAAATGGGGCACGCAGTTAAATCCACTCTTGCAGTCCACTTATAACTAAAAATCACCAGAGGTACACAATGATCTAGCTAGCACACAGACTCACCCAATGAGCCCAGCACCACAGGCCACAACACTATCCGTGTGATCTTCATCACCAGCAATATGGTCTATAAACGACAGGATGAATTCCACACGTGGCTGTACCAACATCACATCAGCTGTAGAAAAAAGTGAACAGGACATCAGAGTAGAAAACAGATTTTCTGTCTGCCCTTCTTGCAGTTGACTGTGGAAGCAGTTCAGGACAAGAATGCCATACTAGAATTAGATCTGACTTTTGAAAACTAGGATCCCTCCAAATAAGACAAGAGATAACTAGGTTAAAAGAGATTTAGTTTTTCATATCAATGTTACCCGCCAAGAATAAGAATACCCGCCAAAAGCAAAGGGAGAAAGAAGATTAAAAAAATAAAAAATATAAAGATACCAAGGGAATACAAGTGACTTACAACAGAATCAGTAGAAAGCCTTAGATGTAGATTACTACTGTTAATCAAATTGCTAGCATGTTACTATTATACAAAGATTTATTAGAGTTCTGTACATTGATATAAGCAGACCATAGTATCTACTCTAAAATGTAATCATTTTCAAAGTAAAACATCTACTTCAATTTACTGTTCAGCTCATCTTTGTAGAATTCTGAGAAAAACCCTGCATACTCACGGTGCACATTTTCTTTGTCTCCTTTGAGCCCCTGGATTATCCCAGTGTATGCTTCTAGGCAGCCCTCTCGTAGGTCATTCAAGTAGTCTACCATATCATAGTCAGTCTAAAGTAATTACATTTAAAAAAAAAAAAGCCTGAGTTACCACAGTACTCCATATAACCAGTAAAACAATAAGGTACAGTTGTTGCTATCCCACCTCACTGTGGCTCCTATGGTGATCTATGCAAACAACATTTTGAAAAAAGGGAGACAACCATAAGTGTGTGCAACAAGTGCTACAGCTTTAATTGAAGAACAAGCATCTATACAAAATGTTTCAGGCAATGCCCTTTCTCATTGTATCTTGTCCTTTCTAAATTAGGTGGGAGAGAGGAGTCACTCAGAAGTTTAAAGGGCTAGCCACGATGGTTTGAGAATACACCTTCAAAAAGGCTTTTTACCACCATAAAAACAAGACACCATCACTTCATAATTTGCAGTTGGAAATTGTTTTTAAAAAAAATATTAAAATAAAATAAATTAGAATAGAGTTTAAAGTGTAAACTCTTTTTTCCAACCTAGATTACTATGTACACCACTAATCAGGCTTTAATAAGTTACTTGCCCCTGCAAGCCTATGTGAACAAATAGTTCAGGGGTAAAGAAACATCTCCCTTGATGCTTTGCCAGTATTATGGCGATAGAGCATTATAAAAGATGTAGTCCACAACGCCTGGATTGTTAAAGGGCACTATAGTGTTAATAGGTCACCCCCCCCGACCCCCACCCTCAGAGTCCCACTCCCGCTGGGCTCTAGGAGTAGGATGGGGTTAAACTCTTACCTTTCACCAGCGCTGGGCTCACTCGGCGCTGGGGGCTCTCCTTCCGACATAATCAGCTGAATGCACGGCAAGAGCTGCGTGCAGTCAGTCCATAGGAAAGCATTTTGCAATGCTTTCCTATGGACGCTGGCGTTTTATCATTGTGAAAAATCACAGTGAGAAGCGCCTGTCAATGAGACAGCCACTAGAGGCTGGATTAACCTATATGTAAACATAGTTTCTCTGAAACTGCTATGTTTACAGCAGGCAGAGTTAACCTTAGATGGACCTGGCACCCAGACTACCCAGGCTGCCTATAGTGGTCCTTTAAAGGTGGCCTCCCTTTGATTTATATCATACGCACCAGAAGTAGAGCACTCACTTGCTATACACAAACTTCAGCGCTCACAAAACACTAGTTTTTTTTTTGCTTTTTACATGTGACTTAGTTAAAAATTGGGAGTCACAGTATACGATCATACATTGCAGAAGCCTGACAATACCACAACCTCATTTTTGGCATATCCTATCATAACAACCCAATGCCTGCTCTTATAAGATTAACCCACTTACTCTGGGAAATCCTCCACCTGGGGTTTTCTGCAGTGCAAAGTTAAATAGAGACCTGATTGAAGTGCATGTGACAGGTACAAATCGAAGAGAGTTGGTCCTTGATTGCCAAATTTCATACAAGAAGTCTTTCAACTTTCATCCATTCTAAGGGTGCAGCAGGGGCCAATACATACAACACTTCAACTTTTGTAAGCTTAAAAGCCCTTATACAATATATATATTTGAATATTATATAAAGGTTTGTTGAAGTGGTGTATTAAATGGTCCCAGCAGCACCTTTCAAATGCAATGTGCAGCCCTCTTGTATGTAGAGCTATACACATACAATAAAAAAAGAAAAAAAAAAAAAAAGAGAAATGACTCCTTACCTTGTCTACTTGAGCCTGGGATGCTTGCTGCAATGTGTTTAGAACAACCTCTAGATATTTTTTAAATTCACCTCCAATGGCTAAAGCAATATCACCAAACACAGAAAGAATCTGTGGCTTCACAGAACGGTGAACATTCTCATTCTAGAAAGGAAACATAAGAATGGAGAGAGCATGTTAAGTCAGGGCTTGACAAGTTTGCTTGGAGCAAGGATATTTATAAAATATTTTGAATTTTCAACTACAAACATACAATTCTTAAAGGGACACTATAGTCACCAGAACCACTACAGCCCAATGTAGTGGTTGTGTCTATATTTTGTCAGAGAAAAGGCAGTGTTTATATTGCAGCACAATAACACCTCTAGTTACACACACTTGAGGTGGTTTCTAGTCCAGTGCTGCACAATGTGCAGCATCTACATTCAGCATTTCCACACTCTGCATGGAGGCACTGAATATTCCCCATAGAGATTCAGATTCAATACATCTATGAGGAGATGCAGACTGGCATCTGAAATAGCCTAACAATTTTTTCCTATTGGATTAAGATTGATTATCTCAGCCATGGTTATAAAGTCACATCGTGAGTAAAAACACCTTTTCCATAAGATCAGAGAGGCAGTCACACACAAATATTCTCTTTTCTTAAGTCCACCCAGCCTTTTGTAGAGCTGGCATGGATTTTATCCCAGGGGTCCTGAGCTGCTGCTTGATCCTGTACTCTTCAAGCGCTTCTCCCTTGCGCACTGTTTAGTGATGCAGGGCAGGGATACCACTGTAGGGCACACGAGGGAGCAGAGCCGCTTCTGCTGAACAGGCGGACAAATTGCAGACGCCAGGACAAAATTCCTAGTTGCCATGGCAAGCTTGGATTTGTCTAGCCCTGTGATAATTGAACAGTCACATCAAATGCAGGAGTGGGGAAGAAGTTCTAAAAAGGGTAGCATTTATCCATAAAATATAGGCCAATACAGTACAGCAATATTTCTCTTTTACAGTACTTCTACAAGGAAATGCCAGTTCACTACTGAACATCTGGTATTCACTAAATTAAGTCAGTGAGGGAACTGGGATTCCCAGTGACGTTCACGTGGATGCCACAGGAGGTGGTTCTAAAGCAAGTGACTTGCAAAAAAGAGCCCTACTTGGTCCATAAAGTAAGAATAAAAGGAACTATGATGTTTTCCTTCAATAAAAGTATTCTTCAAAACAGTCTTCAGAAGTTCATAATCAACACATAACATTCTGTGTGGTGCATGAACTGGTCATCATAAGACACTGCAAATATGAGTCACTAGCTCCTAAAAAGGGAGGTGATTGTTCCTCTTTTGAAGCAGTAATGCTCTATTACATTTCTCCATTGTTCTTACCCCTAGATTCTCCAGGAGAAGCTGCATGATTTCATCACAAAACGGCAGAATGTTTGTTTGCAGAGCACGACACAAGTCTCCAACAAGGCCTACAGTAGCCAAGCACACCTGTAAGGAAGGAATAATTTATAGGTTTGGGCTGCAATTCAATAATGGTAATACTACTCTAAGTCTCGTGTGCCTTGGACAAGTTCTGTACATATACACAACACAATCACAAGGCAGTTTCAGGGTTGGCTGTTTGAAGTGATAGCTAGAGAGGGCTTTAAACTCAAATTGTGAATTAAATATTAACACCTTTATTAGAGAATATAAAAAAAAAAAAAAGAAGATAATTGAGGGGAACTTCAGGTGTTGCTTCCCGGTTAAGTTTTAGAGTGTAACTAAACATAACAGTATATTTGTTAATTGTCCTTGTTTTTGTCAAGACAAACAAGATTTTAAGTGACCTATGTATTTGCAGTTTGGGTATCTGAGCCAACTGTCAATGAATGCATGAAGAGCGGTATGTTCTTGGCTCATCACATCACTTTGTTAAGCAAAAAGCCAAACTGCACAGATCTCGTTTCAATAACTTTGCAGTTCTGATTAGCTTCAGAATTCTAGAATCTAACTCCAATGAAACTAATCAGATAAGTTACATAAATGATGTCTGTGCACAGTCAACTTACAGTACACCACAAAACACTGATTGCAGAATTACCACGGCAGTTGGCATCATGATTTACATCTTTCATTTCAGCGCCAACATGACACGACTCAGAGCAGCACTACTGAAGACTGGATAAGAAAAAGTAGAGCTAGAGACCTGGCTCTTTATACTGAACCCGTGTGTTTAATGGGTTCAGAGTAAAAGGACATTAGTTACCTATACAATGCACACGGTCTCTGTATAAAGAGCCAGGTCTCTAGCTCTACCTTTTCTTACCCAGTCTTCAGTAGTTCTGCTCTGAGTCGTGTCATGTTGGTGCTGAAATGAAAGATGTAAATCATGATGCCAACTGCCGTGGTAATTCTGCAATACATATATGTATGTATCTCTATACTATAGACATTTGTATACTGTACAAGGACAACCATTATGGTTTGGTGTACATGGTGTCAGAGTCCACCAAGTCAGAAGATGGTGGTCACATAAAGGCATTCTCCAGTGCCAGGAAAACTTTTTCCCTCTCCCTCCCACCCCCCATCCCAATTTGCTGAATGGGTCAAAACCCCTTCAGAAACTTAAGGGAGTCCAGCGCCGATGTCCCTCGGCGCTGGCCAGACTCCACCTACTCTCCTCCCAAGCCAGCAGCGGGGGAGGCCTAATGCGCATGCGTGGCAATGGCCGCGCACGGGCATTAGACCTCCCCATAGGAAAGCATTATTCAATGCTTTCCTATGGGGATTTCGGCGATGCTGGATGTCCTTTCATAGCGTGAGGACATCCAGCGTGGCTTAAAACACTGTGTTCTAAAAACACAGAAGTCCCTCTAGTGACTGTCTAGTAGACGGCCACTAGGAGGAGGTCTTAACCCTGCAAGGTAAATATTGCAGTTTTTGAAAACGGCAATAATTACACTTGCAGGGTTAAGGGTAGTGGGAGTTGGTACCCAGACCACTCCAATGGGCAGAAGTGGTCTGGGTGCCTGGAGTATCCCTTTAAAGGGGTGGTTTCAAATTCCAGGAGCAGAGCCTTGAGCTCCACCTTAAGTCTTCAGCTGCCACAGCTCAGGAGAAAAAAAAATAAAAATAAATAAATAAATCTTGAAGCACACCAACGTTGGAAATATAGGTTTGTTACCAACGTTAGTGTTCTATCTAGATTTAGCAATCCCCAATAAAATAATGAAGATTTACTTACCATTAGGCCTATTCTAATTTCACTGTGGCTACCATTCCAACCCTGGCTGAAAAATATTATCACAGCCAATCTAATGCTTCTCCTTCGAGAAAGAGGGACCACTGCGCGTGCAACAATCAGCACATACAATAACTAAAAGCATTTCTATGGTGTTTTGTATAGACTCAAGGCACGGCACATCATCTTGTGCTTATTGATATTTTCTGCATCTGTACTGCTCCATGCATTCGTATGATTTAGCTTCTTACTTTTTATTATTCCTTAATGAAGGTGTTAAGCCAAAAATCCTATTATAAGGTCATCAACTAAATCAGAAGAGGGGACATATTTCAGGACAAAAAAAAAAAGCAAGCCTAAGCTTTAATAGTAGTGAATCAACTCAAAGGCCATCAACATACCTGATATTCTGCATAATTCTTCAGCCCAATGCCAAGGAAAGGTTTAAATGCCTCCATGTATTTAAGAAATTCTGCTCCCAGCACTGCATGAAATCACACACACCCATCAAGAAATTCCCTCTGATCTTTGCAATATGTTCCTACTTAGAGACAGACTAAAGACAATTTCACAAAAAAAAATTTCCACAAATTTTTATTAAAAAAGTGGAGAAATTTACCTTCAACCAAAGTGCTAACAGCCATGAGGGCATCCTCCTGTACCCCTCCGGAGCCAGCAGTACTTTGAAACATGCGAAGCAATGAGGCCATCACTACATCAGATATCTGCAGGGCATCCTGGGGTTGCACTTTCCGCAGCACATTCTAAGATGAACAAAATGTTTTTGTTCTACAGTTACATGGTTTAAGTATTGTAAAAATACCACAACATTAATCACAACAGAAGTGTAGATTTGTAAGTTTATTTATTGATGAGTGGAGAAGACAGACTAGCAAGATGTAGGCTAGAATAGCTGCTCCCCTCCTCAAAACAAGTAATCAGAAACTGGCAACACTGAAGTCTTCAGAAATTCATAATCAACACAGCATTGATTCTGTGTGGTGCATGAATGCTTCATCCTTTGACATCACCACCTTATATTTAATAGTAATAGTGTACTCAGCATGTTTTTTTTGTAAAACACTGCCATATTAGATTGACATACATCAATAACGTGAGCAAATCAGGACAACATTGTGGTGTTCAGAAGAGACATTTAGATCTAGATTTATCATTTAGGAGAATCCCTTACCTGTAGTGTAGCACAAAGAAGCGACTGGAGATCGTTAAACTGTATCCTGTCTGACGTGCTTTGTATGTGGGACTGAAAAGAAAGGAGAGGTGGTATAAGAACAAACTCCTGGCTTTAAAAAAGTCTGTCTCACACAGTGAATGCTCCTAAAGGAACAATCCACTGCCCAAAATAAATAAAAAAATAAAAATCACAATTTAGTAGATTTAACCCAAATGAAAACTAGCATGCAATTATTCATTTTTTTCTTCATTTGATGTATATCCAATAGCTTGCAAACACTGCTTAAAGTCTTTGCAATTTTTTTTTCACACACACACACACACACACACGCTTCACCCAAAGAGTACTTTAGGGGGTCTGCAGTGCCTACCTCCATCTGAAGTACTTGTTGCAGCCGTTCCATGATCACCAATGTGGTTTTCTGCACAGCAGGGTAGCAGTCCTTGGCGCTGTTCTTAACTATTTCCATTAATGCTTCATATGCAGCACTTCGTAAGTTGTTCTGGTGCCCATCGGGTCTACAGAGGAAAAATTATTAATTTTTTCATATATGTGTAAAGAAACCTGACAAAGAGGTGTACACTTAAAGGATTATTATAACCCTTTTAAAATAACCGCTTCATTTACAATACACCCACTTAAAAAGCTGCTAAATTAAGTAATACCTTACCTGGAATCCGGTGCCGATGGAAGCTCCCTGCACTGGTTTCAACTCCTTGCCAGACATGACTGCTACCCTCACAAAGTCCAGTCAAACTTTTCAAAGAAAAGAATTTGATTGGACCCTTCTCAATGGCTCAGAGCGCATATGCTCTGAGCTGGGAAGGAAGTATAAAAAGTGGAGGAGGAAGAAACAAAAAAGGTATTAGAAAAATAAGGAGGTGGGAACAGCAGAGAGAAAATGCCTATTGCCCATGTGCCGACAGACTATATGCACAGATTTAACATTAGGTAACCTGTCTGCCTTTGTCATGTGCGGCCAGCGGTGAAGCTAACCCCTGGCACAAAAGTGAATATATATCTCTGTACAGCATTTCAAGAAGAAATGCTGCAGATTCCTTCCACCATGACAACTTCTAAAACCAGAAGAGGTCATGGTGGTCAGAGTAACCTTTAATTTAAAAAAAAAAAAAAAGGAACATTCCGTTAGCTAGAACAAATAGATTTGACAGGTTTTGCTATTGAATCGTTTCTTGGGGGGTTATATTGCCCTCTTCTTACATACATTCTTCCTAACTCACATTTGTACACAGCTCAGCCACTGATAACACTGGTCAGAGAGCCGAGCTGCTGTCACACAGACATGTATTGTATTCCCGTGTATGTTTTCTAAACAGTACTTTCATAGAAAACTAATTGTGGCATGAGAAACAGGCAATTAAAGCACAGTTTAGTAAACATTAAGAGGTAGGAAGTGATAATTACAACCAGCATTTCAGTTGCAATAGGAAACAAATACAAAATGATGTGCTCCATTTTCCCCCCCGTCAGTAGAGACTAAAAGAAGTAAGGTCTGCATGAAGAGGCAAAGCTGCACTGGAAGCCGCTTTTGTTAGTTTACAGCACTAAAGGCTATGGGAGATTGTCTGCTCTCTGTTAATGTGCTGACTGCTGGCATTTCTGTATCTTGGTGGAAGTTTGTTAATTTACACATCTCATTTTATTTCATCAGCTAGAGCTACACCCTATATACACACATTTCGACCAAGGAAAATACTGCAGGGCATAATGCAAAAATAAAGACTATTTTAGATATTGTCTTGTTCAAGGATGTGTACAAGTGCTCCCTTAGATGCAGATGCAGGTTCCCAAGAGCCCTACACACCTGCTCCAAAATATTTGATTTAAACTGGTCTAAAATTACCTGGTAGCAAGAAGAGAAAGTCTTCAGATATTCACAGCAAGGTCTGGGTCACCAGACTTTAGATAAAAAAATGGTGTTAGGAGCCACATTCAATCCCAGCAGCCACCTGGTGCTCTGGAGTAGAACCAGCAATCCCACAACGACAAAGCAGCACAAGCAATTATCCAGGCAGTCAAGGTGTTCGACTTTAGATCAAAGCTTTTGCAGGGTTTCCATGTTCCCCTATTTCAACCCTGCAGGTGTAAACATTGCCATTGTGCAGGAACAGCAATGTTTACATGCTTTTAGTGGTGGTCACATAGGAGGATACTAGAGGCACTTCTTCCGAAAAAAAAAGCACGCCAAATTTCAAATTCTATGGACTGAGTCCATCTAACTGGCAAAGCACCTTGCTGTTCATGCACACTACTCTCCCAATAATTTCCTTTGGGAAAGCATAGGATTGAGATCATCAAGCTATGTGATCTCACCAAAAGAGGTGGGGCCAGCCATGGTAAGAGCAGCGCACATAGAATAAGTAGTAATACCGTATGTGAAGAAAATCCATTTTATGGACTTAGTTCGACTGTTTCGTTCTCCCCATCCCTCCCGCCTTAAAATACACCAGTTTAAACCCTTAATAACTGTCATATTTTCAAACTCTGACCCTTATAACTCATTTTTCTTTTTTCCTCAGAGCAGGAGTTGTTATACTGCATGAATACTGTTGCTTTGTGTGCCATTAAACAGATCTCTACCCAGCATTAAGCCTCGGCTCATGTGTGAGGGGTTATGCTATGCTTGTGTCTGCACTCTGCCTGGAAGGATTATTCGCTAACTACTGGGAGAAAGGGAACCCAAGACAGTCAGAGAGGGTTGGACCGTCACACCGTAGTTAACCTTTCAGGGTGGGGTGTCACCTAAACTACGACCAGGACACTATAGCATCAGGAATACACATTTAAGCTGCTTACATGGAATAATCTACTAACTATGGGAGATAATGGAAATTCGAAACATGCTAATGTCCATGCACTCACCTGTCTGTGGTCTCCAGCAATTTCTGCACAATCACTTCAAATGAGCTGGACAGGCAGTAAGATGCAGGTTCCTGTTGTTCATCTGTCACATCAGCAGCTTCATAGGCAGCTTCAGCCAGACTGGAAAAGGCCTGAAAATACACACATTTAAGCAAACACTTCTGCACACCTAAAGAAAAACAGACTCCAATGTATTTAAATTAACTGCCTGTGAACTAATGCACCTCAAAGCCAAAAGGTTCCAATATCCTTACCCAGCAGACATTGGTTGCCACTCTGGGTTCTGCCCCAAGTCCCTCTATGAGGCACTGCAGAAGAGGGGCCAGGTACATATCATTGATGGCTGCCTCTGGCAAGAGCTCACATATCCGGCCCACAGTCCATGCAGTTGTGTCCCTAACCACCACGCTGGGATCCTTCATTAGTTCAATCAATGTTGGCATGGCCTGAGGAAAATAAAATAGGTCTGGTTAATAGGCAATCTAGTCCACAAATATCAAAGGGGAAAATACTTAGAATTATGCCAAATAAAGTATTAAGCTTCCGTGAGAGGATAGGATTGTGGCAAACCTTTCAAAGTGATCTTCAGAAAGTCATAATCAGCACAATACATTATGCGTGGTGCATGAACCTGTCATCATTAGACAAAGGCAATAGGGTAAATGCCACATTCCTCTCCCCAAAAAAAAACAAACCACAGACTGGCCACTCACCTGTATGACAAGAGGTTTGAGCTGGTTGGCTTCTGGCCCTTCAAGGATGCAACCAAAAGCCATAACTGCAGCATCTCTGTAACGCCAATCAGGATTCTTAATATGTTCTTTAATAAAAGGTAAGACATGGGGTACAATGTCATCCTCACAGCAGGTAGCAAGCAACATGAGGCACACTCCAGCAGCTTTGCATGGGTTCCAATCATCATCGTCATCGTTCTCGTCCTTTAAAACAAAGAAAAAAAATTGTAAAAATATTTCATGCACAGTCACTTGCCCTTATCTACACACTTATCTATACACTTATCTACAGGGCCCAGAACTGTAAAGCAGTAATTTAATGCATCAAATGTTAATATAATGTTGCTAACCTGCTTTGTGAGGGTTTGTGTCAGGATGGGGACCAGGTACTGCAGGGCACCTTTAGCGTAGAACTTGCTTGTGTGCTCTGGAGGTCTTCCTTGTTCAGCTGCCTGAAGGGACAAAATAATCTCAAAGTCAGAACCTCTGTTCCTCTGAAATATGACAATTTTACATGACTTTTTAAACATTTACAAATAAATCTATAAAACATATCTGAAATAGAATATACTTTGCATTTTTTCCTTTAATATATTGGATATACATTATATTAAAAATTTGAATTAGCCAATGTTAAAACAAGCCAGTTAATTTTCTTTTGCATACCATTACCTACAGACTTTTTAAAAAATAATTTATACCTCATTCTATATTTTTACTTTAGGCGAAGCTTGATTGCAGCATAAACCTGTAAACGTATTTCATTCCCTGGCAGTAGAATATTCAAGTCTTCAGAGTTTCATAATCAACACAGTAATATTTCTGTGTGGTGCATGAACTTGTCATCATCAGACAGATATGTTTAACTCTTTACTGCCATATCACAATGGATTCATTTTTGTCAATTTAACTCATTACCTTTAAATTTAGGTTTGCAAAACTATTCAGAAAAAAAAATCCCAAAAACTAGGTTTTGGGGTGTGTGATTTTACAGAGAGCAGTCATGGTAAGTGCAGTGATGTGCTGCTATGTATGGCATTCACCACATAGGTTTGATCAGCTCTAGAGTACCAGAATACATCATTATGGCCATTCATTTAGGTTATTTCTTCCTCACATACATTGCAGAATAGCAAATTGGAGTATGTGAAGGAAGTCAAACCACGTGTCCTCTTCTAAGTCCCAGAAAAACTATATAGGACAGCTAGTAATGGGTCATAATACAATCACTCCAGTAGACTACTTGGGAATTTCAAACCTTAACACAAGTAAAGAAAGCAAGATATGGCTCAGTTCATATTTTATGGTTTATTGGCCAGAAACCAGAAAGCAAATGAGAGGAAAAGGAGACCAATAAGGATTGTGGTAAGGGATATACTAATTGTGAAGTATCAGACTTTCTTCAGAGATCCAGAAAAGCTATGCAGAACTACAGTTCTATCCTCCAATACAATGTTTCTTAGAGAACTGTACACAAAATGTTAAAGGTCGTTCTGCTTAGTATAATCATCCCCTTAAGGCATTTTCATGTAAACACTGCCTTTTCAGAGAAATGGCAGTGTTTACATTGCCCTATATGGACACTTCTCAGATGGCCACTGGAGGTGTTTCACAGGGTCTGTGCACTGCAGTTTAGAGTACTTTTCTCATAGAGATGCACTGATTCAGTACCTTCTTGACAATTTCAGCCAACCCAATACCTTCACTATGAGAAAAACTATTGGGTTGGCTGAAATAAAAAAAATTTGATGTCAGCAAGGAAGCGGGACTGGGAAACCGCCGGCAGACCCACGCGACGATGGAAATAAGGTAAGTTATTACCTTTTAAAGGGGCTAAGGGAGAGCAAGCCACCAAAATGGTGGTTTTAAAACTATAGGGTCAGGAATATAGATCTGCGTCCCGGTCACTGTAGTGTTCCTTTAATTGTGAATATAATTGTACAAATGTATGTTATACACTGCATAAATGTATCAATGCAGTCTTTAATTTTTGTACTACGCTATGCATCTTTACCTCCAGGTAAGCAACAAAAACTTACTTCTGATGCTTCAATTGCAAGGTCCATCTCCTCATCACAAACGTTGGACCAAAACTCAATACCCTGAAGTGCAACTTCATCTATTTCATTCTTCATCGCCTCTACAGTGATCTGCAAAACAACCATGGAACAAACATCAGAGCAATTTAAAAAAAAAAAAAAAAAAGGGTTGTTGATCCAAGGAGAAATGGGATTGCAATTATGGAATCAAGATGGAATTTTTTCCCCTTTCTGTGGCATAATTGGAAATTGCTATAATTGGGTTTGCGCCTTCTTTTGGATCAACAGCATAAATGAGTTTCAAGGTTGAATTTTGTTTTATAGTAGATGCCTATGCAACTATGCTGAATAGCAAATATATACTTACAGCAAACAGCGCAGGCCCCATATAAGTCTCCATGTACTGATAGTACAGAGACATGATCTTTACAAGATTCTGCAATGCAGCCACTCGTACCTACAATAAAGCATAATGATCATTGTATGAGAATGGGAAAAAAAAAATATAATAAAAAAAAATTCTATTTGGGTTACCAATATTAATACTGACCCTAGTATCCGGACATTGTGTGGCTTCACAGACCACCTGCATAATATAGTGTCTTTCAGTCTGAAAGAAAGCGCAAATAAATATTACAGCAACATACATTCAACTCTATGCATTACTGGACTGATTACTTATGTTGTTGGAGACCATCAATTTATTTAACCACATTATTTTTTGGTCTCCATTACCAACTTTAGAATCCACAGAAGATACAACTACTTAACCATAAAACTAATTACTCTGTATTACATGAATTTCAATTTCTACTAGCACCACATCAAAGCTGGGGATCAGAACACAGGCAGAAGTACTATTTGGAGACAAGGTTGTAATTGTGTGATGATTTATTAAATCATTTCAAATATTTAAGTGACGGATGGATGCGTAAAGATTTGATACAAGTGACAACGAAATTCACCATATGTACATTTTCACAAGATTTAATATTGGTCAGCATAACATGCAAATGCTAGTAAGATCAGTAGTGGCAAGAAGAATCTGTTTTCACACGGCAAAAAACAGGATTTCAGTATCACAAGTTAATTGAATTCAGGTAATACTAAACTGGAAATAGTTTCTACATATTCCTCCAAATCTTTCCTTTTGCGAATGAGCATCTGCTTCACTTAGGCACCATTCATCAGAACAAAAGTGCTGAGCAAGGTGTTGACATCAGCCGCTGATGAAGGGGCATAGAGAAGCAGAGGGTGTCTGTGCAGCACATTAAATCCATTGGAACAGTGATGTCCTGAAAACAATGACTGGTTCATGAATCTCATCTACATGCTGCCAGATCAGCAATTTCAAACATTCCCATAGCCACACACACATTTTAGCATTATATCAACCACCTTAGAGAGCTTGTAACCAAAGTAATGAATTACGCGCCAGACCAGTTAATACATCCTAGGCATCCTCTACGTTAAAGAGTAATTATAGGCAACCAGACCACTTCAGCTCATTGCAGGGTCTTTTGCACTTGGTGCTGCAATGTAAAACAATTTAGATCCAGATAAACTGCAAAGTTTGTATTGCAGCACTAAGTCTGTCTTCAGTCGCTGTCTCCAAGACCACTGGGGGAGTTTCTAAGATCGAAACGGACATTTGGTCCGTTATGTGACACTGGACGTCCTCACTTTGCATGAGGACACCCAGCATCAGATTTTCCCCATTCAATGCTTTCCAACAGGCAGGTCTAATGCGCATTTCCCGGGCATGCACATTAGTGCCCTCTCATTATGGGACATCGGTGCCGGGTTAAGGTAAGTTAAGAATTTTCACCCTTTATTTAACGTTGTGGGGGAGGGGAGCGATAATGCCAAGAACACAGCTTTGCATTCCTGGCACTATAAGTCAGCTCACATACATTTATAAACACTATATAACCTGTGCAAACAGCCAACATGAGTAGAACATTAATCCCTATAACTAAAAAACACTGAGCACCAGAACCACTACAGTTCAACATGTTCTGGTGTCAAAAGAATGTACTTTCAGTCTCTCAATTGTGAACAATGATTTCTCTGCATAGTAGTTTCCTCCATAGGGAAACACTGGATTGGCTGAGATCATCATTGATTATCTCAGCATTGGAATGGAACGCTGTGCATGTTGAGAGCAGTAAGACGCAGGCTAAAAAGTAAATGTTTCTTGTATATCATTTCCGGGCTCCATGTAAGCTTAGAACAGTATAATGTTGGAAATGCAAAGTTTCTAATGCATTAGAAAACCTTTAATGTTTTTCATATTAAGATCTCTAATGGGTGTCCTACACCAATCCTCAATGAACAGCAGTATCTTAAGGATAACCTGCTTCCGTTTAGAAAGCTCAGTAATTATCTTTTTCTACTGTACAGTTGCTTGGGCCTTGTTACTAGTCCATCTGTGCTCAAAAAGGGAAAATCCTGGTTATGTAATTTTAGGTAACTGACAACTACTACAGTAAGTACACAAAAGCACCGATACCTTATCTATGTCCAAATATGCCACTTGCCATACAAGTATAAACAGTCTTGGTGAGGAATTTTTTTTAATTTAGCAGAGGCCACCAAAATGTGGCTTTGGGAGGTGGAGGCTCCTACAAAGAGCTTTGATTCCTCTAAGCATAGTTATCCAGCTGCTATCATTGTAATGTAACATGAGTAAGTGACCTGCTTAACTGCATGACAACCACCAGGTTGCTGTGCTGAGAAGAAACATATTCAAAGAATTTTAGCACACTATAGACAAAAAACAATAATTCATTTGTAAACACGAGAGGTGGGTACAAACACATCTGCAGAAAATTCTATATAAACATGTATATTCTATAAAACATACTGCACACTAAACTAGCAGGAGTGGGTCATAACTGATTAGCAGACAAGTTAAATGGCAGAAGAGTGAAACGTAATATATTAACATGCAATCTAGAGTTTACAAGGAGATTAATGGACCTCAAACGACAACACTCTAAAAGAGGCATTTAAGAAATAGGTCAGAATGAGGCATTTAAGAAATACACCTGGGAACCCATAGGCCTTGTTTATCACCTCACAGGATCAATTACATGCATGACCAATATACTTATCAGTCCTGCCCAGTGTTTTACTTACCTCCTTGTCAAAGTTGGCTTTGGTAAACTCCAAAGAGTTTAGCAGGGCATTGGTAGCTGCCAGTCTAACATTGTTGCTGGGCTCCTCTTTCCTCATTCCTTGGATAATTGCAGTCAGGATTTCATTGGATTTGTGCTGAAGTTGCTCAGGGTCCTATGAGAAAAGCAGAACAAAACAGTTTGAGAATGTAAATCCACAGATATTAGATGGTTCAAGATGAGCTGGACAACTCGGTTGAGATTACGAGCAAAAACACCATCTGATAAAAAAAAATTTAAAAAAAATACCACAAAACACATACCAACACAACCGTGTAAAACAATTTTATATCTAAAACATACTTTAACTTCTTCTGCACCTTAGCAGAGATGCAGCCTATATGGTAGTTATAATACAGAAGTGTAAATTCAGTATCAATTTAGCTGAAGGAGTTGTGTCTGACAAAACAATGGTTGACCAAAGCAACCAAACTGCACAAACACAAAGAAGGGAGATGTAGATTAGAGCACCACTTTACTACTAATGGGTCTATAAGGAACACATGAAAGCAGAAACAGATATACTTGGGTGCCAAAAAAATAAATTAAAATTCACTAGAGTAAGTTTTAAAGTAACACGAAGTAAATTTCAAATTCACTCTAGTGAATAACCCCCATGTCTGCGCATATTGCATTCAGTGGGTACATCTAAACTTATATATAGCATGTTAATCAGATAATTATATACACACACACATTATGAACACTATCCAAAGCTGAAAAAAAAAAAAAAAACAGCATAGAGCTGACTGAAGGGCAATACCACCAAGATCAGACCAGAGTTGTCAGATTAGCTGCATGTTTAAGTGCCACACCAGCAACATGTAGTCAATTAACCACAGGTGTTCCCTTGTAATAAACCATTCAACTTTGGCAGCTTATGAATTTTTACAAAGTGCTGCTCCTCACTTTTCATGTACTTTAGGTTAAAATGTAGAGGTTGTTTGTGTGAATGGAAATATTGTTGACCTAGCAACTTTAGCTGCAACTGATACATCCAGAACACAAACATCTGCATATAAACTGTTTTTTAATTTGTGTGACTAAATATATTTCATTACAGATTTATTAAATTATAATATACTATATTGTTCATCTTCTATGCTGAAGAGATAAAGAGGAAAACATGTTTTTCAAATGACTAGCAATAAAAGTGTAAGTGTTAAAACAAGCCAGTTAATTTTCTTTTGCATACCATTACCTACAGACTTTTTAAAAAATAATTTATACCTCATTCTATATTTTTACTTTAGGCGAAGCTTGATTGCAGCATAAACCTGTAAACGTATTTCATTCCCTGGCAGTAGAATATTCAAGTCTTCAGAGTTTCATAATCAACACAGTAATATTTCTGTGTGGTGCATGAACTTGTCATCATCAGACAGATATGTTTAACTCTTTACTGCCATATCACAATGGATTCATTTTTGTCAATTTAACTCATTACCTTTATGAGTACTTTTCTCATAGAGATGCACTGATTCAGTACCTTCTTGACAATTTCAGCCAACCCAATACCTTCACTATTGGGTTGGCTGAAATAAAAAAATGTTGATGTCAGCAAGGAAGCGGGACTGGGAAACCGCCGGCAGACCCACGCGACGATGGAAATAAGGTAAGTTATTACCTTTTAAAGGGGCTAAGGGAGAGCAAGCCACCAAAATGGTGGTTTTAAAACTATAGGGTCAGGAATATAGATCTGCGTCCCGGTCATTGTAGTGTTCCTTTAATTGTGAATATAATTGTACAAATGTATGTTATACACTGCATAAATGTATCAATCATAAGTGCAGCTTTTTGAAGTATTTACACTTACAATATCCTGGCAGATGTATCCGATAGCTTCCAGTGTTGACTCTTTCATATGTTCCGTACTGTTCGGGTCGGTCACATTGGCAACCAGTTGTGGGATTAGTTGCGGCCATTGGTTTACAGGTATTTCTGCACATGCAATACCTGCAACACATTGTGATGCTGAGCTGGGCCTGTAGCTCTCTGTGCCCAATGTCCGCAAAACCTGAGGAAACATGGCACAACATTGTCACACAGGAAAGCTGATCCATTTTATTCTTCTAATATGTGCCACCAACAACTTACAAATGTTTTGATTTCTCGACGGGCATTTGCATCAATTGCTAGCCAGCGTTGCTGATACTGTGCCTTCACATCTGGATCTTTTGAGGTCAGAGAGTTCTTAATCTGCAGGCCAGATGCAACTCTGGCTACCTGACTGTTTGCAGGATTTGCTAGGACCTTGGAAAGTTCCACCAAGAAAGTTGGCTAAACAAAGAAAAAGAAAGTTTAAAATAAAAAAAAAAAAAAAAAAAAAGTTACACACATTTTAAACATGATCTTTGTTCTTTTAAGTGGAGAACATTTTCTAACTAGGAAGGGAGATGCATTGAGGAGTTAAACCAAAGTACCCCAAGATGGCAACTCATTTTTAAGCCAGTCATCCTCTGAATTACAAGTAGAAAATAAAATGTCTACACGGGGTTGTCAGCTTTTTCTAATGTAAATAGACCATTCATGCTTTCTATTGAGGATCAACCTATTATTGAGAGCAGATACTGATAATATGCAAGCTTTCAGGCAGATAGCCGATAACTTACCAATACATATATACACACATACTCACAAATCACTGTTAAAAGGAAACTCCAGTGCAGTTTTCCTGGCACTGCAGATCCCCTCTCCCTCCCACCCCTTCAGTGACTTACCACGGCGCTGCTTCTTCCTCCGCTGCTCCTTCCAGTGATTGCGTCTGCCAGTGGGCGAGACTGATCCCGCCCACGGGCCAGGGAGACCTAATGCGCATGCGTGGCAATGCTACGCATGCGCATTAGAATTCCCATAGGAAAGCATTGAAAAAATGCTTTCCTATGGGGAATTGAGAGATCCTGGAGGTCCTCACACAGCATGAGGACGTCCAGCGACGCTCTAGCACAGGTTTCCTGTGCTAGGGACACGGAAGTGCACTCTAGTGGCTGTCTAGTAAAAGTGAGCACTTCCAGTCAGTCCAGCAGGGTACAAGAAACTGAAGCTCTTGTACTGCAGTCCGCTCGATCACGCTACACTGAGTGACCTGTAGGGGGGGTGTGCTGTGCGCTTCCTTCCTGCAATTCACTATTGTATTGCCCCCATAATCTGTGCACCCTAAAGCACCGCCGCTTCCCATTATAGCCAATATCAGTATCTATAATGGCGGATACCGATATTTGCCAATATCCGGAATATCGGCCGAACCTATAAATCGATCTTTCCCTACTTTCTATAACAGTTGCTGGCATTGTCAACAGCCCCATAAAAAACTGCTGCAAGACATTAATCTCACAGATAACTCCACAATACATTGTATAGTCAGATGTCTCTTTGAGCTCTCCTTAGAGGAGCAATTTACTTAAAGGGTTATTCCCACCACCATTACCACTTTCATGATTTGAAGTGGTGGTGGGAATTTGTATGTACAGTGGTTCTGCTGCACAAACAGAAGTCTGCACACATGGCTTAATGTCAATGGACGTACTGAGCTTACCCTTGAGAAGCATGGATGTCCCCATTGTCCAATATTTTCAGCCCTGCCGGCCAGTCCGCTCAATACGACGGCATGTCAGATCGCGCAACGCAGTGTTTGGAAATTAGCCCAGTGCTAGATTCTGGGTAAGTATGAATCCTTTTACTTTAATTAGTAGTGCCCAAAAGGGCATTTTAAATTGGAAAAACACGCTAACTCCTCAAATGCCAAAAGGAGTAACCCTTTAACATAAACGGTATTCCATTTTTGATGGTGTCACGTTATAACAATGTAAAGTATACTATGTGCTTGTTATGCAGTTACACAATAAGGATGCCCAATGGTTGAATGCGTGTACTTAAAGTGGCATTGTCACCTTCCTCTGCAAAATGATTCTTTCACAAAGAGAAAATTCACTGAAATTCCAACCCAGGAAAAAAAGAAAAGAAAGGAGGATGGGTGGTGGGAGAAGTTTATTTCCATTTTTCCTATGCCTTAAATTGGGCAGAGCTACAGCGGTCAAGCAAAAGTGACAGTTGCAGGGATGTTAGCTCTATCTATGGAGGATCCCATGTTATACTCTACAGACCTCAATGCTGTATTCTCGTGCATGCATGAGAGTACAGCAATGAAAGACGCTTGGCAGCACCCACAAGGGACAGGATCAGATGAGTAAAACTCACGTTTGCCTGCCCCCCACAATATGCAAAGTCCCCAGGCAGTTACAAACCCGCTTAGGATTCAAACCACACCCAGTAGCCAAAACATGTGAGAACTTATGGCAGTGCCAGGTTTACTATAATCTGCAGATTCTTGAGCAAAAAAAACCCAAAAAAACCACAACAGACATGTACTGCATATTTCAAGTTCTCTAAAGTGACCATCATAATATAATTTAAAGGTTACTATAGGCACCAAGACAACATTAGCTGAATGAAGCAGTTTGGGTGATAAGACCATGCTTGTGTAGTCACACTGCTCAATTCTCTGCCAGTTAAGAGTTAATGTTTACGTAGCCCTAGCCACGCCTCCTCTGACTATGCCTGACACAGCCTGCATTAAAAAGGGTTTCATTTTTAATCAGATGTATACTTAAGAAGTTATCTCCTGTAAATTGAACTTTAATCACATAGAGGAGGCTCCTAGATGGTCTAGTAGGTTAACAGAGCAGCAGAAGTTCTAAATAAAACAGAATATGCAACAAAATGAAGTTTAAACATTAGATCTCTTTGTACCGGATGTGTTAAGAAAAGCTGTGTAAGCCACATACATTGAAAATAGACTTGGGCTTCATAAACAAAATTAACAAAACTTCTAAAGATCAGTTAACCAATGAGAATGTGGGGGCATGATATATACACACACACACACACCAAAACAAACTTACCGGTAATTAAGCTAAATGTTTTGGTGCCTAGAGTTTCCCTTAAAGGACCACTATAGTGCCAGGAAAACACTCGTTTTCCAGGCACTATAGTGCCCTGAGGGTGCCCCCACCCTCAGGGTCCCCCTCCTGCCCGGCTCTGGAAGGGGGAAAGGGGTAAAAACGTACCTTTTTCCAGCGCTGGGCGGGGAGCTCTCCTACTCCGTTCCTCCTCCTGGGCTGAATGTGCACGCATAGCTTTCCTATGGACGCTTGCGTGCTCTCACTGTGAAAATCACAGTGAGAAGCACGCAAGCGCCTCTAGTGGCTGTCAATGAGACAGCCACTAGAGGATTAGGGGGAAGGCTTAACCATTAATAAACATAGTTTCTCTGAAACAGCTCTGTTTATAAAAAAATGGGTTAACCCTAGAAGGACCTGGCACCCAGACCACTTCATTAAGCTGAAGTGGTCTGGGTGCCTAGAGTGGTCCTTTAACTATTTCATAAAGATATAATCTTTCTGAAATGACCATATAAACTGCATTGAAATTTCACTTCAGAAAGTAGTATTACTTTGTCTTATCGTCATGCTTGAAGTTTAGGTCAGAATCTATGCAAGTTTAGTCAATTCCCAGAACACTTACTAGAAGCAGCTGTAGAAATCTGGGATCTAGCATATCGCAAGAATGTGGGATCCTCCATAAGCTTATGTGCTGCACATATGGACGAAGCAGCACGTACAGGGAAGAACTTTAAGTACCACTAGTTTATCTCCCACCTTTGGTTGTTGGAACATATTGAGCAGACCACCACTTTGGGTTTTTTGTTTTTAAAACAAAATATGCACTAGGTTACCAAGTGTCTTTATAGAATTACAATAGAGTCATTCATTAAAAGGAGAAAGGAACTCCACAAACACCATAACGCCTACATTTGTACTGTATTGTTTATGGTACCAGGAGTGTATTGGTTACGGTTCTTTGATTGTTCCTTTAGTATGGCAAAAATAAGTGACGAGCTAAAACCCTAGCAAATATAAAAAAGGTTTGATATTAATATTAGTAAAGTATTAGTTCAACATCTGATTCCAGAACAAGGGGATCATGAAGCATCAGAAGTTGTGTGCAGGCCTGCACCTATCCCATATATATGAATGCAGCAACTTCTGGAAGCTGGGCTGAAATTAGAACCCTGTATTTTTAATTATCTTTGCAAAACACTACATTTTAAAAGTCAGTCTCTAAACCGCATTAGAAACAGATCGAACCAGGACTGCCATTATACATAAGTTACAATATGAAATATGTGAAAACCTATTTAATGCAGCTCTGTCACTTCTGCGTATTTCATAGAGATGATTTATTTGGATTGCATTGAAATTTAAATGAAATTCCAATGCTGTCAGACTGAATATTTCATATAAATTATAAGACAATATAGTGACTACTTGGTCTTATAAGCAAGCATAATGTTGAACAAAAAAGACAGTGCTCTATTGTTAACTTTTGTCCAATCCCAGCAGCCATCAACAATGACTGCTGTGGATTTCAGGCATGCTCTCATTCATCACGAAATGCGACCTATGCAGACTCCAGCGGTCATCAGACCTCAAATGTTGCGCACTCGTGAATGTGCAATATTACATGACTTTTACAGCTCCGGTGAGATGAAATTGAAGGAGCCGAAGGTGTGTAGGGAGATTGCAGAGGCAATGTACAAAATCAGGTAAGTAAACCCAACTCCCTCTGACTGCACTCCATGGCCAATGGACTAACCAGATACACCACCTTTGACTGTAGGCATCTACACTTACTGTTAGCCTTAGTGATCTTAGCTACTAGATTTGGGATAGGGAGTGGAGAAAGCTGAAGTGAATGGAGACCAAATTTAAGTAAAATATTCAGCAGATTCAAGATCTGAAAATCAGTTCTAGCATTTATCAGACCATACGTCAAGAGAATGCAACAAATCAATTTCCAATTGAGAGAGGCACGTCCTACACCCGGTTTAGAAAATCACAAGCAGAACTTTATGACTAAAGGATAGCCATCTACTAATCTGTTTGCATTGATGAATTATTATGTGGAGGTAAAAATTTACTGAATTTGGCAAAGACCAGTCTCTAGAATGCTTGACAAAATAAAAGTGTAGTGGATGTTGCCATTTATATTTAATGCAGGGCAAATAATATTCAAATAATCACAAGGGGGTTTGCACATGTACTAGAGGTCTAACATAATATAAGGATATAATGCATCACCATATTTTGATATGGTTGCAAGTTTATTTCCAAGATTTTGGGAAAGCATGCTCTTACACCGATTTGCTGGCTATACTGTAACATGTAATCTGACCAGTGAATTAAAGTATAAATGTTCCCTTTCCAGTGACAAAGTGTTTCAGGACACCATGCAAATGCTTAAAGGAGCACTATAGGATCAAGAACACAAACATGTATTCCTGACTCCATAGGGTTAAAACCACCATCTAGCCACCCTGGTCCCCTCATGCCTCTCAAAATATAGTAAAATCTTACTTTATTGAAGACTGCAGCTGCTTACTTTGTCCCCATTTCCTTTAGACCTGCCCACTGCCTGCTGACATCAGCAGAAGTGGTAGCCTCATCCAATCATAATGCTGCCCCATAGGATTGGCTGAGACTGACAAAGAGGCAGAGCCAGCACACTTCAAACACAGCCCTGGCCAATCAGTATCTCCTCAGAGATGAATTGAATCAATGTATCTCTATAAGGAAAGTTCAGTGTCTGCATGCAGAGGGAGGGGACACAATGTTTGGATGCATTTTAGGCAGCCACGATCCAGGAAGGATCTCTAACAGCCATCTAAGGACTGACCAGTGAAGTTATCACCTGGCTGTAATGTAAACACTGCATTTTCTCTGAAAAGACAGTGTTTACAGCAAAAAGCCTGAAGGTAATGATTCTACTCACTGGAACAAATTTCATAAGCTGTAGTTGTTCTGGTGACTATAGTGTCCCTTTAAATTAAGTTTTCTAGAGTAAGGACCACCATAAATATATAGCCTGAAATGTAATTTAGTGCAAATAACCATTATGACACCAAACCCTATAAATGTCTAATTATTCTGGAAGAAATCTACTTTCCTCAAAGATTGCTTGTGATACTATTGTTGAGTATCACAACAGTTCCCACCATAAATGAGGACTGTGTTTTCCACTACACCTCACTGAAGTAGGAAGATGTATTTGCAAATTGCTATTAAATAGATAGACAGAATATCTTGCTCTCTCGCTATATATCTATATATCCTAGAAACTTTACGAGCAACTTGAAGTCTGTCTTACTTCATTCTATTGTCATAGCCTAATCCGCTACAGATGGATTACAGAAGCAGAACTTTTAATTCTAATATTTATGAATATTCTAGCTGAATGACTTCTCAACCGAAGTTCACAGAGTTTATTTTAAATATGTAAGAATACGATGCCCATCTTTGTCAAGATAACCAGCATTAGACATGTGGTTACAATTTGACAAGTTGCATCGTAGAATATTTGATTGATATTCTAATGTATAATATTTGAAGTGTCTATAAGGGTCAGCTATTTTTGTTTATACACAGATCCAAAAAAAAAAAAAAAAGTTTATGACCTGAGATTTTCTGAATATTCACCATAACACGTCAATGAATGAAGAAACTGGTTCAATTTAACAACTTCAAATAATACAATAAACATCCTTCACCATATTAGCAGAAGTAAAACAAACCAAAAAAGCATAAAACAGGCTGCAGATATTGACAAAAGTTATGAAGAAATCAATACTGTATGTAATCCTTTACCTAAGGAAAGAGTTAACATGAAAGAATGCATTTTGCTTTTCGATACAATTGGTCTTCTACCCCATGTCCCTTTAGGTAGGATAAGTAATTGATGGCGAACCCTTGACACTCAAGGTTAAAAACTATTTCTCGTGCATTAAAAGCAGAACAACAACAACTTAAAATCTTGCAATACAGCTTAGATTCCAAGTGCCTGGCATTGGTCAGGCAGCTTAATAATATGCAGGCACGTTCAAGCCGCTGTAACTGCCAAACATTTAGTTTTGGTATACCCTAACCACCCACACTTCAAGAATACAACTCAAATAGAGTCAATATTCGGTGGCCGGTTATATGTTGGCAGCCATGTTTCACACAAGGTCCATAAACCACAACGGGCAGCTTTTATGTCAAGCAGTATTTATCATATGGGAACACCTTAATACAAATGGGGGCATAACATAGTCGCTAATGACTGGCCAAGTAATATAGGAAGCATGGCCCTCATGAGTTGTTGTGTCAGAAGCCATGACTCCTATAACACCGGGCACCCAGTGTGGCTAGACGCTGCCTGAGGATGATGTACTGAGAGCCCTGGGCCGCACATGGCGGCATTACACATCGAGGATCACTCCTCCATGCAACCCAGCGTGCTCTGCCACCGCCTCTCGCGCCGCTCCCTGGCCTAGCGCTCTGATTGGTCGGAAGGCAGCCGGCTCGCGCTCAGCTCGGCTCCCTATTGGCTGGCGCAGCATGGCGGGCAGGTTAGGCTGCGCCTGCTATTGGCGGATACAGTGAGGCCTGGAGTGACTGCCGGCCAAGGCCGCTGCTCTCACTGACAGGAGAGACCGGGGAGGGCGTCACACGGCTCGGGCCTAGCCGGGTACACGGCGGGAAACCTGAACTGGGAGCTGCCCGCTCACTGACTGATAAACCGCCATCACACCCGGCCCGGCCGCCCTCACACACACACACCGACACCCGGCCCGGCCGCCCTCACACACACACCGACACCCGGCCCGGCCGCCCTCACACAGACACCCGGCCCGGCCGCCCTCACACAGACACCCGGCCCGGCCGCCCTCACACAGACACCCGGCCCGGCCGCCCTCACACACACACCGACAGACACCCGGCCCGGCCGCCCTCACTGACTGACACCAGGCCGCTCTCTCTTACAGTCCCCCCCCGCCAGCCCCGCTCTCTCACCAGGTTCTCGATGGCCGCCTGCTCCAGAAACTTCTGCGCCGCCTCCAACTCATTGCGGTCTGTGGGGAGAGAAGAAGGTCAGGGCCGGAGGCTGCACGTACTGTCCCCCCGGCTGTCACCACACACACAGCCGGTCACCGCCTCACACAACGGCTCTCTAACAGCCGGTAACTGCTCTCATACTCAGCCACCGGCTCGGTACTCCTACCCTCCCCCAACTCTCTCCCCCCCCACGCCTACCCGGAGACACGGTCTTCTCGAGGATATTGATGAGCTCCATGCGGGCTGTGCCGGGTCAGTGCTCGGGCGGTGCCGGGCGAGCTGCCGGAGGGAGGAAGCGTGGCGCGGAAGGATTCAGGCGCGCTGGGTAAAAGGGGGCCGAGCTCCGTCGCGCATGGATATCAGCGCCTGGCTCACATGTACGCCCAGCTTCCTGATTGGTGGCAGGGCAAGACAGCGGCGCCAGTCATCGCCGCCAAGGATTCTGGGAAGAAAGAGGCGGAGCCTCCAAAGTCGGGAAGGGAAAGCAGGAGGGAGGGGTGGGGGGTTAGTGTCAGGGCACCGTGACAGCTGGCTATGGAGAGCATGGTGGGAGGACCTCCCTTGGCACTACACAGGGTTTGAGCTACAATTACTATAATGCTCAGCCAGCCTTAAAGTGGACATTCTTAGCACGATAACCACTTCAGATAATTAACCCCTTAGTGACCAGGCCGTTTGTCAATTTTCTTACCATTAAACCAGGGCTGTTTTTACATTCTGCGGTATTATATACTGATCTAATTTTTTAAGCCCTGAGGATTAACTTTTCTTTATTGTTTTAACCCTCAGGGGTTCAGTTATTTCATTAATTAATTTCAATATTTAAAACCTATATATTTTGCTAGCTGGGGTGGGTGGGAGTTATGTTAAATTGGGGAATTTACTGTTAGTGCTGCTTACTGCTAGTTAGGGGTTAACGGTAAAAAAAAAAGTTAAGAAAGTTTAAAAAATGTAATAAGTTAAAACAAAAGTTTAATAACGAGTTTTAAAAAGTTTCAAAAAGGGGGGCGGAGCTAACCACCGAGCTGATCAGACGCCATTGCTGACAGCTCCTGCTCTAATCTTTACTATCTCGCTTCAATATGGAGAATCTCCATAGAGCCCACCATCCTAGACCCATACTCCGACTTGCGACACCGAGCTGCATCGATCAATGCCCTTCTTTTAAAAAAAAAAGACGACACCAAAACGGCAACGTATGGCCGGGGCCTACTCCACGCAGCCACTGCCTGACCTGAAGGCGCTCCTCGGCGGAGTTTACCAAGGCCTGGCACCTAACTTGACTACCGAACCCCATCCCAGTCTGGTGGACCACATGCCTGCCATGGGACGACGTTCCCAGAAAGCCAGCAACCAGACAGAAGGGAGAGACATAGGGGCGGTGTTACAACAACCCGCTAAGCCCAAACCGACCCCAGAAGAAAGCCAAACAGCTACCGCACAAAGGGACCACACTGATCAACCAGGGAGCACCGACTTCGGCACCATACCACCAGCTCCCCCAGGGGGATCGCCACCAGCGACCAAACATGACCTGCAGATGCTCCTGCATGATTTCCACAAAATGCTGGCGAAGGAGCTTGCAGGACTCAGAGCTGACTTACAAAGCACAAACGACCCGGTGCTTGCCACAGAGGCTGACATGACAGAAGTCACAACAAATTTGACAAGCTTACAGGCCTCGGTGCAACAGCTCCAAAAGTCCCAACACAATCTGACCCTGCACCTGAATGCCCTAGAGAACAGCCATAGACGCAATAATATCAAAATCTGCGGCATTCCAATGAGTGTCACATCAGAAGAGCTGCCACATTACATAAGAAGGCTAATAGCAATAATATTACCTCCAGTGTTGGCAAGAAAACTGGTAACCGTCGGCATATACCGGGTAGCAGGCCCCCCAAGAGCTCCCTCACAAACAGCACGTGATGTCATCCTACGCTGTATATCCTCACTAGACAAGGGACAGATAATGGCGGCACTGCGGGGCAAAACCCCACTATCGTTTGAGAACTCCAGCCTAACCTCTTATCAAGACCTAACGAGGGCCACCCTCCAATGGCGCCGGTCACTCCACCCAGTGACCCAACAACTGCGAGCAGCCAACATGAGCTACAGGTGGGGGGCACCAGGATCGCTGCTAGCCACTCACAACGGGACTACCCACACACTTACCTCTCTTGCAGAAGCCACAACCTTTCTTGAAACTCTGGGACTGAAAGCGGCGGACACACAAACCCTAGAGGGAACCTGGGACCCGGATAACAGTGTCCCATTCATCCCACGCACCGCCCCAGCACACCAACAGTCCACATGAATGCAGCTGAAAGAAACAATCCCAAGGACACTGCTTAGAGATTATGAATAACCGGGCTCTACGGACACCACTAATGATAGAATGTTTATTTACCTGTTGATATGTTACTCAGCATAGCGCAGCTCAAATTAGGGCTCGAGGGATAGCGACTTATACCTATACTTACGTTAAGAATGTTCAAAATATGCCTTTTGAATTACCCCTGGGTGTATTCTTTAATAAAAAGTATGTGTTTGTGGGGAAGTTTGAATAGCCAACCAGCTAAACTACTCCAAAATGGAACATGGACACAGCGTAAAACTTCAAAGTTAGAAAAAACTGAATGGCTGTGTCTCAAATGTGCCCCTTTAACATTCACATATACCTTGCAAAGGTCCATACGGGGGTATTGCTGTACTCAGATGACATAGCTGTGCAACATATGAACTACTGTATTATACAGTCGTAGCACACATAAGTTTTGCAAAATATACTGTGTAAACTCACTTTGTGTGTCAAAAAGGTAGAATTTTTTTTTTTTAACCTTACTTATAGCAATGCCCAGTAGGAAGGCTGAGCTAGGTAGCCCACTTACTATTACTTACTATAGCCCACTATAACAGACAGGCACACATACATACAGACACACACACAAGACACACATACATACAAACAGACAGACACACAGACATGCACACATACACACACATAAGACATACATACAAAGACACATATACATACAAAGACACACACACACACACAACATATTTTAGTCACCCTCCTGTTTCCTACCTTTTAGGTGCAGGAGAGTGACTTTCCCTGGGGTCCAGTGGTGGCACAGGTGGATGGGAGTCAGAGTTCCCACTCTGACTCCCTCTGCTTCCTCCCGCGTGTTCTATGTGTTAGCTGGGAGGAGTGACGTGTGGTTACTTCCTCCCAGCTCTGTATGATGTAATCACAGGGGGCCCGGTCGTGCTGTTAAAGTGCCCAGCACTGACCGGGGCCCCCTTACAATCCACATCCATCGGGTGGCCCTGACAGCATGGTCCACCCGATGGACGCCTTGGACGGCGGCCCTGGCGGTTTGCCGCACGGGCTGGGGCAGCAAATGGTGATGGCGGTACCAGGTCGCAGGGGTACCACCGGCTCGCATCCGCCCACCTAATCTCTGAAATTGAGGAAATCCATACCGCCCACCTGGAATCCTGAAACGCCCACTAGTAGGCGGTATGGACCAGGTTGACGACCCATGGTGTAGTTAGAATATGTAGCCTGATCAAGTGCTCCAAAGTGGGACACGGATGCATCAAAACCCTCCATGAAAATTCACACTTAAAAACCTGAACTTGTCACGTCTCTTTTACAGCACTGTAAGTTCACAAAATAGTGTCTAGGTCATACATAGGCATATTGTTTTACTCAGAAGATGTAACTGAGCATAATTTGGGGGGTTTTATGGCAGTGGTAAATATCAAGTGTAAGAAATGCTCAGCAAAAAATGCAACATATATGTAAAAATGCAATTTTTGTTTCTCCCCACCACAAACATTGACATCAAATGGTGACAAGTTAAGGCACAATATACACCATATAAGATACCCTGGGGTGTCTGCTTTATCAAATGAAAGCACTTTGTGGGGTTATTTGAACAGTCACACTGCTATAATACCCTAAAATAAGAAAAATCCATCTACGAAAATTCTAATTATAGAAACTGAAATAGCATTGTCTCTTATATGGCATTGTAGCTTCACAGAATAGAGCCAAAGGCATGCAATGGGGGTATTGTTATACTCAGCAGATGTAGCTGAACACAATATGGGGTTCTGTGCAGGAATAGCACACACCAGCTTTACAAAATACACATTACAAAAACCTTGTTTTATGTGTATATGCCAAAATAGAGAAAAAACACAATTTTACTCCAATATTTAGCAAAGATTGGCGATGAAATGGCTATGTAAAAAGATTCAAACTAACCTTAGGTAAATAGCCTGTGATGTCTACTTTATATAAATATATACTTTTGTGTGGCAATTTTGTTTTCTGTGATGGCTACTAAACCTACAAGACAAACATACCAACTTCTAAAATTGTTTCACATTAAAATATTATTTTAGTCCTTGTATTTTGTGACCTGTAACTTTCAAAATAAGCTGAAATCCTATACATATTATGTACTCTATAAATCAAGACACATAAATGAATTTATTTCAAATTACTTTTTCTAAGCTGGACATATTATGCACACGCTATTATTGCCAAAACTGTGAATTTATTTTGTTGTTGTTTTTTCCCACCATTTTTTGTCATTTTTTTATAATTAATGAGAATTTATCTATGTATATGTAAAAGAATAATTAAAGCCCTGTTTGTCCTTTAAAAAATGGTATATAATATGTGTTGGTGCAATAAATGACAGCAAACAGCAAAAAATGCAAAAATGGCTTGTGTCCTTAAGGGTAAGACAAGCTTTTGAAGCTGTGTCCTTAAAGGGACACTATAGTCACCAGAACAACTACAGCTTATTGAATTTGTTCTGGTGAGTAGAATCATTCACTTCAGGCTTTTTGCTGTAAACACTGTCTTTTCAGAGAAAATGCAGTGTTTACATTACAGCCTAGTGATAACTTTACTGGCCACTCCTCAGATATCTGTTAGAGATCCTTCCTGGGCCATGGCTGTCTAAAATGCATCCAAACATTCAGTATCTCCTCCCTCTGCATGCAGACACTGAACTTTCCTCATAGAGATTGATTGATTCAATTGATCTCTATGAGGAGATGCTGATTGGCCAGGGCTGTGTTTGAATCATGCTGACTCTGCCCCTGATCTGCCTCCTTGTCAGTCTCAGCCAATCCTATGGGGAAGCACCGTGATTGGATCAGGTTACCACTTCTGATGATGTCAGCAGACTGCTTGTTTTTCTGAGTCTAACAGAATGCAGAGTTACAGCTTCAGGCTTGAATACAGTAAGATTTTTACTATATTTATGGAGGCATGAGGGGCCCGCGGGGGCTAGATGGTGGTTTTAACACTATAGGGTCAGGAATACACGTTTGTGTTCCTGACCCTATAGCGAACCTTTAATAGTTTCTAAATTTTGTCCTGAGTTTAGAAATATCCAATGTTAACATATTCTTAGCTTTTTTGGGGAAAGTTTTAGGGCTATAAGTACAAGTAGCACTTTACATCGTAACACTTATATCTGTCAGGAATCCCTGAATAACCCTTCACATGTATATATTTTTTTAAAAGAAGCCAACCTAAGGTATTAAATTTGGGGTATTTTGACTATTTTCAAGCAACCATTTTACCACCAACCTATGCCAAATGGAAAAAATTAAATGGGGCCGGAGCCTGTCTGTCAAGCCGAGCAGACGTGCACAGTTTGAGCTCCTGCATGAAAACGAGGAGAACTGTAATTTTGAGCTTAAATACTGGGACCAAATGCAAAAAACTTGGCAGACACAATACTCAGGAGACTCCGGGCACACAATATTATGCTTACCATGAAACTACTGTCGATGACAGCCCGAGAGCATGAAGGCGACCTGCTGGGGCTTGGACGAGGGAGAGGTGGGCGATCTCCTGGAGCTTGGACCCTGCATGCGGACCCACTACACTCCGACTCCACCCATGTAATTTGCAGTAATTGCTGCAAAAGGGTCCCAAACCAAGTACTGAGTCCATATGCATGCTTATACTTTTCAGAGGTCCGATATTGTTCTATGTACACTCCTTGTTTTATTGATTGCATGTAATATTCTAATTTACTGAGATTGTGGATTTGGGGTTTTCATGAGCTGTAAGCCATAATCAATGCACTTATGACAAATCATGGCTTGAACTATCTTGCTTTGCATATAATGCGACTATCTCATATATTAGTTTCCCCTTTTACGTTGCTTTACTGTAAAAAATTAACTTTTGCACGATATTCTATTTTTTTGAGTATCACCTGTATATATATACGTGTGTGTGTATATATATGTATATATATATATATATATACACACACACTTATTTCCTATATATGTATAATATATTGTAATTAAAGCATTTTATAATATATTATACATATATAAAGCATATATATGATTTCATTATAAGTGTATTTTGAGATATATGTGTATATATATCACAAGGTACACTTATAATGTAATCATATATATGTATAATATAAAATGATTTAATTATTTTATAATATATCAAACGTGTATAATATATGTATAATATATTTATTTTATTTTTACTTTTTAGCAGCCTTGGGGTCGGTCTGACAGCTTAGACAGTCCCCCTGCTGGCAGCTCCTAGACTTTTATTGCAGCGATGTGATCATGGTGATCACATGGCCCTGGAGGGCCGGGGTGGCCAGGAGGACTGCTGGGGTCTCTAGCAGTCCCCCACAACCGTGATCGCTGCGGATCACCGGTCCAGGTAAGTCCAGGGCTCCTTTTTGCCGCGGATGTACCTTAACGACTGTTTTTTGTCCTAGTATGTCCACGGTTGTTAAGGGGATATACATAGATATATATATATATATATGTTCATTCTAAGTGTATTTTGATATAACTATAGAGCCAAAAGTACAAGATAGCACTTCAGGGACTTCCAAGTCGAATGAATAAAACTTAGCTTTTATTAGCTCAAAATAAAAATCATCGTTTCAGTCTGTATCACAGACTTTCATCAGGAAAGTACTTAAAGGACCACTATAGTGCCAGGAAAACATACTCGTTTTCCTGGCACTATAGTGCCCTGAGGGTGCCCCACCCTCAGGGTCCCCCTCCCGCCCGGCTCTGGAAAGGGGAAAGGGGTTTAAACTTACCTTTTTCCAGCGCTGGGCGGAGAGCTCTCCTCCTTCTCTCCTCCTCCGATCCTCCCCGCCGGCTGAATGCGCACGCGCGGCAAGAGCTGCTCGCGCATTCAGCTGGTCGCATAGGAAAGCATTTACAATGCTTTCCTATGGACGCTTGCGTGCTCTCACTGTGAAAATCACAGCGAGAAGCACGCAAGCGCCTCTAGTGGCTGTCAATGAGACAGCCACTAGAGGATTAGGGGGAAGGCTTAACCCATTCATAAACATAGCAGTTTCTCTGAAACTGCTATGTTTATAAAAAAAATGGGTTAACCCTAGCTGGACCTGGCACCCAGACCACTTCATTAAGCTGAAGTGGTCTGGGTGCCTAGAGTGGTCCTTTAAGAATAGAGAGATATTTAGGGAAGTATATAGCAGCAAACTCCAGATTGAATAATAAATCGACCGGGAAGCTTGGGATGAGAGTACAAGAGTAAATGATGAACTCTTCCCCAACTGTAATATCCTAGTAAATAATAATATCGAAAGGTAGTATCTATATTTTGCAAGCTACAAAAAGTTACTCGCTCAGTAGTGTACACCGCTGTGAATATGCTTCTACACAAATAGTTAAACAGAGTTGAGGGGAGGGATCTTTGGAATGCTGTGGAATTCCCAGATTCGGGCAACTATAGGCCAGTAAGCCTTACTTCAGTAGTGGGGAAAGTGATGGAAACCATGTTAAAGGATAGGATTGTTGAACATCTAAAAACACATGGATTTCAAGATCAGAGACAACATGGGCTTACTTCAGGGAGATCATGCCAAACCAATCTTATTGATTTTTTTGATTGGGTAACTAAAATTATAGATCAGGGTGGTGCAGTAGACATTGCTTACCTAGATTTCAGTAAGGCTTTTGACACTGTTGCACATAGAAGGCTTATCAATAAACTGCAATCTTTAAGTTTGGATTCCAATATTGTTGAATGGGTAAGGCAGTGGCTGAGTGACAGGCAACAGAGGGTTGCAGTTAATGGAATATATTCGAAGCTTGGACTTGTCACCAGTGGGGTACCTCAGGGATCTGTACTTGGACCCATTCTCTTTAATATTTTTATTAGTGATATTGCAGAAGGTCTTGATGGTAATGTATGTCTTTTTGCTGATGAAACTAAGATAAGTAACAGGGTTGATGTTCCAGTAGGGATAAGCCAAATGGCAAATGATTTAGGTAAACTAGAAAAATGGTCAGAATTGTGGCAACTGAAATTTAATGTGGATAAGTGCAAGATAATGCATCTTGGACGTAAAAACCCAAGGGCAGAGTACAGAATATTTGATAGAGTCCTAACCTCAACATATGAGGAAAGGGATTTAGGGGTGATTATTTCTGATGACTTAAAGGTAGGCAGACAATATAATAGAGCAGCAGGAAATGCTAGAAGAATGCTTGGTTGTATAGGGAGAGGTATTAGCAGTAGAAAGAGGGAAGTGCTCATGCCATTGTACATGCCCAACGCGCGTTTCGGCGATACCATGCGCCTTTGTAAAGAGCTGGCTGTGGACTGCACGCGCCACTTTTTAAACATAATAGGTCACGCCCCTTGGATCTGTGACGTCAATGACGCTCACGAATGATATCCATAGGGGGGCATGTCACTTAGGATGAGTGGCGTGTGTCTAATTGGGCACAGGGAGAAGAGTTAGCTCCCGAGGTGCCGGATACCTAATAGGAGTCCCATAGAGGAGACAATCCTTACAGGTGCCTCAGTAGGGATTATTAATTGTATATTAGTTCAGGAGAAGATTGTTTGATCATTGTAGGAGTGTAACGAAATGTAATAGTGTACATTGATGCCAGTAGTGTGGTTTAACTACTGGTCTGTTTTTAATGATAATTTATTTCGTTTAGAAGTAATATAATTAGATTAAGTTGTCAAACTGACATGATTATATATGTCAGTTCTTATTGGTAAAAACCAATAGGCTAATATGGTAGTGTTGGGTCCTAAATAGGAGTACACTATATATGATTAAGTGTTCAGAAATAAAAACGCTATGATGGTATTGTGGATCACCATATTGGCCAAGAACCCATTTGAGTTGGGTCTCAAACTTTTTTATTATTTATTAAGAAAAAATGAGTAGTTATGCAAAAATGTAGTCCTTAGGTTAGCAGAGAGTCTGTTAATATGATTGTATGGTATGTATAGTTGATAGTATTATGTCATATATATGAGAAAACGCTATATATAATAATATGGAGGGTAACCCAATTAGCCAGAAACCCCCATTCGGAGGTATTAGTCACCGCTAGTTAGGAAAATTGATTAAAAATCTAAGGCAAAATATCGTCCTTAGGGTGATGAGGAACTAATGTCTGTTGGTGGGGATATCCTTATCATAGTTAAATCGTTCAGGGTAACAAAAAATATCTTGGACATAGTGTGTTGTGGGGTAATCGTCTAATAAATAAAATAAACTGTGCAAATGAGAACCTTACGTTTAAACCTTTCAGTTGGAGAGTTTTTAGCCGGTATATCCAAAAGCTCTCGCGCTGTCTTGAAAATCTATCATAGTCTCCCCTTCTTTTGTCACGACGCACCAATTCGAGTCCACAGAAATGAAGGCCCTTTGAGTCGCCTGAATGATGCTCCTTGAGATAGCAAGCAGTAAGAGTCTCTATGGTGAGTTTGGGGGACCTAACATGTTCTTTTATTCTTTCCTTAAGGAATCTGAAGGTTTTCCCTACATATTGTAAGTTGCACTCACAGGTGAGTAGCTAAACTAGACCTGCAGTGTTGCAGTTGAAAAAGGACATGATGTTAAAAGACTGTTTTCCTTCACTGTCAATTACTTTTTTTGAGTCGCGTTTAATATATTTGCAGGCGACACAGCGCCCGCACTTGAAAGAGCCTATGATGGGAGTATTCAGCCAAGTATGTGTACTGGGGCGCTGGGGTTGGAAATGACTGGGGACCAAGAGGTCTCTTAGAGTCCTACCCCTGCGTGCAGTCATTTATTCTTTCTGACCTAGTATCTGTTTCAAATGTGTATCCTCCATTAGTAAAGGCCAGAATTTTTGAATACCACTTCTCACTTGATCCCACCCTGCATCATATGTCGCAATCATAAGTGGGGGGTGGGGGGGGGTTTACTGGATATTTTAGGTTGCTTGGTAGCCAGTAACGTATCTCTATCAGCCTCCAATGCTCTCTTGTATGCACTTTTAAAGCATTTATTGGGATAGCCCTTGTCTTTAAATTGCTGTCTCAGGATTTTATCTTGATTCTTGAAATCCTCCATGCCACTGCAATTCCTACGGGCCCTGAGGTATTGCCAATAGGTATGCCCTGCCTCAGGGGCCTAGGATGAAAACTATCCCAAATGAGGAGGCTATTGGGGGCAGTAGGTTTTTTGAAAAGTGTGGTCAGAATGGATTGGTTGTTGATTGAGATTGTCAGATCTAGGAAGTTAAGTTTAGTACCTCCAAATTCCGAGGTAAATCATAGATTGAAATCATTATCGTTTGTCTTGAAGATTTTATTTGTTTGTATTAGGAATACAAATGAATTAAAATCTTCAAGAGAGCCCTTGCACACAATCAATATATCAATATACCTAGCCCAAAGATGTATCGTGGGGGTAAATGACGAGAATCTGTCAGACGACACAATTACTTCCTCCCACCAACCCACGTGGAGGTAGGCATATGAAGGGGCACAAGCCGTCCCCATTGCAGTGCCCCGCATCTGGTGGTAGAACTTATCATTAAAGAGGAAGTAATTGTGGGAGAGTATGAACCTAAGGAGTTCCAATATGTACATGTATACTGTTTTTGGTAACTTGGTCCCCTCCTCTCTAAGTAGTGTCGGACGTGTTGGATTCCTCCTTCATGAGGAGTATTGGGCCTCCACGTCTAAACTACAAAGTGTTGCTGATTCTGGCAGAGTCAGATTAGAAAGGAGGGCTAAGGTTTGTTTTGTGTCCTGGATGAAAGATGGCAAGGATTCTACATATGGTCGTAGGATTTTGTCCAGATAAATGCTTACATTTTGTGTTACGTTATCTACCCCGGATACTATTGGGCTTCCAGGGGGATTCAGTTGTTTTTTATGGATCTTGGGGAAGCAGTAGAAGGTTGCTATCCTTGGATTCATAGTCAGGATGAATTCATATTCGTCCCTGGATAGCAACCGTCCACTGCGACGCCTGTCCATAATCTGTTTATATTCGTTTAGGAATGGATTTGTGGGATCTGTTTTTAATAGATGGTATGTATCCTTATCCTCGAGTATTTTGAGTGCCATCTCAACATAGTCAGGTGAATTCATGATGACTATGTTACCCCCCTCCCCTTATCTGCTGTTTTGATGGTAATTGTCCTATCTTTTCTGAGGAAGTGAAGGGCTTTGTTCTCTTGTTTTGTTATATTTATACTAGGGTAGAGTTTAACCCCTTAAGGACCAAACGTCTGGAATAAAAGGGAATCATGACATGTCACACATGTTATGTGTCCTTAAGGGGTTAAGGTCCACACTTCTCTATCTCAAATTTTACGGCCTCCAAAAAGAGCTCAATATTTCTAAAACTTCCTATGTTAGGTGTAAAACGGCTTCTAGGTTTCAAGTTTGTCTGACTTTCAGTGGTAGTGGTGTCATTTTTCGTCTAATAAGGATATAAGGGTCATTAGGCAGTCGTAGTCTTTATTGAGTAATCCCAAGTTTTTAGTTTTTTTCTCAATCTGGAGTTGATGATATTTGCATAAGGCTAGTTTCCTAGCGAATAGGTGTAGATCTTTGATCCATACGAACTTATTATAGGCTGGGACTGGCACAAATGATAAGCCTTTCATTAGGACATTAGTTTCATAGGGATTAAGGATCTGGTCTGATAGGTTGACTACTTGGGTGGTGTTACTCAGAACCGTCTTCTCCTTATGCCTCTTCCCCCTCTGCCTCTGTTGCGAGTCTTGTACACTGATTGTCTGGGTGGGGGATCGTCCTGATGGTCTAATTCTAAAAAATTAACCCTTTTCTTTAGAATTACCCTTGAGTTGCTCTGGTTTGGTGTGCTGGGATTGGGAGTCAGTGGTCAGGATTGTGTCGTTGTTCGTCTGTTATCAGAATCCGTGTCTGAAGAATCTAAATACCCATCACTGTGGATGTTCTTAGAATAGGACCAATGTTTTTTTATTTCAATCTCTCCTTATTAGGGGGGATCCATCGGGGGCTCACTACTACTGAGTACTTTACAACCATCAGTACAGCTAGATTAGACATATTTTCGGTCAGTACAGGGAAATCCTAACATCCTAAATTTCCTTTAGCAATATATCAGTGAGGATTCTTTAGAGGGTACCTGACCTCCACTAGCTGGTACAGGACTATAGTTTTAGTATCTTTCCGCTATCTATATAAGTATCTGCTGTAGTATTTAGTGCTTGGCGATAGTCTGGGGGGAAGGGAGTTCCTTCTCGGTTGTTTAAATTGCCTAGTTGGAGTTATGACATTACAGACGTTTTCTAGGGCTCCTGACGATCCCTCCCCTCAACTCTGTTTAACTATTTGTGTAGAAGCATATTCACAGCGGTGTACACTACTGAGCGAGTAACTTTTTGTAGCTTGCAAAATATAGATACTACCTTTCGATATTATTATTTACTGGGATATTACAATTGGGGAAGAGTTCATCATTCACTCTTCTACTCTCATCGCTAGCTTACCGGTTGATTTATTATTCAATCTGGGGTTTGCTGCTATATACTCTCCTAAATATCTCTCTATTCTTAAGTACTCACCAACTACCCCCAAGGTATACATATGCTCGATCTTATATAGGTAACAAGAGACACCCTTACTTTAACCACTTAAGGACTGAGCCAAATGTACATGTTGAACGAAACAAAATGTAAACAAAACCTGGCATTTGCGCTACCTGTCTGTCAAACCGTAATTCACCTCTTTCATATTAAATGCACCCACCCTTATTATATATCATTTTATTCAGGGGAAACAGGGCTTTCATTTAATATCAAATATTTAGCTATGAAACATAATTTAATATGAAAAAAATGGGAGAAAATAAGATTTTCTTTTATTTTTTTAGTTCTACATGACATGTCAATTACATTAACGGTCAATGTTATAATACTGTTTGCTTTTACTGCAATAAAACACACATATTTGTATTCAGCAAAGTCTGACGTGTAAGACAGTACCCCCTATGTACAGGTTTTAGGGCGTTTTGGGAAGTTACAGGGTCAAATATAGCACGTTACATTTGAAATTGAAATTTGCCAGATTGGTTACGTTGCCTTTGGGACTTTATAGTAGCCCAGGAATTAAATTTACACCCATAATGACATACCATTTGCAATAGTAGACAACCCAAGGTATTGCAAATGAGGTATGTCCAGTCTTTTTTAGTAGCCATTTGGTCACAAACACTGGCCAAAGTTAGCGTTAGTATTTGTTTGTGTGTGAAAAATGCAAAAAACACCAATTTTGGCCAGTGTTTTTGACTAAGTGGCTACTAAAAAAGACTGGACATACCCCGTTTGCAATACCTTTGGTTGTCTACTATTGCAAATGGTATGCCATCATAGGGGTAATTTTCATTCTTGGGCTACCATAGGGTCTCAAAGGCAACGTAACCAATCTGGCGAATTTTAATGTGAAAAAAATGCAAAAAACTTCACTTTTACTGGTGATATCATCGTTGTAATACATTTTACTGTTTTGAAACACTAATATTTGTGTTCAGCGAAGTCTCCCGACTAGAACAGTACCCCCCATGTACAGGTTTTATGGTGTCTTGGAAAGTTATAGAGTTAAATACGGTTAAATACGGTGCTAGCAAATTAAATTCCCTTTACTTTCGGCATGGGTTGTCAGGCAGGTCCCGCTAATTGTAATTAATTAAGATACCTAATTATGTAAAAATATTACATAAATATATATGTAGAATTAATATATGTATGTATATGTGAATATATATGTGTATATATATATATATATAAATATAATTTTTAAAAAATATTTTTATTTATATATAGGTATATTTAGTGATATATACAGGGTTCGAGTCCTGCAGGAACGCATGGGAACGGCGTTCCTGCACTTTTTCCACAGCAGGAACGCCGTTCCCGTTACCTGTCCTGCAGGACCGGCCCTGCTACCTGCACAGAGGGGCCATCACACGCTGTGTTCCAGCTATAACTCTCCTCCTCCTTTCCCCGTCATCGGGTGAATGCACATGCGCTCTGCGCGCATTCAGCCAGTCCACAGGAAAGCATTCTCAATGCTTTCCTATGGACGCTGGCGTCTTCTCACTGTGAAAATCACAGTGACAAGCGCGGAAGCGCCTCTAGCGGCTGTCAATGAGACAGCCACTAGAGGCTGGATTAACCCTTATGTAAACATAGCAGTTACTCTGAAACTGCTATATTTACAGCAGGCAGGGTTAATCTTAGATGGACCTGGCACCCAGACCACTTCATTAAGTTGAAGTGGTCTGGGTGCCTATAGTGGTCCTTTAGGTCACTTATTACTTTACCTAATAGGGTGTTTTCTAGTTTATCTATATTTAAACATTAATCTCTATAAGTATACCTACTAGATAAGATCCAATTCAGTGTCAGACTCAGACAAGCAACTTTGCTGCAAACGAAACAGCAATGTTTTGTATCACTTTATAGCACACCAGTCTCAGTCCGCATTGTAGCTGTTTGGATGCAATTGATTCATATTCAAACAGTTGGTCCTATTGTAACCAATTTATTATTCTTTCTTATTTATCTTTTTCACACTTGATTGTTCACATTGTGTCACCTAGATTTTTTTGTTTGTCTTTTCATTAGGGATTAATAAAATTATAGTTATTTTTTGCTCTTAATAAATAAAGGCACTTTTTAATGGTAGAGCAGCTCCTCTGAGGGTACTAGATCTGCTAGTGGGTTTGTCTGTTCAGTTTACCCATTCCAGTCCCTCTTTCTATATACACCCTGTTCCAAATTATTATGCAAATTCTATTTAAGTGTCACAAAGATTAAATATTTTGTTTTTCAGTTTAACTCATGGATCGCATTGTGTCTCAGGGCTCTTTTGATCACTGAAAACAATCTCGGACACCTGTGATAATTAGATTGCCAGGGGAGCCCAATTTAAGGAAAAACTACTAAAGGAGGGTGTTCCACATTATTAAGCAGAGCACCATTTTCATGCAATATGGGGAAGAAAAAGAATCTCTCTGCTGCCAAAAAGAGTGAAATAGTTCAATGCCTTGGACGAGGTATGAAAACATTAGATATTTCACAAAAACTTAAGTGTGATCATCGCACTGTTAAGAGATTTGTGGCTGATTCAGAGCACAGATGGGTTTGTGCAGATAAAGGCACATTGAGGAAGATTTCTTCCAGATCCATGCATCAGATCAAGAGAGCAGCTGCTAAAATACCATTACATGGCAGCAAACAGATATTTGAAGCTGCTGTTGCCTCTGGAGTCCCACGGACATCAAGGTGTAGAGTCCTCCAGAGTCTTGCAACTGTGCATAAATCTTCTATTCGGCCACCACTAACCAATGTTCACAAGCAGAAGCGGCTGCATTGGGCAGAAAATACATGAAGACTAATTTTCAAACAGTCCTGTTCACTGATGAGTGCCGTGCAACCCTGGATGGTCCAGATAGATGGAATAGTGGATGGTTGGTGCACAGCCACTCTGTTCCAACAAGGCTGCAACATCAGCAAGGTGGTGGTGGAATCATGTTTTGGGCCAGGATCATGGGAAGAGAGCTGGTCGGCCCCTTTAGGGTCCCCAAAGGTGTAAAGATGACCTCTGCAAAGTATGTGGAGTTTCTGACACTTTCTTCAATGGTACAGAAGGAAGAACTATGCTTTCCGTAATAAAATCATCTTCATGCATGACAATGCACCATCTCATGCTGCAAAGAATACCTCTGCATCAATGGCTGCTATGGGGATAAAAGGAGAGAAAGTCATGGTGTGGCCTCCATCCTCCCCTGACCTCAATCCTATTGAGAACCTTTGGAGCATCCTCAAGCAAAAGATATATGAGGGTGGGAGGCAGTTTACATCCAAACAGCAGCTCTGGGAGGCTATTCTGACATCTTATAAAACAATATAAAAAATGCACAACCTGCTCTTTCTTGCTGCTCCCTCAGAAGTTAAGAGACAAGCCATACGAGGCGGAGCCTGGATGCAGAGCTGATCAGACACGCATCGCCTGAGCTCCACAGACTGGGATCGATAAACGACGGATTACCGGGGCCACTCGCCAAACCGACCAGCCACCGACGACTTCCCAGATAAGGGAACGACGGTGCATCCAGTGATACCAAAATCCAACCGTTTTGGCACTGAAACGCTGCCGTTCAGGCTTGCGGCCTACACAAGCGTGGGCAGAAGAGAGGCGGCCGCTCTCTGAGCCCTATTCCCGGCGGAGTGCACATAGCACCAGGCTGTCCCTCCCCCCCTCTGGACCGGTGGGGGTCATCCCGGTCCCCCTCCTGACTTACCCAGCACCAACAAGCCGGCTACAAGAAGCCATCAAGCGGGGCTAGAAGTGGAAAACCGGGGGAAAACACCTGCTTAACGGACCCCCAAACGAAAGCCAGGGCTCCCTGCGCGTCCCCAGCAAAATGGGACGGAAAAATAGAAAAACAATCACGGACAAGCCGTCCTCGGGGCTTACTATAGGGGATATGTGGAGACAGGCACGAGGCCCAAGCGGATCCAATATGGCGGCGCTCCACGGAGGCTGCTCAGACTTCTCTGAAGAAGAATCTGGAGAGGAGTACCTACCAACGCTTGCAGCGGGACAACCCCCACAGCAGCACAAACCCAACCCGGACTCAGCTGCGGTAACAACAGCGGTCTTAAAACAACTACTCAATGACCTCCAAACAACACTGCAAAAGGACATCACAGCGGTGCGGGGAGACCTGAAGGGCCTGACGACCCGCATGGGTGCCCTCGAAAAGACATCCACAACCAACACCAAGGCTATTGGGGAACTTCAGCGGGCTGTAAGCGACCTGCAAACAAAACAGCGCAGACACGAACTCCGCCTCGCGGAATACGAGGACGCTAGGCGGAGAACCAACCTGAAGGTACGTGGGGTCTCGGAAGCAACACCCGATGCAGAGCTCCCGCAGCTAGTCAAGCAATTGCTCGCCGACATACTGGCGCCCTCACACGTCCATAACATTAGCCCTGAACGCATCTTCAGGATCCCCAAGCCACCTAGAGCGCCGACCACGGCCACCAGGGACTTAATTATTATCTTTCGCAACACCCAGGACAAAACGACAATCCTTAAAGCCCTTAGGGGGAAGACACCCCTCCAATTCAACAATACGACACTAAACTTCTTCACTGACCTCTCGAACGAGACCCTGGCATGGCGACGCTCCTTCCAGCCGCTCACCGCACTACTCCGAAGGCATGACCTTCAATACAACTGGCGGCCTTCCCATACGCTCGCTGTACAGCAGGGAACGGAATCCCACAAGCTACAGGACCCAACCGACGCAGCGCACCTACTGCAGGCCTTGGGCCTACCTCCGGACTCCCTCAACCAGGTAGCCCAACAAGGCATCAACTCACCACAGCACTCCTGGGACCCGACGAGAACAGTCCCATTCATACCCCAGGGACTAACACCCGACCCATACGTAGCGGTCACTACATAAACGGAGAACGGCGATTTCAAAACCAGCCGCACATGGACGAACTGGATACCTGAGGCCGGTACAAAACCAGAGGTCCACACATTACTTTTAGTTTATCCCACCTCGACAGGGAAGCCCACACCAGGCTCCCGTTGAGCCACACCACCTCACTACGATTTAACGTGGTCTTAATGCCTTCAAATGTTTTCACTCATTTTAAGATGTTTCAGATCCCGATGGGAGACCTCATTTTTCTTCACCACAGATAATGGCCTCACAGGGACATTTGCAACTTGTATTTACTGCTGATCCTCTAATGTTATATCATAATTTGTTTTCTGTACCTAGATTGAACCTGTCTTTAAAGCCTAGCTAGATATGACTCGTTGCATATGCCTTCACCCACAAAAATTGCCTACATGCGGATGTAGCTAAGTTCCATTGTATTGCTTGGTGACATGGGCAGGAATGGTTCGCCTCACGTTACCTGGGTTCATAATTTTTTCTGTTTTATTGATGCTGACTCGTTTTAAATGTTTAACACAACTGCATAGGCACCCACACTTACAACATGTACCTAAGCAACAAGATCAAGCAGATGCCGATTAACAAATCCGCTCAAATACCTTAAGCGAGGTATACCCTCTCAGACAACATTACATACCCTGTAACAACCCTGTTACCCCATAAAAACCTTCCGAACGTTGTTATACAATGGAATCCACAATAACACCCCAGCCTGCACTTAATATCGACCCAGCCTGCACTTATAAGGCTCTTAGCCTATACATACACAAACGGTGCCCTTTTGATATGGCTAGCAAGCACTTACTCCTACTCATTTAGAAATGTTAATTTCCAACTAGTCTAACATAAGCATAAACCTTTTTACATCGACCATACGCTCACAACCTGTAATGTTGCAATAGAAAAATGTGCTGCACCTTCCACATGCTGACCAATTGTTAATATCTGCTTGGTATCATGCTTGTCAAAGCTGTTGGGACATGACGAGCCCACTTGATATATTTACATGCACACCATAACATGATATTGCGCATAGTTATTACATGCTCCGGCTTATTTAGCAATGCCTGTCTTGGCATCACTTTGATATGCCTGTTTTTTCTTTTGTTAAATCTTTTTGGTTAAATCGTGAATCTCTCACTCAAACAAAAAACAAAGTGCAACGCATAACGAACATGTCACCAGAATTGTCTTCATTTGCCTACTACTGTAATATTATGTGACAACCTTGACAAATGTACCTACCAATGCACTTTCAAAAATAAAGAATTGAGAAAAAAAAAATGCACAACCTAAAAATATAAAGCAAAGGGAGACCGCAATAGTGTAGATAAAAACAAATGATAAAATATAGAAAAAAGTAAAATGCACTCACAAACATAAGGATAAAATAGGCAGGGTATATGAAACTTTTCAAGTGCTTCTTTACTTCTCCTGTTCCAGAGTGGAGGCTTAAGATAAAGCACAAAAGCAAAACATAGTGTATAGCTGTATGAATAAAAGGATAACTTTGTTGTTTGCACTTACAAGATAAAAGCAGTAAATAGGCTCATCAAATCACTAGATGTCTTCCCAGTCAGAAATTAAATGACCATCAAAAAAGAGCATGTTTTCAGAGCTTAAATCCACCAGAGAAGCTAGGTTTTATTTGCTTTTTTCTACTTATACTGAAGGTGTTCCAACCCCAAGAAAATTAGAGAAAATAGCAATAAAAGAAACAAAGAAATGGTGGGAAATTTCATGTTTAGAAGCTTACATTAAAGAAAACCTAATTCCTAGAGGTTTATGTTTGAGAAAAGATCCCGCCAATGGTTTGGAATATTCACCATATGCTCTGAGATGGGATTCAGCTCTTGAAAAGTGCTCTATAACCCTGATGGAAATCATTATTGATTTTGAGAAAGATAATTTAAACAAACTGTCTACTGATATGGACAAATTAGAACATGATTTCTGTTTAGATAAAGAGAATGAAACCTTTAAGAATAAAGAGAGAATTCTATTAGAAAGAGTCATTAAAATTGATGAACGAATAGCAGAAACAAAAAATAGAAAATATGTCAGGGATAAGAACGAAAGAGATTATAATTTCCATTCCATTACCAATAAATCCAATAGGATCAACCATAATGGTGGCTATAACAATAATTTTAAAAACAATTTCAGAATGGATAGAAAAGGAGAAAAACCTTCTAGTCCTAACAAAAAAAATTATGGGCCAAAAGTCCCCTTTAGAAGTAAGTCCCCATTAAAAATAAGAAAGGAAATACCTGAGAAGAGTCCTTGGAAATTAGTTAAGTCCCAAGGAACAGTAAACCGAAAAAAAATCCCCAATAAAAAATCCTCAAAAATCCTCAACAAAAGAAAGATCTCTCTAAGGTCCATTCAGACTCACAGAAGATTTTTGAAGAGATTGATAATTTTTTAGACAAGGGGCGAAACCAAAGGAAAAAGGGACAAATAAATCAGTTTTTCTCCCCCAAATTATCCGAAATAGATCTTACAAACAGATTCGCCCCCCTAGGAGAGTGGAATGCCCCAGGGAAAAGGAGGCGAGTAAGCGAAGGGACGACCCGCTCGAAATAAGGACATTTGCTCTATCCAAAGGGATTTTTACTATTAATGATGTAATTTTAAATCGAAGAGATATTTTATGCTGCTAAACCATTTGATTTATTTATTGATCTTAATAAATTTGTTCGGAAAATGTCTATCAAAAGATTTTTTAAGAAGAAAGAACTAGAGGGTTTTTATAATAATACCATTAAAGTTAACAGTTCTCCAAAGTCAATTTTTAAACCAAGATCTATTTTCTTCCCCAATAAAAGAGGACATCAAATAGAGGCCTTTTTAAAATGGTTAATAAAGATATAAATAAATTAGATTTTAAGCTAAGGAATTTTAATATAACTAAAGAAAAAAATCGTAAAGATATTGTTATCAAGAGTGCGGATAAGGAAGGAGGCATTGTGGTTATGTCCACAGATTATTATCTTAGAGAATCCAATAGAATTTTGGGAGATACTTCAACTTACAAAAAATTACCCTCTAACCCTAATGCAACTTTCAATAGTGAGTTAAAATTGATGCTTACTAAATACAAGGAAGAAGGTATTATTGATGGCAAAGATTTTTCTTTTTTGTACTTAGATGCCCCTAGAATTCCGACTTTTTATTTTTTGCCCAAAGTGCATAAATCAACAACTCAACCTCCGGGTAGACCGATTATCAGTGGTATTAATTCTCTTACATCAAAAACTGTCTGGGTTTATAGATTTTCATCTCCAAAAATATGCCCAGGGTGCCAATTCCAATCATAAAGATACCAAAAGCCTTTTACAAGAATTGGAATGTCTGGAGTGGAAAAAATGATTTTATCTGGGTCACAGTAGATGTTACATCACTGTACACAATTATTCGACACGATTTAGGGCTCCCTGCAGTCAAATCAGCACTAGACTCAGACTCCGCGATATCTCCAAATTTTAGTGTTTTTTCATTAGATAGTATTCATTTTATTCTCACCCACAATTTCTTCGCTTTTAATGAGGATTTTTTCGTACAATTACAGGCAACAGCTATGGGTACAAAGTTTGCGCCAAGTTATGCCAATATTTTTTTTAGATTACTGGGAGAAGAATTTTATTTGGACCAATAATCCATTTGGCGCGAACTTGGTACTCTGGAGAAGATACATAGATGATGTTCTTTTTATATGGAATGGTACGGAGGCTATTTTAATTGATTTTATTAATTGCATTAACCACAATCAATTTTTCTTAATCTTTTCCCCTGTTTTTAGCCGTAATGAGATCAATTTTTTAGATCTCACTATTTTTATTGAGGATGCTAAGATTAAGACCAAAACTTTTTTAAATCCACTGACGCAGACAGTTACATTAATACAGAGAGTAATTATCACCCAAATTGGCTTTGGGGTGTTCCGCGGAACCAATTCACAAGAATAAGGAGGAACTGTACAGATGAGGATATTTTCTTAGACTAGGCCTCAATTTTAAAAAATAGGTTTATAGAAAAGGGATACACAAATAATTTTATAAATAAAGAAATTATGTGTTCTTATAATAAGAAGAGAGGAGATCTATTACTTAATAAGAAGAAACATATTCCGTCACTTAATAATAAATTTGCTTTTTCTTTTTTTTTTATAAATTCTTTATTTTTGGATATTCTAAAAGAAGTTATTGTTTTTTTTTTTGTTTTTTTTTTTTAAACAAAACGGGGTACAGAAAGGAAAAAGGGGTGCAACATGTTACAGTTAAATCGGTTACATTTGTACTCATTACTCTTTCCCTGTTTACATTCGTTGTTTCAGTTGTCCAACATGTAACTCCCCTTGCTATGGGTCTGGAAGGGTCGGGTGTGTAAGATGGATGGGGGTGTCCCCTCTGTTAGGCTTAACCACCGTGTGCCCTGAGTTTAGGGAGTAGGCCCTAGGCGATGGGTTTTGGTGATGCGCTGTGAGGCTCAAACCTGGTTTTCGCTTAGGGCGTGGGCTTTGTGAGGAGTCGTTGTCGTACTCTGTCCGTTGCGTTGCCCTGTCTCTGTCCTCTGGGGGTGAGGTGGTGCCTCTGGGGTCGGGGGTTTAGGGGTTTAGAACTTGGAGAGTGTCCTTGTGTCGTAATATCAGTTTGATGTGTTTGTGTGGTTGAGCTTGTGGGGTTCACCTGAGTTGGTTCAGGTGGTTGCTTGTAGTCGTGATGTTTGCAGGTTTGTGCAATTGTTTTCTGCTGGTTGTGGTGCTTTGATGTGTGTTGTGGGCGGGTGTAGGGTAGGGGTGGATTGTGGTAAAGGGGGGGGGCTGTTCTCCCCCCCCCCTTCCCCGCTCGCGAAGTCCTACAATGCCAACCAGGGGTCCCAGATCTTATGGAAAGATCTAGTGTTCTCATGAATGAGGGCGGACAGTTCGTCCATCTCCATGGCCTCTTTAATCTTTCTCTGGGCCTCCGAGGCTGTTGGGATTTCTGGGCTGCCCCAGTGGGTGGCTATAGTTCTACGCGTTGCTAGGGCCACCTTTGCTACTAGTTTGTTTTGTGCTCGGGTCAGGTTTTCTAGGGGCCTGGACAGCAGCCAGGTCCATGGGTCTAGGGGGATGTCCGTTTGTAATGCTCTCGAGGTGGCAGCGGCCATCTCTTTCCATATTTGAGTTAAGTGTTGACAATGCCACCACACGTGAATGTATGTTCCCTTTTCGCCACATCCCTTCCAGCATCTGTCCGAGTCTGTGCGTTTCATTTGTTTGAGTCTCAGGGGGGTGAGGTACCACCGGAGCAGGGTCTTATACGCCTGCTCTCTGTGGTTAACACAGATAGTCACTGTCGCTGTTGCTTCCCATATGTCAGCCCAGTCCGAGGGGTCCCCCGGGGGACCAAGATCCCTTTCCCAGGCCTTTACGTAGGAGAGGGCGTCAGGTGGGGTTTTAAGTGTTATGAGGTTATATAGGTTGGAGATTTGGCCCTTGTGTATTGGGTTGCGCAGGCAGTCCCTTTCGAATGCAGTGGGTTTCAACACCGCCGCAGCGGCTATGGTAGGGGTTGACAGGAAGCTTCGGAGTTGGAGGTATCTAAAGTGGTCAAACGTGTTATATGGTGTGGCGTTTGGCAATTCTGGGAAGGGGATAAGGCGGTCGTTCCTATAAAAATGACAGATTCTCGTAAGGTCGTTGTCCTCGTACCTGGTGAAATGTTGGGGCGTCATTCCCGGGGTGAATTGAGGGTTCCTCAGCACAGGCATAAGGGGTGAGGGAGTATTTATGAGGTTGTATTTGTCGGTCGCCCTGTTCCAGATGTGGATGGCTGTCGTGAGGGCTGGTGTCGTGTTGGGCTGTTGTGGTCTGTGTGTTTTTGGTATCCATAGGTAGAGTGTTGGCAGATCTCGTCCGAATAGGTCGTGTTCCAGGTCCACCCAGCGCTTGACCCCTGGGGGGGCGTGCATGGATTGGATTTGTGCAAGTTGGGATGCTTGGTGGTAGTCCCAGAAATTTGGCAGGCCTAGTCCCCCTTTTTTGTGTGGGATATACAGGGTAATTCGTTTTACTCTAGCTCTTTTCCCCGCCCAAATAAATTTATCAATGTGCATTTGGAGATTTTTGAAGTCTGCTCGTGAGAGTGGGATGGGGAGGGTCTGGAAGAGATAGAGAAAACGTGGCAGTAAGTTCATTTTAATCGCTGCCAGCCTCCCAAGCCATGAGATGGATAATTTTTGCCAGGTTTGCAGGTCTCTCAGGGCCTGGTCGATTAATGGGGGGTAGTTTAGCCTGTATGTGGAATGTAGGTCTGCTGGTATCTCTGTTCCTAGATAACGGATACTTTGCGTTTGGAAGCGAAACGGGTAGTTTTGTTGCAGTAGTGTTCGCGTGTGGGGTGGGGTTTGGATTGTTAGGGCTTCAGTTTTCTCTATGTTGAGTTTGTATCCTGAGATTTTGGCGTATGCCTCTAGTAAGTCTAACAGTGGGGGTAGGGAAGTCCCTGGGTCAGTCAGGGTTAGAAGCAAGTCGTCAGCATATGCTGCCACTTTGTATTCTTCCCTTCTTATTTTTATGCCTTGTATGGCAGGTGTATTGCGGATCTGTTGCAAGAGGGGTTCAAGGGAGAGGGCAAAGAGGAGGGGGGACAGGGGGCACCCCTGCCGGGTGCCGTTACGTATGTGGAACGGGGCTTGGCGGGCATTTGGTATTAGTAGTCGCGCTGTCGGGTTGGTGTAGAGGGTGCGAATTGCCTGTAATAGGGCCCTGGGGGAGCCGAACCTCGTCAGGACAACAAATAAATATGGCCAGAGGATCCTGTCAAATGCCTTTTCGGCGTCTAGGGATAGTAGTAGCGTCGGGATCTGTCTGCGGTTGGCCGTCCAGATTAGGTCATAGGTGCGTCTTGTGTTGTCGTAGGCCTGTCTGTTGGGAATAAAGCCTACTTGGTCTGGGTGGATCAGTTTCGGGAGAAAATGTTTAAGTCTGTTCGCAATAAGCTTGGTAAATAATTTAACGTCTACGTTTAGGAGTGAGATGGGACGGTAGTGTCCTGGTTCTTGTAGGGATTTATTCGGTTTTGGTATTAGGCTAATATTAGCTTGGAGCATTTCCGCTGGGAGCGGTTCTCCTTTGAGGATCGATGTGTAGAGCTCGCTAAGATGTGGGATTAAGGTTGCAGAGAATGTTTTGTAATATAATCCCGAGTAGCCGTCGGGGCCCGGGCATTTGTTAGGTTGTAGAGCCTTAATCGTCTCTGCCACCTCCTCGATTGTAACTTCTGCTGCTAATGACTCTCGTGCTTCATCAGTGAGTTGCGGTAGCGGTATGCTTTGTAAGTATCGTGTTATGGCTACCTCTGTGTCTTGTGCGTCGTGTCGAGATTGGGGGTCATGGTCATAAAGGGAGGTATAAAATTGAGTAAAGGTTTCTGCTATCTGTTCGGGGAGGTTTTGTGTTTGGCCGTCCGGTGTATTAATCGAGGTTATTCGGTTCCGTTGTCTTTTCTTTTTAAGTCTGTTGGCTAGGAGTGAGTCTGCTTTGTTGGATTTCTCGTAAAACATCTGCCGTGTCCCGAGCAGTGCTTTTTTCGAGTCTTGGGCCATAAACTCCTGGATCGCTTGTTTGTGCACCTGTAGCTGTTGTTGTAAGACGTGTTGTAAGGGTGGGGTTTTGTTTATGCGCGTGTTCCGCCTTGCGGAGTGCGGTGAGGTGTTGGTGTAGTCTAGATAGTTTCTCCTTTTTGTGGGCCGAGGCCGCTGAGATAAGGCTGCCTCTAATGACAGCTTTGTGTGCTGCCCATAATGTGCCTACCGAGGTTACCGAGCCTGTATTATTGGTAAAGAAGTCTTTTATTGCTGCGTCAATTGTGTCTTTGATGTGTGGAATGTGGAGTAGCGTAGGGTTTAGCCGCCAAGCCCATTGTTTGGTCGTGTTTGGAAGCTGTATAGTTATGGTAATGTCCGCATGGTCTGACCACGTGATTTGTCCTATCTCTATCCTGTCTGTGTGTTGCATTAGGGATGGGGAGGTCAGGAACATGTCTATACGTGAGTAGGACTTGTGTGGATGGGAAAAGAACGTGTAGTCCAATGTTTGTGGATGTTGTGTTCTCCACATGTCTACTAGATTTGTGCTTGTTAAGAAAGAATTGAGTAATTTGTCTGTTTTTGCCTCTGGTGGGGGTGCCAGTCCCCGGTTTTGAGTTCTGCGTCTGTCACTGGACGGTGAAAGCACCGCGTTAAAATCGCCCCCCACCACCTTGTGGTGGGCAGGGAATAGCGCCAGGTGGGCCTGTAGGGCTGTCCAGAAGTGTGCGTGTGGTGCCGTTGGGGCGTATACCGATGTGATTGCGTATTTATTTGGGCCTAGGTGGCCCGTTACAGTGAGGAACCGCCCTTGGGGGTCTGAGGCTGCGTTGGAGAATTGTATGGGGCAGGTTTTGCGAATGAGGATGGCCACCCCGTTATGCTTTCCTTGGGGTGAGTTTGCCTGATGGCACTCTGTATAGTGTCTGTTACGTAGCGGGAAGGGCCTGCTTTGCTCAAAGTGCGTCTCCTGCAGGAGGAGGACGTCTGCCTTAGTTCTGGTGGCCCATCGAAGGACTCGATGCCGTTTGTTCGGGCTGTTCAGGCCCTTGCAGTTAATCGAGACACAGGTTAGTGTGGCAGTTGGCATTGTATCGCTACGGCTTTTGCTCTCGGCGTGCGGGGTCGGGGAGGAGGTCAGGGGGGGGTGTGGGGGGAGGGTACTAAATGGGCTTGGTCTTACGATGTGCGTGCCAAGCTTGGTGGGCGGGAGGGTGATATGGGGGTTGAGGATGTGATTCGGTTCACCCTTCTGGGGGTGGGTATCGTGTGGTGTGTGTGAGGGGTGAGAAGAGAAGAGGAAGGATGGTCACGTCCACCTCTCTCCCCCCCCGTGATGTGTTACCTTGTGTACCTGGAGTTTTGTCTAATGTACTTTGGCTCTCTGTCGAGGGCTTGTGGAGTGTCCGTCTGGGCGAGTTCGGAACTATATACAAACAAGAAAAAAAAGAAGATTTAATACCCCTCATGTTTAGGTTATTTGAAGCGAAGTGCAGAGTGTCTCTCAAAAGGTGGGAAGTGCTCCCTTGTCTCCTCAGGTGTAGTCTAATAGTCACCTATCTTCCATTGTGTCCTTGCGGGAGGGGGTGTTTGTCTGGGGGGGTGGGCGGGCATCGTTCGTGAACCGAGGTGGGGCCTGTCGTCCATGCTGTCGTCGTCGGGGGGAGGGAGCCCGGGGGGGTGCGGGGTCTCCCCAGCATGTCTCGGGGGGTCTTGTCTTCTATTTCCCTATAGGGCCCTATATGGACCATGTTGCTGAAAAGCTCCCCCTCCCGCCCGGGGTGACTGCTATGGTCGTGGCCTATCGCTGTCCCCCTCCCCTTGGCCCTCCCCCTACGGCCTCGTCTGTTCCCCTCCTGTTGTGTCTAAGCAACTGTGCCTCTTTGGGGTATAGGCCTTTCTCTTTTTCCCTTTCCTGTTCTTTTCTTTTTTTTTTTTCCCTTGTTGATTTATTCCCTCCCCCCCCCCTTCCCTATTTCTGCTTTGGTTGTTGCTTTAAAATATGTTATTGGAGATGTAACGACGGTCCGGGGTGGGTTAGGTGCCCTGGTTAGATGTAGGCCTGGGGGAGTCCTCTACGTCCCTTTCCCAATCTCTTTCCCCCTGCTTTTCCTCTCTCTTTTTTTTTTTTTTTTCCCTCCACTTTCTCCCCCCTTTCTCTTACCCGTCTCTTTTCCCTCTTTTCTGCCCCCCCCCCTCGTGCCCCAGGTTTGTCAAACAAGATAAGGGTTTAAGATGCAAAAAAAAACAACAGAAAGCATATTAAAAGAGCACAGTAGTACAAAAAAAAAAAGGATATGAGCGAGGGCCATATAGCGTAATGGCGGTAAAAGTGTCCTGGGAGTGAGAGTCTCTGCGGGAATCTTGACAGGATCTTAGTGCCGCTGTGGGCTGCCGTCTTGTGGTCTTGGGGGTGCTCTTTTCCTCGGTGTGCGTCGAGGTGAATGGCTGATGGGTTCCTGACGTCTCCCTCTGGGGCCAGGTGGTCTATTCGGTTGTAGAGGTAGAAGCGTGAGGCCTAGGGACTCTGCGAAGGGGATCATCTCCGCCGCATTCGATAGTATGTGCGTCTGGTTTTCTCTGCGGACCAGCAGCTTGAAGGGGTGTCCCCACATGTATCGTATGCTGTGGTGGTTGAGGGTGTTCGTCAATTGTCGCAGATCTCTCCTTTTCTTGAGAGTCGAAGGCGCCAGGTCCTGATAAAGGGCTATGGTCTGCTGTTGGAAAGTTGGGGGATTTTGTCTGGCTTGTCGGACCAATTGCTCCTTAATGGGGAAACGGTGCATCCGCACTATTACATCCCTAGGGGTGTCTGGGTTCAGCGCCAGAGGTCTAAGCGCCCTGTGCGCTCTGTCCATTGCGAGGTCGTGCTGCGTGGCCTCTGGTAGTAGCGTGTTAAAGAGGTCGGTGAGGGAGGCCTGTAGCTGGTCATTAGTTACCGTTTCTGGTAGTCCCCTCACCCTGATATTATTCCTTCTGGACCTATTATTAAGGTCTTCTATCTCTTCTTCAAGTGCTGCCAATTTGCCATGTAGGTAGGTGATATCTTGGGAGTGAGAGGAGGTGGTGTCAGCCAGTTTAGTGAGTTTGGCCTCTGCTTGGTCTGTGCGGTGTGACAGGGCCTCTAGGTCAGCTTTAAGGGACTGAATTTGGCGGTTCAGTTCAGCCTTTGTGTGTGCTTTAATTTCTGCAGTGGCTTCCTGCAGTAGGTTTTGTAGGTCCCTTTTAGTTAAGGGGGAGTCTGCTGTGGTCAGGTACCTGTTGTGTGCAGTCTCCTTGTCAGAGCCCTCCATGTCTGAGCGGCAAGATGGCGGATTTGGCGCGCTCCGCGGGCAGAATATGGATGCCACTGAGGGGGTCTTCTCCTGTTTCTTCTTTCCTCCTCGCATGGGGGAGAGAGTGCCTGGGTCTGTGAGGGCTGGGTCGCCTGTTTCGCCGGTCGTTTCCCGGCCGAGGTAGCTGATGGTGGCGGATTGCGGTCACGGGGGAGAGAGAGCTGCCGGACTAAGCAGCCATCTTCGGTCGCGGTCAGGCTCCGCCCCCCCTTGCTTTTTCTTTTAACACCCAATATAATGTTCACGCCAGTAAAATAAGGAAAATATTAAATAAGCATTGGCCACTTTTGTTGGAGGACGACTATTTAAAGACAGAACTCTCTCCCGTCCCACAAATTATTTTTAGGAAAGGAAAAAGTTTTAAAAATGTTTTGGCATCTAGCACTTTTAGAAACAGGGAAAAAACAAGAAATTCATAAGAATGAGGGTTTCTATATATGTGGATCATGCAAAAGTTGCCACTTTAAGAGTCATAAAGTTCATCATTTCATTAGTTCAAAAAATGAAAGAAAATGTAAAATTAAGGAACATATCACATGTAATTCCACACATGTGCTATACCTTTTGACTCGTGGTTGCGGAACTCAATATGTTGGTCGAACAATTAGAACGTTGAAAAAGAGACTTTTAGAACATTCTAACAATATTAAGAAAAAATTATTAACTCATTCAGTTCCTGTTCATTGTAACAAATGTCAAAACTTCAATCCCAGTACTTTCTCATGTATTGGGATTGAAAAAGTGTCTTTGGATGAAAGAGGAGGTGACCTAGTACTTAAACGTAGACAGAGAGAAGGTTACTGGATCTACACTTTGAAAACTGTGCAACCTGACGGCATGAATGAAGATTTTGATATGGTTTGCTTTTTGTGATTTGTATCTTTTAAGTGGTTTAGACCTTTTTTTAATTATTCTTATTTATTTTTTTTCTTAATACTTTTTATTGAAGAATTTTGTTTTAAAATTACAAATAATCACAATAATACATACATACATACATACACACAAAATTAAATCCGACCAATGCAAAAAAAAAAAACCACAACAACTGGAAGTCGAAAATATTAAATACTGTGTATCGAGAGATAATAAGAGGTGAGACAATAAAAATAGGCACAGATTTACATATTGAATTCAATACGAAATGGATACAAAAATTGACTACTATAATATAAGTAATATTAACAATAAAATAGAATCTAGTTCCCAAATAACATTTTTTGTTTCATAAACACAATGGCTAAAAGATTTTTGAGTTGCCATATAATAAAGAACAGTTTTTTAACCAAGTAGAATACCAATCACTTTTTTTTGAAAACACTGACCAGTTTTTTAACATTTCATTCTCCATTATCAATTGGAATTTAATTTGGTTAATTAGGGAAATTTTCTGAAAAGAAACAGAAGATTTCCACTGTCTGGCTATAATGATTTTGACTACAATAAAGCAGTGAATTGCTAAACAAATATGTTTATTTGATTTGAAAGGCAAATTCAGGTGAAGGAGGGCCGAAACTGGGTTTTTATTTATATCTTTAAATGATGCCTCTTTCATAGAAATTTCAGAAAAAATATTATAGGTCCAGGCCCATAGTGGTTTTACTGCTGGGCAGAACCACCATATATGTATATATGTACCCAGGTAGGTACCACACCTCCAACAAGTGGAATCTTGAGAAGAATACATTTTAGCTAATCTTGTCGGGGTGTAATACCATCTATAAAGTAGCTTAAAATGACAGTCAAGTTTAGACCATGAACATATTTGTTTACTAAAATTATAGAAGAGAACCATTCCTTTATAGAAATGACTAAATTAAGATCCTTTTCCCAAGATTTAACCAATTTGTAGGGAAAAGTGTCTAGACCTTTAAACAACTTATTAGCTACCGAAACAACCTTGGGTACCGTTTGAAATGAAAAAAGAGTTTGCAACTCTTTAGCCCAAGGAAAAGAAGATTGAATAACATGTTTCTGAATATAATGTTTAATGCGAAGATACGTAAATAATTCTTTAGATGGAATATGGAAATTATCCACAATCTGCTGAAATGGTAAAATAACATCTCCCTGCATAATGTCCGATAACATAAGTATATCTTTGTTAGGCCAGTGTCTCAAAGACAGATCCTCTACATTATTTTCTAATATATTTAGTTTACATGTTTTGGGGATTAAATAACTAACACCCAAAATTTTTCTGATTTCGACCCATGTTTCCAAAGAGTGAACCAACGATATTAAGCCTTTAGGCAAATCCGTTAGAAACTTCCCAGGATCTGACCATATATATGAATAGAGAGCAGATACATGTAACGCTTCAGACTCCAAATTATACCAGGACTCAGAGAAAAAAAAAGGTTCTTGTAAAATATATATATGTCGTATAATATTAGCATAGTATAGATTAGTAATATTTGGATAATTTAACCCTCCCTGAGAGAATTTGTTAGTAATATATTTTTGACTTATTCTAGGTTTTTTATTTTTCCAAATAAATTTATTTATGGCAGATTGTATCATAAAAAGCCACATCTTAGGAATTTTAAGGGGAACCATTGAAAATAAGTAAGACCATTTTGGTAAAATATAAGAGTTAATAATGTTAATTCTACCTATCCATAATGTTTCTAGATTTTTCAATTTTTTTAAATTTTGGTTCATTTCCTTCATTAACTGCATAACGTTCCTCTCCATTATTTGGGAGGCATTGGCGGGAAAACTGAGGCCCAAATAATTAATTTCTGAGTCTGTCCAAATAAACTTGTATTTTTGGGATAACCTTTCAACCTGAATCAAGGGTAAATTGATAGCCAAAGCAGTAGATTTAGAGACGTTTAGCTTGAAATTAGAGATATTAGAAAAATTAACAATTTCATCCATTAATGATGCCAATGAGTCTTCTGGAGATGTAAGAGTTACCAGAGCATCATCGGCATATAATGCAATCTTAATATCTTGAGATTTTGTAGGAACACCCTTTATTAACTGATTGTTTCTAATATTTACCGCAAGAGGCTCAAGAGATAAAATGTAAAGAAGCGGTGACAAAGGACAGCCCTGTCTTGTACCATTTTTGAGGTCGAACCACGTCGAAGTAATATTAGGACCTACAGTTCTAGCTGAGGGGGCAGAGTATAATATCATAATAGCAGTATGAATCCAACCCGTAAAGCCATATACATTGAGAAGTTCACTTAGATATCCCCACCCGACCCTGTCAAACGCTTTTTCTGCATCCAAAGACAGGGCCAGGAGGGGCTCTTTATTGGCTTTAACAAGAGCAATAATATCTATAAGCTTTCAAGTATTATTTGATGCCCATCTTCCTGGAATAAACCCTATTTGATCAGGATGTACAAGTTTAGAAATGACCATTTTCAATCTCTCAGCTATAATAGCTGAATATATTTTCATGTCCACATTAATTAATGCAATTGGTCTATAATTTTTTGGGTCCGTACTGTCTTTGCCCGGTTTTAGAATGGGAACAATATTTGATTGTAATAATTCCTTTGGGATATTCTCACTTTCTGCTGCTTGATTAAACATATTAGTAAGGGGTTTTAAAAGATAAGATTTCATATATTTATAATAAAGATTTGAAAAACCATCAGGACCGGGAGTTTTGTTTATAGCTAATCTGTCAATTTGAGATTGTACTTCTTCCATAGAAATTTTTTTATTCAGAATAGTCAAATCCTGGGCAGAAATTCTCGGAATATGAGAATTTAATAAATAACTCTTAATATCCTTTAATTCTGGGGATAGCCTTAAATTGTACAAATCTTGATAAAAATGATTAAACTTTTGGCCGATCTCCAGTGGAGTGGTGTATATAATTTGATCAACCACCAGTTTTTCTACTCTATTTTTAGCGTATTGATTACGGAGCCTCCTAGTGAGACTCTTACTCGCTCTGTTGCCCGAAATATAATGATTTAGTTTTAATTTATCTATATTTGACCTTATTTTGTCCTCTTCCTTTAAATTGATTTGAAGTTGTAGATCTTTTAACTTAGTTCTCAACTCCGGGGAAGATTGTATTTTATTCATTTTAGAACATGAATAAAATTCAATATATAAATCAGACAATTTTGTTCCTTTATTTTTCTTAAAAAGATAGTCTAATTTAATTATGTAACCCCTCGTTACAGATTTATGAGAACACCAATTTATTAGGGGAGAGGTATCTTGCAGGTCATTTTCTGCCCAAAAATATTCTAATAGTTTAATCAAATCCTCCCTTTTCTTAGAGTCCTTCAAAATGTCATCGTTTATTCTCCAGGTATTGCGAGGAAATGGAGTAGAGTTACCAAGAGCAAATATAACGAAACTATGGTCTGACCAAGTGTTTTCTTTAAGGTCAATATAATTAAAAAGCGGAATTGTAATAGCATTTGTTAAACAAAAATCAATCCGGGAATATGTTCCATGCACACCGGATAAATGGGAAAAATCTTTTTTAAGGGGGTGAAGTAATCTCCAAATATCATATAAATTATGTTGCCTACATATATTATTTAATCTTTTAGCTTGCTTAGTGGATCCTGTGTTAATATTAGATAAGGGAGATATCGTAGTTCTATCCAAGAGTGGATCACCAACACAATTAAAATCACCAGCGATAATCAAATATCCCTTATTAATTTTGTCCACTTTATCCATTATCAGAGAGAATTTAGTCATTGGATCAACATTAGGTAAGTACACGTTGACCAATGTATAATGTTTATCTTTGATCTTACAGACCAAGATAATGAACCTCGCTTCTGGATCAAGTTCAATATGTAGGATATCTACATTAATATCTTTACTAAATATAATTGCCACACCCCTTTTTTTATTTTTAATTAGTGAGGCATGAATTGCCGTTACAAATTTGTCTCCACCCCATGTTTGATTAATATCTTTAAGCCAGTGAGTTTCTTGTAGAAAAGCTACCTGTATATTTTGTTTTATCAGGGAGTCATACAGTCTGTATCTTTTTTTATTTGTATTAAGCCCCTGAACGTTCAGGGATAGAAACTTCAGCATATCAATACCTTAAAGAGATATTTTTGGACTTCAAAAAAAAAAATTATTCTTATTTTTAATGAATTACTTATAATAATTATTTATGTATTATACTATATCTTTGATTGATCTAATATACTGTGCTTATTTCATGTTCTGTTCACCCCTTTTCTCTATGATGGAACTTTTTAAATAAATGGAGTTCATTTGCGTTTCAATGCTGGATAAAGACCTAGTTGCCTCTTCCGGGTTTCGGATGTAAGGATGCAGTGGAACGCATGTGCGTTCCAACACTGATACGCATCCTCTTCTGGCTGCGTTTGAAAACAAGGTTTGAGACGCAATCACCAGGAAATGAAGTGAGAAAGAGAAATGAAGACGACGGACGCGATTCTTTACAAGTAGATCAATTTTGAACTGGATTTTGATTGGCTACGTGGCCAGTAATGGATTTTTAGCAGGGTATTTAAAAACTGTGCTTAGTGTGTTGTGTATGCAATTTGCCACACGCTCCTGACAAAGTCATTAACACAAAACGTGTAGGGTGGCAGGATTTCTTCAGTTGATTATTATCTTATTGTGGACTCTATTATTTACTTCGTCTCCAAACCCTGATGGTCATTTATTTGCTGACTGGGAAGACGTCTAGTGATTTGATGAGCCTTTTTACTGCTTTTATCTTGTAAGTGCAAACAATAAAGTTATCCTTTTATTCATACAGCTATAAACTATGTTTTGCTTTTGTGCTTTGTCTTAAGCCTCCACTCTGGAACAGGAGAAGAAAAGAAGCACTTGAAAAGATTCATATACCCCGCCTATTTTATCCTTATGTTTGTGAGTGCATTTTAGTTTTTTTCTATATTTTATCATTTGTTTTTATCTACACTATTGCGGTCTCCCTTTGCTTTATATTTTTAGGTTGTGCATTTTTTATATTGTTTTATATTTACTGTCAGGGTTTCAGAGTGAGGACACAAGTAGTGTCTGTACTGTACTCTTTTCTTCGATTCTCCTTGTTTGATCCCCGGTACTTCGTATCGCTATTTCTCCTTGTTGCTTAGCAACCACAGTCTTTGATTGCCATTAGGTTGCTTTGCAAACACATAGAGCATGTCACGCGCACCTCACCCACGTGGATGACCAAACTTCCGGGTTCAATCAGTCTTCGTGCTGTCTTCACACTTCATTGTTAATAAATTGTGGATCCTTCCATCATTGGGACCTTCCTGTCTGTTCCATATAAATTAAGGAGGAAGAAACCAGAAAGATATGCGAGTAGTGGGTGGTTGATATCCCCTAAAAAGATCACGGAGCGCTACACACTAGAGCCAGATGACCGGTTGGCTCTACTCTTATGAGTTGTGAATTACCATTTATTTTCTGTTCACATCCATATATAGTTCATACTATCTGCACTATGTTTATGTTGCATATTACTTACAGATCACTGTGAAGGAATACCATTGAATTTATTTGTCATTTTTCCAAGTACTTCAGGTACTTTAAAGCTCCACTTATATTCTTTTTTTTAGACTTTTGGTGTTTGTGAAGGTTAAGGGGATCCTCTACATAAGTGTTGAGCTTGGATTGTTTTGTTTAAGTGTGCACTTTCTTGTTTGTTGTTTTATATTTAAGTTTAAGAAGACACTGAGGAGTCTTCGCACTTCCTACCAAATTTATATTTCAATTTTTTCCCCTTATAGTCACAAGGTTATTTTTTTGCACTTTGTGCTATTTTTTGCTTATATATTCGGACATCTTGCAAACAAATTCAAGCAGAAACTGTCCAAAAACTCACAAGTTCAATGGATGCAAGACTTTTGAAGCTGCTATCAAATAAGGGGTCCTATGTTAAAATGTTACGTGACTTGTTAAAATGCTTAAAAAGTTAAAATGTTGTTATAAGTTTGATTGAAATTTTGATTTCAGTAATTATGCTGCAAACACAACAAATGACAATTTTCAGTTCTTTAAGACCTATAAAGTGTTTTGAAACTTACTGTGCGTAATAATTTGCAACAGTGCATTGTAAGTTTTTTATGTATAAAAAAATACTGTTATCATTAGGAGGTTTGTTCAATAAAATTTGAATTTTACTCTTAATAGTTGATAACATGAGAATTATGCTGACTGTTATTTATATGAATTATTTAGGTAAATTAGAAAAATATAATTTGCATAATAATTTGGAACAGGGTGTATATAGATATAATATATGTATATATATAGATATATATATATATATATCTATATATATACATATTATTTTTTTTAATTTTTTTTTTGACAATCTCGTTTTTATTAGAATTTAAGGTAATGAATACAGAACAGAACATAGTACAAAAAGAAAAACCCCGGCACTCAATTACGTGATGGTTGCGTCTTGCAGTTGCCTCGGTACCCGAGTGCCGCGTCCCCCTTCCACCTCTGCTAGGGCTCCCCCTCCTGCTCACCAACTCGCCCCCTTCCACCCCACCCCCCTTACCCCCGCAACCGGCTTCTATACGGTGATATGTAATACCAAATCCAGTAAACGAGCGTTAGTTTGCTGCCCATCGCACCCCCTGCTCGTTTCACTATAGCTAGTGTTTCTAAGGTTCTTTGCCTTATGTGTCCCTACTCTAGGCATCAGGGCCTGTGTCGCTTGCCCTTCCTGTTAGCAGGGTAGTGTGGACATTGCGCCTGGTGTCCCCACGACCATAGCAGGTGAGTTTTATGGAGTGGTCTCCTGTCACCACTTGGCGGGTGTCCCCCAGAGGTTGTCCCTCTCTCCGGTCCCTCCAGTGTATTCGTGGGTCCTAAGACTGAGTCGTATCTGTAACAACTCGTTGTCCTCTACTCCTCGCCCCGTTGTCTATTTTACCCCAAACATCTGCAGTATCATCCCCCCTGTCTCTAGGCCCCGGAGTTCTAGAACCTCCCTGCCCACCATCCTGCAGCGTACAGCTTAGTTCTCCCCTGCCCTCTCACCCTTCCTCCTCTCTCTCATCCCCTCTCCCGAACCGTGTCTCTGCACTCCGTCCTGTGTCGGGAGTGTTACCTAGTCGCCCATCACTGGTTAACGTTGCTCTTGTGCTAGGCTTGCGCCCAGTGTGTCCCTGTCTCGGTCCCCCCGCTCCCCCTACTCATAGCAGGTCCCCCCCCCGGACACCCCTCCGTCGGGACTACTGTCATTTAGCACTCGTCACGTAGTGTGGGCTGGGCGGGCCGGTACATGTGGAGGCCGTAGCCGGTTCCCTCAGGACATCTCCCCCTCCATGGGTCAGCAAGGCCGGCGGCACCGCGGCATCTCCGTCTCCCCCGTCCCCCCTCCCCCTGCGTGCCCCTCCGCCTTGCCCTCCTGGCCATGTAATCCACCCACGGGAACCAGGTCGTTGCACATTTGTCCGTGCATCCCTGCAGGGAGGCCGTCATCATCTCGAGGTTATATATATCTTCCACCCTATCCACCCATTGCTGAAAGGTGGGGACTGTGCGACTTTTCCAGTTAATCGGTATTAGGGTTTTCGCGGCCGTTAGCAAGTGTATTGTCAGGCCCTTTTTATAGCTCCGCAGCGGCGTTTGCGTGTGATTAAGCAACGTCTGCAGCGGCTGCAGGGGGAGGTCTGCGTCCGAGATATCCCTAATTGCTTTGTATATCTGCTGCCAGTATGGTTCTATTAGCGAACACGACCACCATACATGAAGTCTCGTGCCCGGTTCCAAGCCGCACCTCCAGCACTCCCCGGGGATTGACTCGTGAACATGACGTAATGTATCTGGGGTTCTGTGCCAGCCAGTTAAGATTTTGTAGTTACATTCCTGATATTTGGAGCATATGCTCCCTTTGTGTGTCAGCAGAAAGATTTTGTCCTATTCATATTATTTTTTATTTAAAGTTTTTTTTGTTTTTTTTTACAGACATGACATAAAGTGGTATTGCGATGGTGTAAAAGTATCAGACATGTTGAGAAAATTGCACCATTTTTTTTTAAACAAGCAGTATGAACCAGATATCACGCTTATGTAACAATAGTTAACTTTTAGTTGTTTGATGGATACCCGGTGTGGTGGGACCATGTGTTCTAGTATGTGTGTCCGAGATTAGTTGTCGCTTGACCTGGGCCCTCTTTTTTGGGGGTCGCTTGTCTTTCTGGTGAGTGCTGCAAGAACATCCCTGTCGTGACTGCAGTCGGTACCCTTTCACTTGTGCTTATGGGTCTGTGGTGCCTGGCTGAAGGCTAGCTAGGTGTGGTCAAGTACTGCGTTGGGCGGGTCTGTGTTGGGCCCACTAGAGTTGCTGCAGTCAATCGTTCATTGAGTGGGTATGAGTATGCAAAAGTCTGTGGGTGTGGCAGTCTGTGGGTGCCTCTCGTTGTGAGTGGCGTTGGTGGTCTGTTTTGGGGCCTATATAGAAGTGGTGTTGTGGTGACAAATAAGTGGGCTGGTTTGGCTTGTAGTGCCCCTAACCAAGGGGGCGGGGGTGAGTCGTGGTGGGTGTGTGGCCCTATTCCTACCCTTCCGTCACCAGGGGGGTGCACCTTGGTGCAGCAATTAGTGCCTGTTTGTCTTGGGCTAAGGCGCAACGGACTATGACGTCACTCACTGAGTTTGTTGGGGCTTTTGGCGATTTTGGCAGGCGGAATATGCCATCAAAGGCAAACTTTTTGGCTTGTGGAGGTGGCAGTAGTGAAGCCGTTAGTCACCTCAGGTAATGGGGCATCTCTGCTACTGTGACAGACTCCGGCACCCCTCTTATCTTCAGGTTGTTGCGCCTGGAATGGTCCTCTAGCGTAGCAAGGTGTGCTGAAAAAGCTTGTTGCGTCTTTTGGACGGTGTGAATAGAGTCTTTCATTTTGAATACTTCTTGCCTCACACCTATGATGTCCTCTTTGCTTGCTCTTACTCTGTTCGTGACCCTCTGTAGGTCGGCCTGAATGACTGCTATGTCTGTGGCTAGCGTCTGGCGAAATTCAGTAAGGTAGTTTTTAATGTCCTGCTTGGTGGCCAGGGCTGATAAGTCAGGAAGGCCTGTAGTTGGTGCCCCTGCCATTTGTGGTGGGGTGTGTGCTGGAGGGTGAGTAAGTGCTTGGACCTGAGGGACAGCCGGGAGCTCCTTGTACTCTGGGGCCACCATTTTGGGCTGGGCCTGTCATTGTAGAAGGGCCCCTATGTCTTAGAATTCAGTTTGCACACCTGTTGTGGGTTTCTGGGAGCGTCTCCCCATATTTGTGGGCTGCTGTGCTGTTGATGGTCTTTCTGTGCCCCAGTTCAGCTCTCCCTGGTGTGGGATGTGCCCGAAAAGGTCCTCCAGGTGTGCAGGAAAATGGAAGGCCGCTGCCTTTTTCCGACGCCAGTTTTGTCAGTTTTTTGCAACAAACAGCATGAATCGATGCCGGGTGGCCTCTGCTCACTTGTACTGTTGTTGGTGTGGCAGATGGGCTGTAAATTGTGTGATTTTCGGCGGATTGAGCAGAGTGCCGTCGGAGCAGTGGAAAATGGCGCCTGCTTCGTTCCGCGGCTAAGCCCTGCCTCCCCATTTTCAACTTTTTTCACCAGCAGGGGGACTGTCTGTCAGTTCAGACAGTCCCCCTGCTGGCAGCACTGTGGACACCTATTGCACATGGCCCCTGGTGGTCCTAATTTGCAGAGGGGGAACTGTCTGGGCTATCAGACAGTCCTTCCAGTGAAGCAGAAGACCGATCACCAGCGGGGGAACGGCGGCGATCGGATAAGTGGAGAGGGAGGGAGGGTAGGGGTTATTTTTTTATTTAATTAATGAATTTATTTTTGTTTAATTTTAACTGAGTGCCTCGACCCCTTGACATCGCTGCAATACCCTTAGAGCAGCTGGAAGTGATCATGCTCTAATTAGCCGTGGACATGCAGGGTACGTCCACGGCCCTTATGGTTATTTTTTTAGTTTTTTAGTTTAAAGTTCTACTATTCTGTCACACCATAAGCGGCATTGTGAGGGTCAATAATGGAGGTGGCAGGCAGCCCTTAATATGAAAGAGACAAAATGTGTCCTAAAATTCATGTTTTTAAACACATATTCAATTTCAAATACTTGGACAAATAAATTGCATTTAATAAAATTAATATTTCTTTCATAAGCTGAAGAACCAACACAGGCCTCAGTTTAATAGTTTTCTTTCAAATGTTTTTATTAAATTTTACACATTAAAATAATTGTACATATCAATAGTAACAAGTTGTGTAGAGTGTAGAATGTGACAATTACAATATTAATAATAAAATAAAAATGAAAAACAAACTAACAAAGAGAAAAAATGGGGGTATAATAATAGATTTAAATGTAGTTACTAATATATATTAAAATAAAAAAGGGACAGTACAGTATGTCATATATGTTTTATATAATTATGTTTTTAAATAATATTATACATGGTAATTATTATAAGAAAATAAAATATTTTATTTTGTCAGGTGGGAAATATGGTCAAAATTTGTACTGAAGCCTAATTTTATCTTCCCAAGCTATCCATTCTTGTTTTAGAGTAGACGGTTTTTTCAGACGGAATGTGAAGTGCTAGTTCATAACCTCTGTTATCAAAAATTGTTAAGAGAACTTAATTCACTGATGGTCTAACACATGGGTCGCCAACCTGGTCCCTACTGCCCACTAGTGGGCGTTTCAGGATTCCATGTGGGCGGTAGGGATTTCCTCATTTTGAGAGATTGGGCGGGCGTGTGTGTGCGAGCCAGTGGTACCCGTGCGACTGGGTACCGCCATCACCATTTGCGGCCTCGGCCGCCGTCCAAGGGGGCCATCGGGTGGCCCATGCTATCAGGGCCACCCAATGGATGTGGATTTTAAGGGGGCCCGGTCAGCACTTTAACAGCGTGACCGGGCCCCCTGTGATTACATCACAGAGTTGGGAGGGAGTGACTGCACATCACTCCTCCCAGCTAACACACAGACCGCGTGGGAGGAAGACTTGGGAACTCTGACTCCCATCTACCTGAGCCACCACTGGTCCCCAGGGAATGTCACCCTCCTGCTCCTAAAAGGTAGGAAACCGTAGGGTGACTAAAATATTTTGTGTGTGTATGTGTCTTTGTATGTATGTGTGTGTGTCTTATGTATGTGTCTTTGTATGTATGTGTGTGTGTGTGTCTTATGTATGTGTCTTTGTATGTATGTCTTGTGTGTGTGTGTCTGTCTGTCTGTATATATGTGTGTATGTATGTGTGTGTCTTTGTATGTATGTGTTGTGTGTGTGTAGGTGTCTTTGTATGTATACAAAACACAAATATATACAGAAAGGCAATGGAACTGAGTGTGGTAGCAATAATGCTATAGACCCCCTGAGTGGAAACCCCTTACACCACTCAACAAAATAAAGGCAAATACATACAATGTAGAGGGTTGGTCACACTTTGGAATATGTCTGAAAGAAACACAAATAAAACACACAATAGTGTAGTATTGTCTGAGATGTAAAGGAATTGGAGTCTGGTACTCACAAGCCTGGAGCCAAATCTCATATGACTCTCATGGATGTCGCTTTGGGACTATTAAAGAGGATGTCCCCTTCCTACTTCCACATGGACTGACAGCTGTTCCAGTTGAAATGAGCTCCAGGATCCAATGTGTATCTTTATAAAAATACTTTTATTGTTCAACACGATATATATTAAAAAATAATAATAAAAAACAATAAAAATTCCATATAGGTAATAAAACAGAATCTATAGCTTTATAGGTAAGTCCTGCCAATTGGCTATGATAGTCCAAAAATAACCGAAATGCGTTTCGCCCCTTTGGGGGCTTTTTCAGTCGGTATGGATATGTGTCTTGTCTGTCTGTATGTGTGTATGTGTCTTTGTATGTGTGCATGTCTGTGTGTGTGTGTCTGTATGTATGTGTTCCTGTCTGTTTGTATGTATGTGTCGTGTGTGTGTGTGTGTGTGTGTATGTGTGCCTGTATGTATGCATGTATGTGTGCCTGTCTGTTTGTATGTATGTATGTGTCTTTGTATGTGTGTATGTGTGTCTATGTAGGTATGTGTGACTGTCTGTTATAGTGGGCTATAGTAAGTAATAGTAAGTGGAAATATGTTTTTTCAAAAAATTAAAGTGATAGTATATTAAGTGATTTGAAAATGTTATCCAAATTTATTAAATCAAGGGCTTACTTCCTTGGTAGGAAAGTATCAAATAGTTTTCGTAGAGAGGACAAATCACAACTATTCAAAGATGGATGAATTTCTGTAGCATTAATCCAATTTTAATCATGACTGCTTCTTTCATTAAAACCAGTTTTAATCATGGCTGCTTCTTTATGTCATGAAGTGACAGATTCTGATTATGCAGATGTTTATATAAACCTCAACATCTCCGCTCCGAATGCACCAAACTCCTTGGAGTAAAAACATGCCTTCCGAGGCATGCTACAATTGTCAACATCCTCCTGTTGACTGAGGAAAAGGAGCCTATTTACTTGGTGGGTTACTGCTAGGTCTGCAGCTTAGTGTTGGTGTGCTGACTGTTAAGAAAAAGCCTCAAGAGTCTTTAATTTCTGATCCATCCTCAAGGAGGCCATCTCTGTCTTCACGTCATACAATAGGGCACTGAGATCTGCCTACGAAGTGGTCAATGTTGTAATTGCCCACATGTCATTATGAATATTTGCAAGGGATATCTTGTCATGTAGTGGTTCAGAAGAATTTGAGGTAGTTGGGAAGTGGGCACCAACTTGGAAACCGGTGCTGTGCAGCCCCAGCACCTACCTCCAAAGGGACAGTCTCTATTTTTATCTCAAATCCACATGCCCACCTTTTCTGTACCAATGTCCCTCTTTTCAAGGAGCTCTATATTACTGGTGTGCAGGGCCGGTGCAAGGATTTTTGCCGCCCTAGGCAAAAGTAAAGTTTGCCGCCCCCCCATGTGACATCACAATGCCCCACCCATATGATCTGCCATGTTAACTAACGCCAGTGCTGCAGTGCCGCTGTGGTTACATTAAAAGGCCTGCAGGGACAGGCTATAGACACCAGAACCACTACATTAAGCTGCAGTGGTTCTGGGGACTTTCTTTAATGTGAGGTAAATTAGAGATTAGTGCCACGAATAATATACTAGATTGCCTACTTACAACCAGATGAGGATGGTGATGGGCTCTAGCTGCAGTCTGGCTTCACTGGTCTGGTGTAGAACAGGCTCTCTGGAGGTGGTTTGTAACTGTGGTCACAAAAATCAATGTTCTGGGAGAACGGGAAGCAGCTCCATTTTTGGGGGGACCTTTACACAGCCCTGTCCGGTGATTAAAGATACTTTTTTCCCCACTTACCTCTTTCCAGTGCAATGGCTCCCTTGGTGCTGTCTTTGTATCCTCTGATCCCGCGATGTCATGGCAATGGTGGGATCCAATGCGTTTAATTTGCTGCGCACGCACTAAAGCTACCCCATAGGAAAGCACTGAATCAATGCTTTCCTATGGAGAATTTGAAAAAGTTAGACGTCCTCATGCAAAGCATGAACACATCCAATGTCGTTTAAGAGAGTGAAACTTAGCCCTGCAAGTGAAAAGTTAGCCCTGCAAGGTAAGCAGTGCAGTTTCTCAGAATGTTTTACACTGCAGGGTTAAACAGATGGGGCACTGCACCCAGACCACTTCAATTAGATGAAGTGGTCTGGGTGCCTATAAATGTGTTTGGAAATCTGTCTGTGTAAATAAGATACATTGTTGTTCTTCTAATTTACATTTCTGTTGCATAAATTGGTATTTGTAAGTCACCTAAAATTTCTCATAACTGGTCTACCCCCTTTACCACAATACCACCAGCATCTAACTTCTCAGGATGCCATAGTTGGAAGTATGCATGTACAATTATGGGATAAAGAAAATACACCCTCTCTGAATTCTATGGTTTTACACAGGGCCGGACTGGGAAAAAAATTAGGCCCGGGCATTTTTCAATTAGAGCGGGCCCCCAAGAAGGGGGCGGGGCCAGAGAGGGTGTGTTTTGTCATCACTAATGACAAGCACGCCCCCTCTCAAAGTGAGCATGTTGGTTCAATGCGCAGAGCCCCACTGAAGAGCTCTGGCATTAGAAAAAGGCCCTGTATTTGTTCTGCGCAGAGCAAGCAAATGTAATAACATGCTTGCGCTGTGTTTGCTTTTAAATTGTCTCTGGTGTCTCCACAAGTGGGATACCAGAAGGCAAAAGGGCCAGGAAAGTGTATGGTGCATGTGTTTGGCGCCTGCTTGTGGGATTGCCTGTGTGTAGAGTGTGGTGTGGTATTGTGTAAATAAGGTGTAATATGTGTGGTGTAATATGTGTGGTGTAATATGTGTGGCTAGGGGCTGTAGAGAGTGCGTGTATAGGGGCATAGTGTTATAGGGGATGTAGCGAGTGTGTGCATACGGGCAGTAGTGTGTGTGTATAGGTGACGTAGTGTGTGTAGGGATTGTAGAGAGGGTGTGTTTAGAGAATGTTGTATGTGTTTCCTTACAAGGAATGTAGTGTGTGTGTAGGTGGTGCAGTGTGTTTGTAAGAGATCTAGTGTGTAAAGGACCCAGAGTGTGTATAGAAGATTGTGTGTATGTTTGTAGAGGATTAAGAGTGCATATAGGGTAAGGGATCTAGCGTGTATCTGGAGCGTAATGTGTGTAGTGGTGCAGTGTGAGGGGTGCTGTAGTGTATTGTGATAAAGTGAAGGCAGATAGGCCTTTTAACCCCAGGGGGAGTATGTGTAGTTTGTGTGTGTTACACAAAGCTTTGTTTAGTTATGGGCCCCTGGGGTGGAGCATTTGGAGAGAAGGGTGGGCCAATGCTCCACTCCACAGTTTAGTGGTTTTCTGGGGAGACATAGATCCAGGCCAGGGTTTTTTGGACCGTCTCCAACCCACTGCTCAGGTGCAGTTAATAAGCTGTTGCAGTGGTAATAAACCCCTCCCGGCTAGGCAGGAAAAAGAGAGGGATTGTTGGCTTCCTCCCAGGAAGCAGGTAGGAGAGAGAGGCTGTTCTCTCCAGATAGTCAAGGAGACTAGGCACTTGGAGTGCAGAAAGGAAGCAGTCAGGGCAAGACTGGCTTGGAGCACTGGGAGTGCAGAAAGGAAAGCAGTCAGGGCAAGGCTGGCTTGGAGCACTGGGAGTGCAGAAAGCAAAGCAGTCAGGGCAAGGCTGGCTTGGAGCACTGGGAGTGCAGGAAAGGAGCGCAACAGGCTAGCTAGCAGAGTGTTGCTAACTAATAAGGTTGGTGCCATTGTTTTGTTTAGTTTAACCCTGAGAGATAGGGAACCTAACGTCAGTTAGTGCTCAGACGAGCTAGGTTTTTGTTTATAGGGTTTTCTGTTACATTTGTTTTCATTTACTGATGTATCCTGTGTGAACTTACAAATAAAGTGCCTGGAGTATATGCAATTACAAGGACTGTGCATGTTTTTGCCCTAGAGGACCGTGCTACCTGCAAACAAGGATCACAGTATATATATATATATATATATATATATATATATGGACGTATTGTATGTGTGAGGTGCGCAGTGTGTGAGGGTGTTTTTATCTGCCGTCACATTCTAGGTTTCTAATTTTCTTTGTCTGTTAACTCACTGAGGGTTATTTTATATAACATATATATATATATATATATATATATATATATATATATATATATCAAAATCCAAATAGGTTATGGTGGGGAAAAATTGTGATTGAAAACCCCTTCCACCTGAAGTATGTGGATAGTTAATACAATGCTAAACAAAAATCTGCACACCAGTCAAGCCAGAAGACTTGCTTTTCCCACAGAAATCCCAAATCTAGATTTTGCTTCCCAAGCACTACCAAGCCTCAATTAGCAAACCAGTAACCAACCTCATGCTGAAGAGTTGCATTAACAACGAAACAGCTGTCCATGAGTGGTTCACTGTTTTTGCATCTTATCCTAAATTGTGTTCCAAGCAGTTGTATACTGCAA
>OW240917.1:197339454-197367350 GCA_933207985.1 Pelobates cultripes | reverse complement strand
GCTATAATTATGAAAAAATGGGTTAACCCTAGAAGGACCTGGCACCCAGACCACTTCATTAAGCTGAAGTGGTCTGGGTGCCTAGAGTGGTCCTTTAAGCCCACACGCTCCCTTCATTCATAATACAGGGAGTGCAGAATTATTAGGCAAGTTGTATTTTTGAGGATTCATTTTATTATTGAACAACAACCATGTTCTCAATGAACCCAAAAAAACTCATTAATATCAAAGCTGAATATTTTTGGAAGTAGTTTTTAGTTTGTTTTTAGTTTTAGCTATGTTAGGGGGATATCTGTGTGTGCAGGTGACTATTACTGTGCATAATTATAGGCAACTTAACAAAAAACAAATATATACCCATTTCAATTATTTATTACCAGTGAAACCAATATAACATCTCAACATTCACAAATATACATTTCTGACATTCAAAAACAAAACAAAAACAAATCAGTGACCAATATAGCCACCTTTCTTTGTAAGGACACTCAAAAGCCTGCCATCCATGGATTTTGTCAGTGTTTTGATCTGTTCACCATCAACATTGCGTGCAGCAGCAACCACAGCCTCCCAGACACTGTTCAGAGAGGTGTACTGTTTTCCCTCCTTGTAAATCTCACATTGATGATGGACCACAGGTTCTCAATGGGGTTCAGATCAGGTGAACAAGGAGGCCATGTCATTAGATTTTCTTCTTTTATACCCTTTCTTGCCAGCCACACTGTGGAGTACTTGGACGCGTGTGATGGAGCATTGTCCTGCATGAAAATCATCTTTTTCTTGAAGGATGCAGACTTCTTCCTGTACCACTGTTTGAAGAAGGTGTCTTCCAGGAACTGGCAGTAGGACTGGGAGTTGAGCTTGACTCCATCCTCAACCCGAAAAGGCCCTACAAGCTCATCTTTGATGATACCAGCCCAAACCAGTACTCCACCTCCACCTTGCTGGCGTCTGAGTCGGACTGGAGCTCTCTGCCCTTTACTAATCCAGCCACGGGCCCATCCATCTGGCCCATCAAGACTCACTCTCATTTCATCAGTCCATAAAACCTTAGAAAAATCAGTCTTGAGATATTTCTTGGCCCAGTCTTGACGCTTCAGCTTGTGTGTCTTGTTCAGTGGTGGTCGTCTTTCAGCCTTTCTTACCTTGGCCATGTCTCTGAGTATTGCACACCTTGTGCTTTTGGCACTCCAGTGATGTTGCAGCTCTGAAATATGGCCAAACTGGTGGCAAGTGGCATCGTGGCAGCTGCACGCTTGACTTTTCTCAGTTCATGGGCAGTTATTTTGCGCCTTGGTTTTTCCACACGCTTCTTGCGGCCCTGTTGACTATTTTGAATGAAACGCTTGATTGTTCAATGATCACGCCTCAGAAGCTTTGCAATTTTAAGAGTGCTGCATTCCTCTGCAAGATATCTCACTATTTTTGACTTTTCTGAGCCTGTCAAGTCCTTCTTTTGACCCATTTTGCCAAAGGAAAGGAAGTTGCCTAATAATTATGCACACCTGATATAGGGTGTTGATGTCATTAGACCACACCCCTTCTCATTACAGAGATGCACATCAACTAATATGCTTAATTGGTAGTAGGCTTTCGAGCCTATACAGCTTGGAGTAAGACAACATGCATAAAGAGGATGATGTGGTCAAAATACTAATTTGCCTAATAATTCTGCACTCCCTGTAGAGGACAACTGTCATCAAGTTTTCCCTTCTTGTTTTCTAAAGTTTATTGCTACCCTGTTTCCCCCGAAATTAAGACATCCCCCGAAAATAAGCCCTAGTCGCTAGTTCGCTAATCTATGTTCGAGGAATTTTGCCTAGCATTCCATGCCGTAGTGAACTGGTCTATGTTCAGGGGAATTCTCCCGAAGGTAGACATGCTTTCTACCACATGCAGGGCCGGACTGGGAAAAAAATTAGGCCCGGGCATTTTTCAATTAGAGCGGCCCCCCAAGAAGGGGGCGGGGCCAGAGAGGGTGTGTTTTGTCATCACTAATGACAAGCACGCCCCCTCTCAAAGTGAGCATGTTGGTTCAATGCGCAGAGCCCCGCTAAGGGCTCTGGCATTAGAAAAAGGCCCTGAATTTGTTCTGCGCAGCGCAAGAAAATGTAATAACATGCTTGCGCTGTGTTTCCTTTTAAATTGTGTGGTGTGGTATTGTGTAAATAGGTGTAATATGTGTTGCTAGGGGCTGTAGAGAATGCGTGTATAGGGGCATAGTGTTATAGGGGATGTAGCGAGTGTGTGCATACGGGCAGTAGTGTGTGTGTGTATAGGTGACGTAGTGTGTGTAGGGGTTGTAGAGAGGGTGTGTTTAGAGAATGTTGTATGTCTTTCCTTACAAGGAATATAGTGTGTGTGTGTGTAAGAGATCTAGTGTGTAAAGGACCCAGAGTGTGTATAGAAGATTGTGTGTGTGTGTGTGTGTGTATGTGTGTAGAGGATTAAGAGTGCATATAGGGTAAGGGATCTAGCGTGTATTTGGAGCGTAATGTGTGTAGTGGTGCAGTGTGAGGGGTGCTGTAGTGTGTGTGTGTGTGTATGTATGTATGTATTTATGTATGTATATATATATATATATATATTTGGATGTATTGTATGTGTGAGGTGCGCAGTGTGTTTGTGTAAGAGGGGTGCTGTGTGTGAGGGTGTTTTTATCTGCCGTCACATTCTAGGTTTCTAATTTTCTTTGTCTGTTAACTCACTGAGGGTTATATTATATTATATTATATATATATATATATGTGTGTGTGTGTATCTGGGGGTGCTATGTGTGTGTGTCTGGGGGTGCTGTATCTGGGGTGCTGTGTGTGTGTCTGGGGGTGCTGTGTGTGTGTCTGGGGTGCTGTGTGTGTATCTGGGGTGCTGTTTGTGTCTGGGGGTGCTGTGTGTGTGTCTGGAGGTGCTGTGTGTGTGTCTGGAGGTGCTGTGTGTATGTCTGGGGGTGCTGTGTGTATGTCTGGGGGTGCTGTGTGTGTGTCTGGGGTGCTGTGTGTGTGTGTCTAAGGGTGCTGTGTGTGTGTGTCTGGGGGTGCTGTGTGTGAGAGGGCTGTGTGTGTCTGGGGGTGCTGTTTGTGAGGGGGCTGTTAGGGAATTTATTTTAAATATATATATATATATTTTTTTATTAATAATTTTAAAAAAGTTATGTTCCCCCCCCTCCCTTCTTACCTTTAGCCTGGGAGGGGGGAGGGAGCCGTTCTGCAATGAGGGGGAGCCATGCTGCCTTCCCTGGTGGTCGAGTGGTGAGAGTGAACTCTAACCTGCGGGTTAGAGTTTACTCTCGCGAGACCTGAGCATTGCCGTGGTAACCGCGGAAACGCTCAGAATCCCACGAGAGGACCCGGCGGAGCTGCTGTCTAGAGCTCCGCCGGTCCTCTCTCCTGCCTCTCTCCCTCCCCAGCCTGCGGCCGCATCTCCCTGTCTGTGGGCCGGTGAGGGAAATCTTTGATCTCCCCACCGGCCCATGGAGGCACTATGCAGGGTCGGCGCTTGGATAGCGCTGGCCCTGCACGGGCTGGCAGGGGAGATCCTGGGATCAGCCAGCCTCAGCCCCATGGCCATAGCGGCCCACCGGGCATTTGCCCGGTATGCCCGATGGCCAGTCCGGGCCTGGTTTTACATATCAGGACATAATAACAAAAATCTGTTCCTCAGCAGATCTTAAAATTTGTAAAATACAACCTCAGGTGAACAACACATGACATATTAAACTGTCATGGTTTATTTAACAAAAATAAAGCCAAAATGGAGAACATATCAGGATATAACAATCATCTGTGGGGGGCGGAGCCTGGCAGCTGACCAAGACAATCGCATGGTGCTGGGTGTCAGGTATACCTAACATTCATGCTGCCGCCGGAACCCACTTCCGGGTTCACGGCGCTTAGCTCCGCCCCTTTTTTCTGACGCGGTCTTTCCACAATACTTAGGAAGACCGCGCCAGATTCAAAGTGCTGGATTATTCACTCAGGTGCGGCAGTGAGATCAGCTGCTCTACTCGATGCTACCGGCTCCACTTCTCAGACCTCGGCTTGTAAACGGATTTCTACCTTCTCATCTCTCAGACCTCGGCTTGTAAACGGATTTCTACCTTCTCATCTCTCAGACCTCGGCTTATAAACGGAATTCTACCTTCTCATCTCTCAGACCTCGGCTTATAAACGGAATTCTACCTTCTCCTCTCCCAGACCTCGGCTTGTAAACGGATTTCTACCTTCTCCTCTCTCAGACCTCGGCTTGGACAAACGGACTTCCTTTCTCTCACTACTAAACTGCAGTTTGTTAAAAGAGACTCCTTCCTCTTCCTCCATTGGGTGAATTAACCCTTCCAGTGCCAGAGTGCTTCTAAGTTAAGTAAATCTTTTGTCAAGGAAAGCAAGTCATATCAATTAATTATAGTATTTAATTTCTTTAAACTCTCTGTTGACAAATAAGGATTGCTGCTAAGGCTAAAACTTCATTATTAAAATTCAAGTTGGAACTAACTTGGCATTTTCCTGATTATTATTTAAAGATACAGTCCACTGATTTCACTCCAATATAATAGGAGATGAAACTTACTGTTCCTGCCCTCATAATATTCTGCAGTTGAGTTCCAATTAAAGAGGTATTACACAAAAGCATCACAGAATAATCCAGCCTTTTCAATGGAACCAGCAGATATTAACTCACAAGTTTCTGCCCTAACCAATAGAGTGGATACGATTGCTCAAGGGTTACAGGAACTGCAAATCACGAATGAGAGAATATTAACCTATGTTAGAGACATGCAAGGCCATCTTCCTCATGCCGCTCTTCAATCGGCTGGTGATCCTGCTGTCTGTAATCCAGAAAAATTTTATGGAGATAGAACAAAGTACAGAGAGTTTTTGAATTCTTGCAAACTTCTGATAGCTTTAAAACCTAGATCTTATCTCAGTGAAAGATCAAAAGTTTGTTCAGTAATTTCTTTTTTAAGAGGTGAACCTATGGCATGGGCCCATTCCTTTTTAGAGAATGATGATCCCATACTAGATTCATTGGATGAATTTTTTGAAGCTATGTCTTTATTATATGAAGATCCATATAAACAGGCTACTGCTGATTTAAACATCAGAACTCTCCACCAAAAGAACAGACCTGTTGAAGATTACATTGCCGAATTTAAAAGATGGGCTACAGAAACCCAATGGAATGACATTACACTACGCAATCAATACCGTCTCGGATTATCAGAAGCTGTGAAAGATGAACTCTCTCGTATTGAACTTCCTCCCACCTTAAATGCATTGATTCAACTTTCCATTAGTATTGACAGACGTCTAAGAGAAAGAAGGGCTGAAAAAGTTCTTACTACTTCTAACTGGAGAAAACATTTTACTACTCCAAAAATTCCTGAAAAATCTCTTCCTCACAATGAACCTATGGAAGTTGGTATAATAAGAAGCCCTCTTACTTCGGAAGAAAGGATAAGAAGGAGACAACTAAATTTGTGCATGTATTGTGCTTCAAAAGAACATCTAATCCCAGAATGTCCCCTACTAATCCATTCGAAAGCTGGTAAGCTTCATTCATCTACTTCTATATTGAACGTTCTTCAAAAAAGGAAAACATCTACTTATTTTTCTATATCTCTCATATTACAGTGGGATACAAAAAGAATCGTGACTGAAGCCATTATTGATTCTGGTGCTAATGGAACCTTCCTTGATTTTTCTTTTGTTGCAAAGAATAAAATTCCGTGTGTTCGAAAAACCAATTTTATTCCAATCAGAGTTATTGATGGTTCATTTATATCCTCAGGACCCATAAAAGATGAGACAATTCCTCTAAGAATGATTACCAATAACGTACATACAGAATTCCTTACATTTGATGTTATTAAATCTCCACTTTATCCCGTCATTCTAGGAATTAATTGGTTAAAAACTCATGATCCTTTAATTAAATGGTCACCCTTTTCCATTTCTTTTCCTTCTGACTTTTGCAAAAAAACCTGCTTCCAACATATTCCTATTCTCCAAACTACTCAGGAATCAATTATACCTCCATTCTACTCTGACTTTTCAGATGTCTTTTGTAAAAAAGAAGCGGAAACACTTCCACCTCATCGAGCATATGATTGCCCAATAGATCTAATACCTGGTGCTCCCATTCCTTATGGACACATTTATCCACTTTCTGAAAAGGAATTGCAGACCTTAAAAGAATATCTTAATGAAAATTTACGTAAAGGATTCATCAGACCCTCGACTTCACCGGCTGCCTCTAGTATATTTTTTGTGAGGAATAAGGACCAAACCATCCGACCCATTATAGATTACAGAGCCTTAAATAAAATAACCATAAAAAATCGTTATCCTCTTCCACTAATAAATGAATTAATTGAAAGGTTAAGAACTGCAACTATATTCACTAAACTCGACCTCCGAGGCGCATATAACCTCATTAGAATAAAACAGGATGATGAATGGAAGACCGCCTTCCGGACTAGATATGGTCTCTACGAATATCTAGTGATGCCTTTTGGGCTTTGTAATGCCCCTGCAACATTCCAACATTTTATAAATGATATCTTTAGAGATCTTTTGGATGGTTGTGTTATTATCTACTTAGATGATATTCTAATATATTCTAACAATTTGGATGAACATAGGAAGCATGTAAGATGGGTTCTATCTAGATTGAGAACCCACAAATTATACGCTAAACCAGAGAAATGTCTTTTTGAAGTTACTGAACTCTCCTTTCTTGGATACATTATTTCACCTCATTCTCTGAAAATGGATAACTCTAAAATCGAATGTATTATTAACTGGCCCGTTCCTACTACTACAAAAGAATTGCAACGATTTCTTGGATTTGCAAACTTCTATAGAAAATTCATTAGAAACTACTCAGAGGTATCACATCCACTTAACCACCTTAACAGTACTAAACGTCCTTTCAAATGGAATAAAGATGCACAAGCTGCCTTCGACAGTTTAAAAAAAAAAAGATTCACAACTGCACCTATTCTACAGCTACCTAATCCAACATTCTTGTATGTCCTAGAAGTCGATGCATCAGATTCAGCTATCGGAGCAGTTCTTTCTCAGCAAAAGACTCCTCAAGATCCACTTCATCCAGTTGCATTCTTTTCAAGATCCTTGAGCTCTGCTGAAAAAAATTATCCTGTTGGTGAAAAGGAATTATTAAGTGTTAAAGCTGCCTTTGAAAATTGGCGCCATCTATTAGAAGATACAAAACAACCTATCATAGTCTATACAGACCATAAAAATCTTGAATATCTTTATACTAATAAAACCCTTACGGCTAGACAAGTTAGATGGAACCTATTTTTTAACCGGTTTAACTTCCAGTTAATATACAGACCTGGAACTAGAAATAAAAAGGCTGACGCTCTTTCTCGAATTCCTTCTAAAACTTCTATTGATGTTTATCCTCCTAACAAAATAATAGGGATCCTCTCTTCTCTTCAGGATGACTTAAGGAACTTGAATCAAAAGGATCTTGAACTTCCCAAAACACCTAATTTAACAAAAAAGGATGGTATATTTTACTTTAAAAATAGAATTTATATTCCTCCCATTCTTAGGAACAAATTACTCAAAATGGTTCATGATTCACCCCTAGCTGGACATCCTGGAATAAAGAAAACTCTTGAACTAACTTCACGATATTATTGGTGGCCTCGCCAAGATAGAACCATTGAATTATATGTCAAAACTTGTCCTATCTGTCAAAGGTCCAAATCTGAACATAATCAACCTTTTGGATTACTACTTAACTTACCTATTCCAGAAAAACCTTGGCAATCCATTTCTATGGATTTTCTTGTTGACCTTCCTCCATCCCGACAGTTCACCACTATTCTTGTTGTTGTGGACCGCTTCACTAAAATGTCCCATTTCATCTCTTTAAAAAAATTACCCTCCTCCGTAGAATTGTCCAAAGTCTTTATTGATAATATTGTAAAGCTTCATGGTCTTCCAGAAGAAATTATTTCTGATAGGGGGACACAATTTACCTCCAAATTCTGGAAGGAGATGTGTCTCTCTCTTCAAATTCAACGCAAACTCTCTTCCGCCTATCATCCCCAAACTAATGGGCAAACAGAGAGAGTTAATCAATGTTTGGAACAATATCTCCGATGTTATTGTTCATACCTGCAAGATGACTGGACCACATGGTTACCTATGGCTGAATTTTCTTACAACAATACCATTCATTCTAGTACGAAAATGACTCCTTTTTTCTCCAACTATGGTTTTCATCCGTCCTCATTTCCCATCCCATCTAATTCTTCATCCAATCCCACGGTTACTTCAAAAAATGAATTTATGTCTTCTCTATTCCTTAAATTACGGGAGAATCTTCAACTCGCCCAAAACTACCAGAAAAAGTTTTTTGACCATAATAGAAGAATTCCCCCTCCTTATAAAGTGGGGGATCTTGTCTGGCTCTCTTCAAAAAATATTACCACAAACCGTCCTTCAAAGAAATTGAGCTCTCTTTTTCTTGGTCCTTTTCAAATAACTACAATCATCAATGATAACGTTGTTAAATTAAAACTTCCTCCAAGTTTTAAACTTCATCCAGTATTCCATGTCTCTTTGCTTAAACCACACATCCCTGATCCTTTCCATAGAGAAATAGTAACAACTCCTGAACCTATCATCGTCCAAGGTGAAGAAGAATATGAAATTCATAAGATTTTGGATTCTCGTATCCACCGTGGCTCTTTACAATACCTTATCAGATGGAAAGGTTATGGAGTTGATGAAGATACCTGGGAAGATTCATCTAATGTTCATGCAAAGAGATTAGTTGATGCTTTTCACAAACGCTACCCCTCTAAACCGAAAGAAGTGCACCCAGAGGATGCCCCATGAGAAGGGGGTACTGTCAGGTATACCTAACATTCATGCTGCCGCCGGAACCCACTTCCGGGTTCACGGCGCTTAGCTCCGCCCCTTTTTTCTGACGCGGTCTTTCCACAATACTTAGGAAGACCGCGCCAGATTCAAAGTGCTGTATTATTCACTCAGGTGCGGCAGTGAGATCAGCTGCTCTACTCGATGCTACCGGCTCCACTTCTCAGACCTCGGCTTGTAAACGGATTTCTACCTTCTTATCTCTCAGACCTCGGCTTGTAAACGGATTTCTACCTTCTCATCTCTCAGACCTCGGCTTATAAACGGAATTCTACCTTCTCCTCTCCCAGACCTCGGCTTGTAAACGGATTTCTACCTTCTCCTCTCTCAGACCTCTGCTTGGATAAACGGACTTCCTTTCTCTCACTACTAAACTGCAGTTTGTTAAAAGAGACTCCTTCCTCTTCCTCCATTGGGTGAATTAACCCTTCCAGTGCCAGAGTGCTTCTAAGTTAAGTAAATCTTTTGTCAAGGAAAGCAAGTCATATCAATTAATTATAGTATTTAATTTCTTTAAACTCTCTGTTGACAAATAAGGATTGCTGCTAAGGCTAAAACTTCATTATTAAAATTCAAGTTGGAACTAACTTGGCATTTTCCTGATTATTATTTAAAGATACAGTCCACTGATTTCACTCCAATATAATAGGAGATGAAACTTACTGTTCCTGCCCTCATAATATTCTGCAGTTGAGTTCCAATTAAAGAGGTATTACACAAAAGCATCACACTGGGGCTCCTCAGAAGAATCGATTTATTGCGTGTAAAACTTTTTTTATAATTGCCCTATTTCTGTCAAAAATCCTGTATTTATACGCGCGGACTACCCTGCAGAGAACTTCTAGTCTCCAGCGGCCTGTAAGCACACTCAAGGCAGGGGAGGTGGCCTCGTTTTGGAGCCAACTTGCTATGGGCCCTGTCCCCTCCCCTTAGGACCGGTGCAGGATATCCAGTATGCATGTGCATGGGGAAAATTTTCGGTTCGGCATTCCGAAATTCTGGACTTCGGCAATTCGGGACTTTGACACTTCGGTTCAGTTCGGCACTTCAGCACTTCTCTTGCAGCCACTTAGTAGATAACTCCCTAATTCCCACGGTATTAGGGAGTTAACTACCAAAAGGCTGAAAGACCTAAATTGGTCTTACTAAAAATTACTTAGTATTAGTAAATTTTGCCCATACTCGCAATACCGCAAGTAGGGGCATGTCCCCTAAACAGTGGATGGGGGCCCTAAAGTAAAAAAAAAAGGGGGGGGACCTATTGTTCTCCCCAAGGGTCTCCACCTCCGAGCAGCGGGTGTGGGCCCTAAAGTAAAATAATGTGGTGGGGACCTATTGTCCTCTCCCTGTCTCCCACCCACCGGTCAGGTCCCCCCCCTTATTGGTATTTAGGGTCTTCACCCATCGCTCAGGGGTGGGGCCAGGGAGGAGGACATTAGGTTCCCCCCTTATTCTAATTTAGGGCCCCCACCCGCCGTTCAGGGGTGGAGGTCAGGGGGGAGGAAAATAGCTCCCCCCCTTAGGGCCCCCACCTGCCGATCAGGGGTGGGGTCGGTGGGAGGACAATAGGTCCCCCCCATTATTTTACTTTAGGGCCCCCACCCACTGCTCAGGGGTGGCGGCCGGGGGGGAGGACAATAGATTTCCCCCCTTATTTTACTTTTGGGCCCCCACCCGCCATTCAGGGGTGAGACTGGGGGGGTGCAATAGGTCCCCCCTTCAGGTTAGAAGCCCCCACTCACGCGGCATGGGTGGGGGCTCGGGAGGGGGGATTTTTTTTTTTATTTTATTTTTTTAGACATGCCCCTACTCATGGTATAGCAAGTAGGGGCATAATTTACTAATAAAAAAGTAATTTAGGTCTTTCAGCCTTTTAGTAGATAGCTCCCTAATACCGTGGGAATTAGGGATTTATCTACTTATTCATTCCTGTCATTCCATTGACAGGCTAAGTAACTTACATTTTATATGAATGTATGTTACTTGATTGTTGTAAGTCTTGCAAATGCTTACAGCTGAATCCTGGCTATGTTTGTATACTTTTTATTTAAACTTGTATACAGTGTAACATTCTTCATTCTTCCACTGGGTAAGTATATTAGTACTTAGGCAATACTGTGCTTCAGAACTTCTGCACTTTGGAAATTTGGCAATTTCGTAATTTCGGGACTTTGTCAATTTGGGACTTCGGCAATTCAGCTATTCGGACATTCGGAAGTACTCAAATTGCCCGAAATTCGAAATAATGTCTAATATCCAGGTCCACACTGGAGTATTAAGGGGGAACGCCAACACTACACACAGTTTAGGCTGAACAGGAGAGCTGAGGCCTGGTTACCAAGATGGCCGCCCTTCTGGAGCCTAAAGCTAGGAGCACTCTCACACAGTCACCCTTACTTGTGGATTCACTGCTCTTGAGTTTTGACTGCATTTCTGAGGCCTTCTGAGCAAAGCTTTATGAAAGGGGACTCAACTTTACTCCTGCGATTCGAATCACGGCTCTCCGGGATTAACCTACTGGCCGCAGTGGCCGGCGCTGGATAGATCTCCACCATGTGTTCCCGGCAGGGTACCATGGAAGAGACGCCGGAAGAGTGTTACGGGCAAATGCAAATATTACAAGTTTTAGAATGAAATGTTGTATTACTTAAACTGTGTACTTTGTCTATAACAGATATTGCAAACTGACCAGGAATGGAACATATTGTTTTTCATACAATGTTTCTTTAATAAATGACCTCTTACCCATATTCAGATGTTCAGACTTTAAGACGCCATCTTGTCCTACGTTAAGGAATTTCCAATGATGTGTGCACTTTTATTTTAGTTGTATATTTGCCAAGTTAAGGGAGGTCCTCAAATGAACATCTAATGTTAAGGAGAGGAGAGATTTGGAGACAGACGCTCCATCTAATAATGAAAGAGAGGCTGACATGATGGCATGGTCAGGACGGTATGTTTATTAAGATATTGCAAGCATATAGTTTAATCTTATAAACTCTGCTATAAATTATTGTAATGTATTTTATTTGTCTATATTTATATTTTTATATAAAATATCTAAAAAGACAAAACTTTATTGCTTCCAAGACAATCCTTATTTTATATTGTATTCTCAATTATTTATATATTTTAAATAGAGGATCTCTTACTAACCATATAAAATGATGGCTAAGATATCTGTATGGTTAGCCCTACTAAGTTCTATGCTTTAAGATGTTCTAGTGGTAAATAGGGGAACCAGCTGCGGTTACAAGAGACTGCCGCGGCCAGGGCCGTCTTTAACGCGGGGCAAACGGGGCAGCTGCCCCGGGCCCAGTTACTCTTGGGCGGCCCAAGGCAGCTTCCCCGTGGGCCCCGCTGCCCTCAACAATTGTTTCTCCTATGGGGCCGCCGGCCCCCACATTAAGCAGGCCACCGGGTGGGTATTTGTAAGCAGGGGTCGGTCACACACTGCAGCACTTTAACAGCGCGACCGGGCCCTTTGCTTTTCGGCAGCACTGGGAGGAAGTGACGGCTGCGAGTCACTTCCTCCCACTGAGGAGAGGAGCCGCGCGGGAGACGAAGGAGGGAGCCTGTGCTGGGAGAGGCAGATCCCAACAGTCTTCAGTCTGGACACTGGGGAACCACCTTCCAAGGTAGGAAACTTGTGGGTGGGTTTAAAAGTGTAAATTTATGTTAGTATGTCTGTCATTGTATGTTTGTGTCAGTATGTCTGTCATTGTATGTTTGTGTCAGTATGTCTGTCAGTGTATGTTTATGTCAGTATGTCTGTCTGTGTTTGTGTCAGTATGTCTTTCAGTGTATGTTTGTCAGTATGTCTGTCAGTGTATGTGTTTGTGTCAGTATATATGTCAGTGTATGTTTATGTCAGTATGTCTGTTAGTGTATGTGTCTGTGTTTGTGTCAGTATGTCTTTCAGTGTATGTTTGTCAGTATGTCTGTCAGTGTATGTTTATGTCAGTATGTCTGTTAGTGTATGTGTCTGTGCTTGTGTCAGTATGTCTGTCGGTGTATGTGTCAGTATGTCTGTAGTGTATGTTTCTGTGTGTGTGTCAGTATGTTTGTCAGTGTATGTCTGTGTGTATGTGTGTTAGTATGTCTGGCAGGGGGCAGAGTCCAGGGGCCCCAAGCAAATGGTTGCCCAGTGTCCGGTCAATATTAAAGACGGCCCTGGCCGTGGCAGTGATCAGCACTTCACTATACTAGGCAATCAAACATGCACACTACCTACTAGCTACGGAGGCCTCTCACTCTTGCTGTCAGCTGCACAGGACCTATGGGTGGCGAAAAGGGGCTCTGGACGAAAATCCAGATGTCACACTGTGGAAGATATCTCTACACTGAATGTGTGCTTAGGCAGAGTGGAGTGACTTCATTGAGGTTATTGTCGGTGGCAGGGGATGGAACTCTCTACCACTAGGCATCGGCTGACTAGTCCACAAACCTAGTATACAGTTTAGCTGTTATATTATGTCATAGCATTATTTTCAGCAGTAGTTATTTCTCAGGACCCAGTGGTTCATACATATATTTTGATTTATCTACAGTTCCATGTGCCAGCATGTTTCCTTCTCTCTCTTATTTACCTGTTTATAACTATTTTCCTACTTATCTACCACCAAAAGTGCAGTACTCTTTACATTTCATACTATATCCATGCCTTTTCATGTAGTTTATATCTTGTGTAAAATGTCACAGTACTCATGTTTAAACTATGCACTTCAAAAATAAAGAAAAAACACTCATATGTTCCTTAGCAGATCTTAATTAATTCAATACAACCACAGATGAACAACAAAACTTGACTTATTACAACGTCATGATTTATTTACCAAAAATAAAACCAAAATGGAGAACATTTTGCACATTTTTTGTTCCTTAGACTTAGAACTTTTATGTTAATTTGACTCTCAAGATCGTTGATCACATTTGGGTCAATTTATAATGGGAAGGGTTAAAGTCCCTAATTATGTTAGGGTGTAGCTAGGTAAGTATAACGTACATGCATATAATTTTAGGTTGGAAACTTGAGTGTGTAATTGTATTAACATTTCCCCACACTTTTGTGTTGAACATCTCTGGTAGGTGACAAAATAAGTACTTTTTCTCAGACATAAGTCCTCTATGATAGCATTCTTAAATGTTTTAAGAAATTATTTTCACAGACTCAACTAACCACTTGACAAGGTTGATTGACGTTATATTCCACATAAGCTGTTTACCAAGTGGTTGCTTTACTATGCCATTACATTATATATATATATATATATATATATATATATATATATATATATATATATATTATTTATATTTCTCATTCAGGCTTTATTGAAAGACTACAAAGTATTTCATATATAGAAGCATGTAAAATGTCAGTGCAGATAATAAAATAATGTGTAAAAAGATAAGTATACAGAATCTGTGGATGTTGTGCCTAATAATTAAATTCATGAAGCACCAATATCAAAAAGCAATAATCAATTACCCTAAGATTTTTAAAGATAATCCTAAGCACCAAAACCCTATTCGGGGTGAGTAAATTGAGTATTTGAGAAAGGGAAAGACACTGACATCAAGTACTTGTAAATAATCAATACAAACTTTATTAACTAACAGAGACTTAATAAGTAATCATTAAGTTTAATATTCAGCTTAAAGGAACAGCTCAATGAAACAGCTTAATAAAAACAGCTTAAGTATACATTACCATAAGAGAGGCTTGTTGCACTCAACTGAGAGAACTTCTGGCAGTCAGGCTTGAGGGGGACCCTCTCTTACTGGGAAATCAGAAGAACCAGCAATACGCGTCCGTATTACAGGTGGGTATTACTCCAATGAGTGCCACATTTTCTTGTCTTTCATAAGTTCTTAATAATAAATGGGGTGATTAGTCTGTATTTTTCAAATCTTCTTATCAGTGCAGCCCAGCAAAGATCTTGCAAAAGCGTTGGTTGGGACCTGCAGCTGGCCAGGCTGTCCAGCCCCACCAACAATACCATACCAGGTCTGTGCAGTTATTAATCTCTTATCTAAAAACTAGCTACGTTCTTATAACTATCTCGTGAAGCTATGCATGAGTCATTCTGGTGCTGTGTTTTGTGGTTATTAACATTTCAGTACTGTGTATCGTCACCATCTTAACTATCTATAATAGTTTGATTTGCTCAATAGTGATCAATCATTCTTAATTAATATGGATTATTATCACATTCCATCCCTTGATCACTCAGTGAGCAAAACCTCACACATTTACACATACCATTCAGGGTATCAGCAGGGGGAAAGCCCAATTACCCACTGATTCCCATTTTGCTCCATTCACACCTGGAATCGATACAAGCAAGAAAGCTCTCCGAGTCGAGGGTCACCTAAGTTAGCAATTTTAAACAGGATAAACTTGTAGCTTAAACCTTAGGACATGCCTCTTCCCGCCTAACAATCCTAATTAAACTCTTTTAGCTCTATACTAGTATTCATTTTTTAATCTAGCAATTCTATGAATGCAACAAATTATAATTTCGTAGCACAGATAAGTACAAAGTATAAAAAAAACACATCACACAATACCTCTTATTATTTTTAACCCAAACCCTCCTATCCATGATCCCATGCCAAATGGCCAGTCAAAGTCTTTTGCAGCATTAGCTAGCCAGTGTCCTAAGTCATCTGTGGTTAATGGTTTTCTAGAGCGTTTCTGCACCTCTTCTAAATGATGAAATTCATGCTTAATTTCCCCTGATTCGTCTTCTATCCGCACACAACATGCCTTGCCTCCTATTCTTTTGCACACTCCTCCTTCTGCTGCAAGCAGATAATCTAAGGATATTCTGTTCTGCAAAGCTACCTGTCTAATCTGTTCTTGTTCATAGTTAAGTAGGCTAATTGTGGTTCCTGTGCTATTGAAGGCATCATCAAGGGTGTCAATTAAAAGACTTAAGTTTGTTATCATCATTCCCACTCCTACCATTGGAAAGAGAGAGACTCAAAACTGTGTATTTCTATCCATAGAGGTCCTGCTAACGTGCCCCAGGTCAGTGTACTCCAACTTTCTTCTGACCACCGGCAAAGCATTTACGCCTTCAGACTCCTCATCTGAGCTCCAGATGTTGCCATCCCAAGTTTCAGGATCCCAATCGGGGCCTACTTGTGCTAAACACACCTGCATCTTCCTCTTGCTAATCTTACGAGTCCCAACCTTTCCCTTGGCCCTAGTTACCTTCATCACAGATTTTTGCAACAACATTTCATACAAATGCTTTTCTTTTTCTATCTGACTTTTATCCTTGTGTGCCTGTCTAAATGCAGTAAGTATTACCAAACCTCTTTTCTGCCACTTATCTTTTGGAATCTCTTTCAGACAAGCAATAAGGTTAGTAGGCATTTCACTTTTTTAACATTCATTGTCACATTTACCAGTTGAACTGGCCCATTCACTGGCAATCAATGCATATGGCTCATCTTCCCATCCGGGAATGATGGCGTCACCACCCTGTTTCTTATTCTTTTTAAACAGTGTGCAAATGTCCTATGGTTTTTCTTTAAAAAAAAAAAAAAAAAAAACTTGCACTCCTGGAGGATATGTGTTCTATGTGTTTATTTAATTTCACTTGAATGTGTACCAATCCAGACACCTGGTGTCTGGCTTATTGTCTTATTGTCTTTGTCTTCACTCAAGCCTGCCCAGGCGACTATTCTGGCTGCAGGTTTGCGCTCCCCTACCACTCTGGCTTTCTACACACTCTGTGAAGTGTACAGGGGCATCTATGATCGAGCCAACAATCTCACACTTTCAGGAACAGCCGTTTCATTCACTTCCCCAGTCAGTATTGGCTTCCAGCACCTGTTAAGGCGCGTAGGTGCACTGTTACAGACCAAGCACAATCACCCATTCGTGTCAAAATCACCCCAAACAATCTTGTGGTATTGGTGGCCTTATCTCACTGCCTGGTATTGAGCTTATTGAATTAACAGCAATTCAGCCTTATTCAGGACGCTAGCCTGTTTAAGGGTATCACTCCCCAATCAGCACTGGCTTTCTACACCCTTTTAGGGAGTATAGGTGCATCTCCTGACTGAGCACAACTTGTATTCTGTGAATCAATCTTCTGAATAATTCCTCAATCTTTTTTTTTTAGATTGAGCATTCACACATTAATCTTGCTCTTGCAACGTCATGCAATTATTTTCAAGTTTACACAATGTTCCAAAAATCTATAGAAACCGTAATGATTGTTATCTGATCTTAAAATTTCCATAGTATATTAACTGCAGCACTCGGAAGGCATCATCAAAAGCCATTCAACGGAACGGCCGTAACGTGTATATATATATATATATATATATATATATAAAAAGTAAACAATCTTCGTTAGGTTTGCGGCGCTGAGTGCTACACTCCTCAGCCCATCCGAGGATGCGGCTCAACCTAATCCTGCAGCGGAGCACCTGTTGCATCCACCCAAGCAGAGGCATAAGGACAGCAAGGGAGAATCTAAGGCACGGCCACCTTGTACACATACTGTAGGCGGGCGCCCCCACTGGGCCACTATCCAGTAGGGAGGAAACCCAGCCTCTTTGCCGCCGTCACTCCCGTCCTCTCTCTCTGCACCATGCCCTAAAGCCACACCCTCACGCCACAAGAGATAATGTCTCTTGACGCCAACCCAACAATTTAAAAAAATAAATAATTTTAGTGTGCAGCCCAGGTTAGACCCTGTGCACCAGAGCTTCGTGAAAATCAGCCAGCATGAGGTGAACCCCATCAGGCCTAAACAGCTCAACACGTTGGGCCGTAATGCCCGGATGCCCAATGATGAACCTGTGCAACTCAGCAACAGCCCTACCTACCAACCTATTGAATTTTTTCATTGCCCTGTAAGCAGCTCCCGGAGGGGAGAACCTACTCCACTGCAGCCTGGGCAACACGCTGGACCATCCGATCCGCATGCCCGGTAACCAGGCTGAAAGTCAGCGGAGATCCGAGCAGACCACCCGAGCTAGGTCTAGCACCGGACTAGACCCCAAATCGTTGCCCCCGAGATAGAGCACCAGGATGTGCGGCCTCCCCCATCGCACCCGAGCCTCCTGTAGCAACTCAGGGAGAGCCGGCCAGCAAAACCCAAGCTGTCCCAACCAGCGGACACACACCCGAGAGACTGGGAGCCCCAGTGCTTAGCCCAATGATGATGAGTGTGCGTGCAAGGAAGCCCAGTGGATGACTGAGTGACCCACTAACCAGACACCACGCGTGAGAGGTGCACCTCCTGAAATGAAAGCAGAGTGAGTAAATGGAACAAAACATGACACACGTCAACTTATTCAGCCCATAGGGGCCTGACATATAACTTGTACCGCTGCGACCTCCAGGGCCGTCTTTAATATGGATTGGACCCTGGGCAAACATTTGCTTGGGCCCCCTGAACCCGGTCGTCCCCTCCCTGGCATGCAATCATGCCCCCCACCCCAACGCAGAGGCGGACGTAAAGTAGAGAGGGCTCTGGTGCATGAATTATTTTGGGCAAGAGGGGGCAAAAGGTAGATCCCCATCTGTCATGCAACTCCAACAATGCTTTGACAGCTGGGGTGCTACCATTTTCCTATGCATGCAGGGTTATATTTAGCACTGAGCAGTATTTGTGTGTTTGAGTGTAAGCATGTTTTTGTATGGAGTATGTTTGTGTGAATGTAGGGGTGTGTTTGTATGTGGAGATGGCATTTAAATGCAAGTATGCATTTATGTGTAGTGTTGGTTTATGAATACACTGGTGTGTTTATATATAATTTTGTTGTTTAAAAAAAGAGGTGTGTTTATATGTAGTGTTGAAGTTTGAATGCAGGTGTGTATTTGCGTGTAGTGTTGAATGCTGAGATGTATGCACAAATACACATGCACTGTCACAAACACACACTGTGATACACATACACACACAGAAACACTTGCAGATACACAGATATACACAATCATACAGATGCAGCTATACAGACACATTTACACACACTGACACACACACATACAGACACACAACCTGGCACACATGCAGACACACATGCACACACACGCAGATACACTGACAACATACAGATACACAGACACACACAATGACAACATACAGACACACAGATACATAACCTGACAAATGCAGATACAAACACTGACACACATGCCGATACACACATTGGCTACATACAAACATGCACAGGTATACACACTGGCACACACACACAGATACATACATACTGACAACATACAGATACACACTGACACACACACACACACAGACACTGTGACAGACATACTGACACTGTGACAGACATACTGACACTGTGACAGACATACTGACACTGTGACAGACATACTGACACATACACAGACATACTGACTGGCACACCGACAGACATACTGACACACACACAGACATACATACTGACACACACACAGACATACATACTGACACACACATAGACATACATACTGACACACACACAGACATACATACTGACACACACACACAGACATACAAACTGACACACAGACATATACTGACTGACACATACATACTGGCACTCACACAGACATACTGACACACACACAGACATACATACTGACACACACACAGACATACAAACTGACACACAGACATATACTGACTGACACATACATACTGACACACACACAGACATATACTGACACTCACACAGACATACTGACACACACACAGACATACTGACACACACAGACATACAAACTGACACACAGACAGACAGACACTCTTCAGTTTCCTACCTTTGAAAGAGGCTTCCTTCCCTGGGGTCCAGTGTGCTGGCTGGGGTAGTTGGGAGTTGGGGGTCTGGCTCTTCTTGCTCCCCCTCCTCACTGGATGCTGGCTCAGCAGCCTCCCGGGCGGCCCGATGTCTTTGAGGTGGGAGGAAGTGATTCGCGGACGTCACTTCCTCCCATGCAGCCATTAAGCAAGGACCCGGTCGCGCTGTTAAAGGGCCACTGCGCCGACCGGACCCCTGCTGGAACATGCTCACTGGGGCCCCGGTGCAGCCGCAATACTAGCACCGCGGGCGCATTAGGTAGGGAAATATTTAAAAAAAAAAAATTTTTTATTGCTGGCGACGGGGCCCACGGGGCAGCTGCTTTGGGCCCCCCATGAGTAACTGGGCCCAGGGCAGCTGCCCCGTTTGCCCCTCCTTAAGACGGCCCTGGCGACCTCCATAGCCCTAAGCACCAAAGTGCATCAGAGGGGTGGCCCTGAGGTACCGCTAGGCGCAAAACTCTGTTAAACTGGAAGCGTGACAACGCTGAACCATCCGCGTGGACTAGGAGCAAGCGAGCAAAGGAACTAACTAGTTGCACCGGACAAAGGGTGATATCGTGCGAGGCCAGCATGGACACTCATGTTCCCCGCCCTTCTTGGTCAGATTTGGAACGGGGAATGAAAAGCAAAACTGCCTGAGGTGAAAGGGATACATGAGCAGCTTGTATCCCATGGCCTGCCGCTTTGGTTGATGGGGCTACCAGCTCCCCCATCCGGAGGGCACCATGAAAAGCCAGGGCAAACGCTGCCCGAAAAAGCGAGACCTCGAATGCAGAAGAACAAATTAACAGTAAAGCCAGCAGGAGTGATTTCAGACGAGCAGGGGTAATGGGCTCTCTAGTGTCCGGAGGACGAAACTCTGACCATGAAAAATCTGGAAGGATCCGGCTTAACTGCAAATCTCAGAAAGAAGGAAAGGGCAGCGAGCCTGGTCCCCACGATAGCTCTAGTAAGGCCACGGCGACCCAATGCTGCCAGCCAACTCATCACCGCTCCTTGTGTGGCCCCCAAGTCATGGAGTCCGAGACCCAGAGAGAAACTGACCCATTCATCCTAGCAGTGGATGAACGACCTCCATGTTTGAGGGGCCAGCGAAGCTCTCACCAAGGGGAAAAGGAGGTTCCACTGTCCATCATCTGCCAGAGAAAGGGTGGACAATTAGTGCCCTGTGCTGCCGCAGATGGTGCAAGGGATCTAAAAAGATCACACTGAAAATGTGACAAAGTATCCGCCAGAGTGTTATTGACAACGGGAACATGGCGAGCTGTGAAGCGAATGTTGTATTGCAGGCAACGGAGAACTAGCAAGCGGAGCAATCTAACTACCAGGAGTGACGAGGCAGACAACCGATTGATAGCGTGAACCACCGACTGGTTGTCGGTCCAGAAAATGACTGAGTATGGCAGCAGTGCTGAACTTTCTCCATTTATAGACAATTTGTCTTACCGTGGACTGATGAACAGCAAGGCTTTTGGAAAAACTTTTATAACCCTTTCCAGCTTTATGCAAGTCAACAATTCTTAATCGTAGGTCTTCTGAGAGCTCTTTTGTGTGAGGCATCATTCACATCAGGCAAGGCTTCTTGTGAAAAGCAAACCCAGAACTGGTGTGTGTTTTTTATAGGGCAGGGCAGCTGCAACCAACACCTCCAATCTCATGTCATTGATTGGACTCCAGTTGGCTGACATCTCACTACAATTAGCTCTTGGAGATGTCATTAGTCTAGGGGTTCACATACTTTTTCCACCTGCACTGTGAAAGTTTACATGGTGTGTTCAATAAAATCATGGCAACATTTCATTCTTTGTGTGTTATTAGTTTAAGCAGACTGTGATTGTCTATTGTTGTGACTTAGATGATGATCAGATCACATTTTATGACCAATTTGTGCAGAAATCCATATGATTCCAAAGGGTTCACATACTTTTCCTTGCAACTGTAAATCTATCTATGCTCACTGTTAGTGCTGTCTGTTTGATGGTCACATGGAGAAACTGTGCAACTGTCTGTCTAGGGGTTAGTATGTTGATGCCAGACACAAAAGTACCACATATGGAACAAATAAGTACAATTTTCACTGAAGTGAAAATCGTGTACTTCCTGGAAATAACAGCACCAAGTCGATGTTGCAAATAAATCTAAGCCATAGAAATGTAGCAAACAAATAACAAAGATAGATCTTTGTGTGATATTGTATTTAAACCAGCCTTACAAGGCTACATCTATGCCCAAGTGGAGCTAAAGAACTAGCGAGATACAAAACAGAGGGCAAAACCAAGAAACACCAATGATAAAAATATAAACATAAAAGCAGACTTTATTATAAATGGCCTATACTTATAGTATCAAGAATATCAAGGTCTGGTAGTGTCTCCTGCAGTTAGAGAGAGAATAAATGTACAGGTCTTGTAATCAAGCTGTGAAAGGAAAAAGTAGATAAGATTTCTGTTGCCTGTATAAAAGGCAAAAGTCTATAAGAAGCAGCCTCTCTGCTTCAAAACTAGCTAACACGTGAGATAAATAAAAAATGAAGTTTCCAAAATCAAAACCCAAACCCAGCAGCCCGACGCACGTTTCGGTGCAGAACAACATGCATCTTCACCAGTGGAAAAAAGATCAACTGATAAGGAGTCCTCTTATATGGGTATATCCCATGTGGGTTCAATAAGTATAAGTCAATAGTGCATTTGCACGTCATCCGGGAGGCATGGCTATGGAGGATGCAGTATCATCCTACAGAGACGCCCACAAATCAATGTAGTCCATTGGTAGAGGGACAGGGGGAGTGTCTGAACCTGCGATATGTCTCTATATAAACTGAAAAGGAAAATCTATAGCAGGAAGGTGATCATAATCCCATGTTTCTATATCGTAGGTACTATGTATGTACACCCTGTTCCAAATTATTATGCAAATTATATTTTTCTAATTTACCTAAATAATTGATGTAAATAACAGTCAGCATAATTCTCATGTTATCAACTATTAAGAGTACAATTCAAATTTTATTGAACAAACCTCCTAATGAGAACAGTATTTTTTTTTAAACATAAAAAACTTACAATGCACTGTTCCAAATTATTCCGCACAGTAAGTTTCAAAACACTTTACAGGTTGTAAAAACTGAAAATTGTCATTTGTTGTGTTTGCAGCATATTTACTGAAATCAAAAGCTATTTCAATCAAACTTATAACAACATTTTAACTTTTTAAAAATTTTAACAGATCACGTTACATTTTAATATAGGACCCCTTATTTGATAGGATAGCAGCTTCTTGCATCCATTGAACTCGTGAGTTTTTGGACAGTTTCTGCTTGAATTTGTTTGCAAGATGTCAGAATTGCCTCCCAGAGCTGCTGTTTGGATGTAACCTGTCTCCCACCCTCATAGATCTTTTGCTTGAGGATGCTCCAAAGTTTCTCAATAGGATTGAAGTCAGGGGGGATGGAGGCCACACCATGACTTTCTCTACTTTTATCCCCATAGCAGCCATTGATGCAGAGGTATTCTTTGCAGCATGAGATGGTGCATTGTCATGCATGCAGAAGTTCTTCCTTCTGTACCAGGGAAGAAAATGGTCAGTAAGAAACTCCACATACTTTGCAGAGGTCATCTTTACACCTTCGGGGACCCTAAAGGGGCCAACCAGCTCTCTTCCCATGATTCCGGCCCAAAATATGACTCCACCACCACCTTGCTGACGTCGCAGCCTTGTTGGAACAGGGTGGCCGTCCACCAACCATCCACTACTCCATCCATCTGGACCATCCAGGGTTGCACGGCACTCATCAGTGAACAGGAATGTTTGAAAATTAGTCTTCATGTATTTTTCTGCCCAATGCAGCCATTTCTGCTTGTGAGCATTGGTTAATAGTGGCCGAATAGAAGGTTTATGCACAGTTGCAAGACTCTGGAGGACTCTACACCTTGATGTCCGTGGGACTCCAGAGGCACCAGCAGCTTCAAATATCTGTTTGCTGCTATCTAATGACATTTTAGCAGCTGCTCTCTTGATCCGATGCATGGATCTGGCAGAAATCTTCCTCAATGTGCCTTTATCTGCACGAACCCGTCTGTGCTCTGAATCAGCCACAAATCTCTTACTGGTGTGATGATCACGCTTAAATTTTCATGAAATATCTAATGTTTTCATACCTCATCCAAGGCATTGAACTATTTCACTCTTTTCGGCAGCAGAGAGACCCTTTTTCTTCCCCATATTGCATGAAAATGGTGCTCTGCTTAATAATGTGGAGTAGTAGTAGGTTTTCCTTAAATTGGGCTCACCTGGCAATCTAATTATCACAGGTGTCCGAAATTGTTTTCAGTGATCAAAAGAGCCCTGAGACACAATACCATCCATGCGTTAAACTGAAAAACAAAATATTTAATCTTTGTGACACTTAAATAGAATTTGCATTATAATTTGGAACAGGGTGTATTCTGTTCACATCACATAAAACAACTGAAGGTACGTAAGCCTTACAGTTATTCTGCTATCCTTAAGTATTACTTCACATAGCTATTTGATTTGATAGCAATAGATTCATAGGTGTATTCAATTGGTCCACTCAACAGCCGATGTATCCCTATGATCCATATAAACCATCGTGTAATCCATATCACTACCAGAATACCCCGATCCTAAACACATCAGGCGCATCAATACACATTGTCTGCTATCGAAAAATACATAAAGGATGTGATCACGATTACTGGACACACAATGTTAATTCTCACTTAGCCCAGGAGATTATATCTTGCCTTATGGGTCTAAAGAAGCATCTTGCCAATATACCCTAATCATTCTCAAAAATTGAAGGTATCGTGAACACTTTAGTTCGTGTCGATATACTACCTTTCCTGTCCCTTATAAAGGAACATGAATAGGTTGACTGTACGATAGATGAAAAAGGGATATCAAACACTAGTGTGTCCCAAGAGATTGCTCGTAGACTCATTGAGGTTCAAGTGTGTTGGACCGTGATGACGTGACAACGCTGAGGGGGTGGAGCATCGGAGAGACCCTGCATGTAAAACGGCCTCAGGTGGAGATGTAGTGCTAACCGACCTGTAATCTTGCTTTTTCCTCTGCGTGGATAACTGCTCCAGGGTGGCAGTGATGAGCTAGCAGGACCTCAACCTTGAGGCTTTTTTGTCCGAAAAGCAGCAGTGAGGACTCCAGCCAAAATTGGCAATTGCATACGCTTTCCTAAAAGAAGCCGGGATTCCCCTCTATTTATCATCACAGGTTAAGGTCATATAGAGCTTATCTCTTTCCTTTGGGGCAGGAGATAACGTTTTGTTTTATATAATTATAAGTTTTCTTTTTGTTTCCTTGCCTGCTTAAACAAACAACCGAGCTGTAAAGGCACTATTTAGCATTTATAAATCTAATTTATTCAATTATACCAGGCTTATCAATATCAATACAATAGGTTTTGGTGATACTCTCCTGATAACTTTTGGGTTAAAGGACCACTATAGTGCCAGGAAAACATACTCGTTTTCCTGGCACTATAGTGCCCTGAGGGTGCCCCCACCCTCAGGGACCCCCTCCCGCCCGGCTCTGGAAAGGGGAAAGGGGTTAAAACTTACCTTTTTCCAGCGCTGGGCGGGGAGCTCTCTGCCTCCTCTCCTCCTCCGATCCTCCTCCTGGGCTGAATGCGCACGCGCATTGAAAATCTCTGAAACTGCTATGTTTATAAAAAAATGGGTTAACCCTAGAAGGACCTGGCACCCAGACCACTTCATTAAGCTGAAGTGGTCTGGGTGCCTAGAGTGGTCCTTTAAAAAAAAGGCAGTTACATCTTGTTGAAATTATAAGTATACCAGTTCTAAAATATACTACTCACTACAAAAAGCTTTATTTAAAATAATGGCCACTAAGAGGAGCCAAGAGGCAAGGGAAGCAAGAGATATCAAAGATGCAAAAACTAGGGGGTGGGGCCGGGCTGAGCGACAGCCATCCCTGCCAGCTCCGGCTCCGAATCGCTTAAATAAACTGAAATATAGCACTAAAAGCTAACCTGAAGCCGGGGCAGACATAAGCACCAAGCGGGGAGAGGCACAGGAGCACAATCTGCCAAACCGACACCGAGCAGCCTGCCCTGCCGGAGCACGATGAACCCATGAGGCCTACACGCAGAAGCCGCGAGCCCAGAAGAGAGAGAGGGGGGGACCGGACCCGGCCCCGCTCCCCCCCTCAGGCCGGCAGGTGTGATCCCAGCCCATGAGTCAATTCTCTGGAGACTGGAGGCAGAAAACCCACACATGGCGGAGCCCTTTCTCGCGTGGAGTCAAGATGGCCGCGGAACACGCTCGCTACTGGGAGCCACGCAGGGACGCCTGGACCCTTAGGGGTGGCGGATCCCACAGACGGACTCCACCGGGCTGCAGACCGGTCGACGCAGAGCCGGCCCTAACCCCTGGATTTGGTGGTGGTCCGGGGAGGCCTGGCCCCGACTCTGTGAGCCCTATGGCGTCGGGGTAAGTTGGACCCCCGGCGGACTGGTGGCCGGGGAGACAAGCGCCGGTGACATGCAAGAGGCCGGAGAGGGGTGAGGCCTAACGGAGCTGGAGCTCAACGGGGAACTGCAGGAGTTGTGGAGGTGCAGGGGACGAGGGGCCCGAGGACTTTTCAGGGGGGGGGGGAGAGTCTGCCGGGCTGCTGACGTCCCTGAGTGCCCACAGCATTGTGGAACCCTCGAATGACCGGCCGGAGCAGGCCTGGAGGGGAACAGAGGGGATTAGTCACACCAGGGAAGCTGGGGGGACCCTGCAATGAGCGACCAGCTTGTCAATTATATGCACTCCAGACATAAGCCTGCGAGAGGACACAGCAGAGGAAAGCCCACACAGATACCTCACAAGAGGCCACTGACCTCACGCTGGACATTCTTTACCACTGGGCACCACAACGCCACCTCCAGTGGAGAGACTCCCCTAATATGGTTGCATAGACCCAGCTTAGGATACACCTTGTTTATATGGTTTCTTGCTTTGCATTGCCCCCTGAGGCGTTTGTTCACTGATGTTGCATAATGTTTATTACACTATAAACTGTATAAAGCTTGCCCATAGCGAAGACCTGCTTCGATTAAATACCTGAGCTACATGGGCGTAAAATAGTTAGGTTTTATCACCTGCATTGCTGTTACTCATATGAAACTTACTGTGGCTTCTATGGGATACGCCATTCGCGGGCTAATTCGCGCACGGCACCCTATACAGGCCATTACATGCTTGCTAAAATACACAACTAAAGCTTTATGTATTGTTGCCAGATATTATTGACGCATAGCCGTCTGCTGATTTTTTGATTTAATGTACTGCTCTGACCATTTGATACAGCGCATACGATGCACACTTTGAACACATCATGTTCACTAAGCACAACTTTAGCGAATGAAAAAATAGATGCATAGGCGCAATTATCCAGACGCACGGAACCACGCTTTAGTTTTTCCTGACATTTTGCCTGTCAGCCAGCAACACACATATCTGCACGCAGGCCCGGACTGGCTATCGGGCACAGAGGGAGAGTACCCGGCGGAGCTCTAACGTGCAGCTCCGCCGGGCTTCTCTCGCATCATAGCACCGAAACGCGCGTCGGGTTGAAGGAGGTTTTTCTCCTTCACTTTCACTCACTTTTTATTTTCACTTCTAGGGCACTATTTCACGATGTGTAGGTAACCAGCACTCTAAGCATGGTTCTACACATTAGCACTATTATTTCCTAATTTTTCACCTTTTCCTCCTGTCACTCCTGATATGCTATCTAGATTGGAACTATCTATTTGATTGAGGAATCTGGACTGGCTCTGTATGTATTTGAGGGGGCAACAGATACTCTTTGTACCCCATAGCGATTTAGGAAACCACTAACTTAAGATTTATCATTTATGACACATTTTGTGATTAATCTACGAATTTTCATGTAGACTTTTTTCCTTTTATTATATGTTACTTGGTATCCAGTTAAATGCTGTTATCCTTAATTGCTGATTGCTTAACTACACTCTTATTGTAGCTTTTTTGATACAGCGGGCTTTGCTACAAGTGTTACTTTATATACAGCCACTATTCAAAGTTCCTCCTTGACTGATTGTCTTTTCCATCTAGATTACAGGAGTTAATTTAAAGGC
>OW240917.1:197271058-197336560 GCA_933207985.1 Pelobates cultripes | reverse complement strand
TATAGATATATATTTTGTTCTAAGTGTATTTTGATACAGTTATATATACACACACAAACATATATATATATATATACATATATATATACACACACACACACACACACACACACACACACACACATTAGGGCCAGTACACCAGGAGACGTAGGAGGGCAACAATCCAGCAGCAGGACCGCTACCTCTGCCTTTTTGCAAGGGGGAACAGGAGGAGCACTGCCAGAGCCCTGCAAAATGACCTCCAGCAGGCCACAAATGTGCATGTATCTCCTCAAACGGTCAGAAACAGACTCCATGAGGGTGGTATGAGGGCCCGACGTCCACAGGTGGGGGTTATGCTTACAGCCCAACACCGTGCAGGACGTTTGGCATTTGCCAGAGAACACCCAGATTGGCAAATACGCCACTGGCGCCCTGTGCTCTTCACAGATGAAAGCAGGTTCACACTGAGCACACGTGACAGAGTCTGCAGACGCCGTGGAGAATGTTCTGCTGCCTGCAACATCCTCCAGCACGACCGGTTTGGCAGTGGGTCAGTAATGGTGTGGGTGGCCGCACCAGCACTCCATGTGCTCGCCAGAGGTAGCTTGGCTGCCATTAGGTACTGAGATGAGATCCTCAGACCCCTTGTGAGACCATATGCTGTGCTCCCCGTCACTTCCTAAGCCCCCATTGTCCTCCCTCACTCTATGGGGGTCAATATGATTAAAATCTCCCCAATGCCCCTACTCGCTATTCCGCGAGTAGGGGCATGTCTACTAAACAAACTGTTTAAAAGTAAACTACTATCCTAAAAAACAATAAGGGGGGGAGGGGGGTACCTACTGTCCTCCCCCCATGGCCCCCACTCCTGAGAGGTGGGTGGGAGCCCTAAAAAACAATAAGGGGACCTACTGTCCTCCCCCCTGAGCGGTGGGTTGGGGCCCTATATAAGAATGGTGGGGGGGGACCTACTGCCCTCCCCCCCGAGCGGTGGGTGGGGGCCCTAAAAAACAATAAGGGGAGGGACCTACTGTCCTCCCCCACCGGCCCCCACCCCTGAGCGGTGGGTTGGGGCCCTAAAGAACAATAAGGGGGGACCTACTGTCCTCCCCCCATGGCCCCCACCCCTGAGCAGTGGGTGAGGGCCCTAAAAAACAATAAGGGGGGGGACCTACTATCCTCCCCCCATGGCCCCCACTCCTGAGCGGTGGGAGCCCTAAAAACACAGGGGGTGACCTACTGTCCTCCCCCCCTGAGTGGTGGGTTGGGGCCCTATATAAGAATGGTGGGGGGACCTACAGTCCTCCACCCCTGAGCGGTGGGTGGGGGCCCTAAAAAACAATAAGGTGGGGACCTACTGTCCTCCCCCCTGGCCCCCACCCCTGAGCGGTGGGTGGGGGCCCTAAAAAACAATAAGGGGGGGCCTACTGTCCTCCCCCCCGGCCCCCACCCCTGAGCGGTGGGTGGGGACCCTAAAAAACAATAAGTGAGGGGGGACCTACTGTCCCCCTCCTCCCCCCACTTCTGAGTGGTGGGAGGGGGCCCTAAAAAACAATAAGGGGGGGGGATCTACTGTCGTTCCCCCCCCCTGAGCGGTGGGTGGGGACCCTAAAAAACAATAAGTGAGGGGGGACCTACTGTCTCCCCCCGGCCCCCACTCCTGAGCGGTGGGTGGGGGCCCTAAAAAACAATAAGTGAGGGGGGACCTACTGTCCCCGAGGCCCCCACTCCTGAGCGGTGGGTGTGGACCCTAAAAAACAATAAGTGAGGGGGGACCTACTGTCCCTCCCCCCCCCACTCCTGAGCGGTGGGTGGGGGCCCTAAAAAACAATAAGGGGGGGGACCTACTGTCCCCCCCCACCGGACCCCACCCCTGAGCGGTGGGTGGGGGCCCTAAAAAACAATAGGGGGGGACACCTACTGTCCTGCCCCCCCGGACCCCACCCCTGAGCGGTGGGTGGGGGACCTACTGTCCCCCCCACCTGGCCCCCACCCACCGTCCTAAAAACCAATAAGGGGGGGACGGGGGGAACCTACTGTCCACCCCCTGCGGACCCCACCCCTGAGCGGTGGGTAGGGGCCCTATATTAGAATGGTGGGGGGTGAGAGGGGACCTCCTGTCCTCCCCTCAGGGGTGGGGGCCCAAAAAAACAATAAGGGGGGGAGACCTACTGTCCTCCCCCCCCGGCCCCCACCCCTGAGTGGTGGGTGGGGGCCCTAAAAAACAATAAGGGGAGGGTCTACTGTCCTCCCCGCCCGGCCCCCACCCCTGAGCGGTGGGTGGGGGCCCTAAAAAACAATAAGGGGAGGGTCTACTGTCCTCCCCCCCGGCCCCCACCCCTGAGCGGTGAGTGGGGGTCCTAAAAAAAACAATAAGGGGGGACACCTACTGTCGTCGTCCCCGGCCCCCACCCCTGAGCGGCGGGTGCGGGCCCTAAATAAAAATCCCCCCCAATCAAGGTTACTAGGGGTCCCAAGCCCCTAGTCACCACCCCAAAATAAAACTATCCCCTACCTACCCCCCTCACACTAAAAATAGTGAGGGGGGAATAAAATAACTAACCTGTAAACAAAAATGTAACTTTCCATTTGACGTCTTCTTTTTTCTAAAATCTTCATTTTTCAGCCCCAAAAAAGGCCAAATAAAAAGCCATCATACCCGTCGAACTTAAAATAAAATAGAAAACCCGAGCGCAAAAAAATTATGTTTAATAAACATGCCCCTACTCGCGGTATAGCGAGTAGGGGCAGAATTTACTAATACTAAGTAATCTTTACTTAGTATTAGTAAATTTGGCTGAACAACCAATTTAGGTCTTTCAGCATTTTAGTAGATAGCTCCCTGATATGGTGAGAATTAGCGAGTTATGTACTAAGCAGCTGCAAGAGGCAGCCACAGCACAAATAGGATCGGAGTTTCATTCATTCGAATGAAATTGCGATCCGAGCAAAGTCCCAAATTGCACCCTAACACGAATGGAGAAACTGTTCTCATTCTATTAGGATGCAATTTGGCAGTTTTGTCAGCGTTCTGTCTAAGTGACAGGACGTTCGGCAATACTGACAGGAAGCATCGTGTGAACATGGGAAAATTGCTCTGACCAGCGGAAATGAAGCACACTTTGCTCCTCCGCTGGTCAAGCGGAGGAAACCTCCATAAGGCAAAGGGTCCCTACTTTGTCTTATGATTTTAAAGAAAACTAAAGAAGACAGGAAGAAAAGAACAGATCCTGAGAGATGGGGAGAAGAGGAAGAGATTGAGGAAAGGTAAGTTTGGCATGACAGTGCTGCTTTAAGTAAAAATGGATATTTCCAGCAACAGGATACAGCGAAATACAGCAGCATTAATTTTTACATTAAGTTTTGATTTTCAACCTTAACCCACACATATATTTGAGTACATATAAGGGGAGGGGAGGGGAGGGGAGGGGGAAAACATACTATTAAACATTTTTTGGTAAGTGATAATTCCATTTTAATGTACAAAATAAAAATAAAAGAATTACCTTAATTTCTGTAGCCATTTTCTCACTTGCAAAGCCTTCAACTGACACCTGAAATTATATGGTTGAAATAAAAATTCAGTTTCCTCTGAATTAGTAATATCCAAAAATTTTATGGACCAAGGCCTTAATATGCCTCTTAAAAATGTCACATTTTGCGGTAGCCTTACTCTTAGCAACACTGACTTAATAGGTCTATTTTTTTTTGCATGAAGGGAATCTCAATTTTATATTTAAATTTCTCTTTATTGAAATATTTAAAAATGTATAAGTACGAAAAAAAAAATAAAATAAAGAAAACAGCATTAAGTATCATTAATACCAAAAGACAAATACATTATTACAAAACAAAACATATTGAGCATACATAAGAATCATTCTTCTGTTATTGGTTGGATCCACATAAGAACTAAAGGAAGGCTGATAGGACATAAACATGTGTTATCAGATACACCTTTAATAAAAACTACCTTTAACCTTTGTTATCCACTTATCCAAGTTGTATGTGTATTTACTGTTATTTGAATATGCGACTCCTCTCTCTATTTCCAATTGAAATATCAATTGGGCTATAAACGGTTTCATATCTGGCGTTGTTATCAGTTTCCAAAATCTAGCGATTAATACTTTCGTTGCTATAAAAGAATGGATGGTCAGTATTAATTGATCTCTTGGGAGTCTGTCCCAATTAATATGAAGTAGACCTGCTTCTGGGCATTTTTTAACTTTGATATTTAAAAGAGACAAAAAAAATATATATATTGATTCCCATAAGATACTTATTTTGGGCAACCCCACCAGATATGTAACATATTTCCCTCCTCAGATAGACATCTCCAGCAGAGGTGGGAGTTAAGTGCTGATATCGTGGCCATTCTAGTTGGAACCAGGTACCACCCGTGCTGAACTTTAAAAAAGTTTTGTTTAAATTTAAGCAATGTATGTGTTTTCTAAGTAATTTCATAGGTGAGCAACATGTCTTATCTAAAATTTTAAAATTGAGGCCTTTTTCCCATTGCTTTTTAGCAGTAGGATGGAAGTTTTAATATTCTAGTCTAATTATGTCCATGGCGATGGAATATATTGATTTAGATTCTTTTTTTGTCAAAATTTTTATAAAGCAGATTGTTTTTAGCCCCTTCCTTTCTTAATAAGAATTTATTTAGAAATCCTCGTACTCTTAAGTAAGAGAAACTTTCTATTTCCGGAATATAAATTTTTGATTTAAGATTATTAAAAGAGAGCATTCTTGTGTTTTGGATGAGGTTTCTAATATAGATCTCTTTATGAAGTCTCCATTTAGCAAGATTTAGATTAAGCATTACTCTCTCCAAGACCCAAATATTCACTCATTCAAATTATATTTTAGGTATATTTAGAAATGTTTGAATTTTTTGCCATTCCTCAATAAGTTGGGATACAATAATTGAATTGCATAGAGTTAAATGAGTCTTATAATTGGTTTTATTGTCCCAAATCAAAAGGGCTAAATCTTTCTCTTTTCTTGTTTCTTTCTGATACCACGGCTGGTTTCTAGAATCTAGGATATGGAATTTATGAATGTGGGAAATAATATTTGCATTATATATAACCTTGATGAGTGGAAAAGCCATACCTCCTGGATTGGTTTTTTTTGTTAAAATTTGGGCTTTTATTCTTGGTGTTTTCCCATTCCAGATAAAATTGGAAAATGAATATTGAAGCATATCCAACCACGGTTTGGGAATCTTTAATGAGATCATATTAAACATATAAGTCAATTTAGGGATGATGTAAGCTTTTATTGTATTGGCTCTTCCCCACCAAGATACTTCTAATGACAGCCATTCTTTTAAAATTTTATTTGTATGTTTTAACATTTTTAGAAAATTGGTCTCTTGTTTTTTTGAGGATTTGCCGTGATAATTCCAAGGTATTGGAACTCTAATTTAGTCCACTGAAAATTATAATTCTCTTGAAGCGAGCTTAGCACATAAGGTTTTACATTCATATTTAAGGCAATAGTTTTATAAAGATTTATCTTATAGTTTGATACATCCCCAAAGTTTTTAATTTCTTGCATTAAATGAGTGAGGTAACAGGATCCATAATAGAGTTCAACACATCATCCGTGTGTAAGCAAATATTTGCTTCTACTTCCTCAATAGTCATGGCAAGAAAATGGGGGATGGGTCTGCGCCAATGTGCACAACAGATAATGATATTAAGTCCAATAGGATCTATATCGTTGTATCCAAAGTTCTACTTTATACGCTATCCAGAAGATGTCAATGAGGTGAAGGATAATCCAAATATGTAAAAATAGAAAAGTTCTTACTTACAGTTGACAGAGCTTAATCCAGCTCTGGTATGAATGGTTTACAGCGGTATTATCCCCGCTTGCAGGATGTACGGCAAGTGTCCTCTTCTATGTAGTGGCAGGTAACCAAGTTGGAAATAAAAATGGAAACAATAATGGTGCAGTATGTTCCACACATGCGATAAAAGATATAAAATATAATAGATACACTCACATTCGGTAGATTATATACTGTTAATAAAAAGATTTTGGTCATTTTTTACATTGAAACCATCATCTTTTACTACTACCTGGCTTTTATATATATTTTATACTGTATACTTCTTTTATTATTTTTATTTCCTGGATATAATACTCCAAAGAATCCTAGGTGGGGATTATACCACCTACGCTGTTACATAGAGCAGTTAGCCTGCCCTATATATTGGGAGTATATTTTATCATTTTATTTTATCACCAAGATTTTATTGAGAGCACTATCGCTGTTTTATCTTCTCTCCGAGCTACTGATATTCGTGTCAAGATCACTCATCCTATATCCTACAAGCGGGGATTATACCGCCATACGCCTAACAAACTAGAGCTAGCTGAAGCTCTACCGAATGTGAGTGTATCTATTATAGTTTATATCTTTTATCGCATGTGTGGAACATACTGCACCATTATTGTTTCCATTTTTATTTCCAGCTTGGTTACCTGCCACTACATAGAAGAGGACACTTGCCGTACATCCTGCAAGTGAGGATAATACCGCTGTAAGCCATTCATACCAGAGCTGGATTAAGCTCTGTCAACTGTAAATAAGAACTCTACTATTTTTACATATTTGGATTATCCTCCACCTCACTGACATCTTCTGGATATCGTATAAAGTAGAACTTTGGATACAACGATATAGATCCTATTGGACTTAATATCATTATCTGTTGTGCACATTGGCGCAGACCCATCCCCCATTTTCTTTCCTTGTCTATTTATTTCCAGGGACATTAGAGGGAGTCCTTGTTTGGGACTGCTGCCTTCCTGATTAGCGCTGACTCTACTCCTTGTTTTTTTTCCCTCAATAGTCATACCTTTTATGTCCTGATTTTCCCTTATGGTTATAGCGAATGGTTTGATAGATAGAACATATAGCAGGGGAGATAACGGACACCCCTGCCTAGTCCCGTTTTTAATGTCAAACCATTCTGAGCATATATCATATCCTACTATTCTTGCTGAGGGGCAGGTATAAAGGACTCCAATTGCGGAAGCAATCCATCCTTCTAATCCAAATGCGGCCAACACTTTGTTCATGTATCCCCATCCGACCATGTCGAAAGCCTTTTCTGCGTCAATCGACAGGGTCAGAAGGGGAGTTCCAGTTAATTGTGCGCACTCAAATAGGTCGATAATTCTGCGTGAATTATCGCTCAAATGGCGACCCTTAACAAACCCTATTTGATCTAAGTGTATCAATTCAGGAAGTAATAAGTTGAGTCTTCTAGCTATTATTGAAGCGTATAATTTAACATATTTATCAAAGAAATTGGCCTGTAATTATTCATTTCGGTTTAACTTTTATTAGGTTTCAAAATAGGCTTTATGTTGGCCCTTAGTAATTCTCGAGTTATTTTACCTGTCGAGGCAATTTCATTATAGGTATCTATTATGTTGGGGATTATAGTTCTTTTAACGGTTTTAAAGAATAAATTAGAAAAACCGTCTGTACCAGCAGTTTTTGAAGTTTGTAAGTTGTTTATACTTTCTTCTACTTCTGCGTAGGATATTTTTTGGTTTAGGTTATCTTTGAATTGATGTAATTTTAAGAATTTTTATTTTATGTAAGTATTTGTCAATGATCTAATCAGTAGAAATATGATTAATATTATATAGACTTTCATAGTACCTTATGAACTAGTTACCTATATCTTCCGGAGTTAGTAAAACATTGCCATCTTCAATAATTGTATAAATCTTATTTTCTATTTTTATTTTTTTTAAGTCGACTAGTTAATATTTTATCTACTTTATTATTCCGATAATAAAATTTGATTTTTAATTGTTTTAAATTGAATTCGGTTCTTTCAATAATCTTTTGATTAATCGTATCTCTGTATTTTTTAATTAAGGCTATTGTTTCTTGGGAGAATTTTTCGTTGTTCTGAGCTTGCAATTTATATAATTGTAAATAAAGATCAGATATTGAGGCCCCTCTCTGTTTTTTTTGTAACTTGCTAATTTTATTAAGTGGCCCCTAGTTACCGCTTTGTATGTGCACCACATATTTTGATAGGATATATGTTCAGGGAGCTTTTCTGCAAAAAGTAATTTGGAGAGGGGTTTTAGATAATCTTTGTTTTTTTTAGTTGCTATTAAGGAGTCGTTAGGTTTCCAGGGGGGGAAATATTTTTTCACATTTTCTTTAATGTCTTAAATAAGAAGTTCATGGTCGGACCACGTGTTAATCTCTATTTTGATAGACTGTACCATTCTGATTAACTCGGCGTCGCCCCAACACATATCTAATCTAGCTGCGGTTTTATGTGCCGAGGAAGTATGGGTATAGTTACGGTCTGTGGGTTGGAATATTCTCCATAGATCATAGATGTAATTTTTTTTTTAGCTAACTTGCATAATGAAGATGCTTGATTGGCAAGGTTTTTGTCTGGAAGTTGGCCAGGTTTCAATTGCTTATCTAATTTGGGGTCGGCTATACAGTTAAAATCTCCCGCAATCAATAATATTCCTTTACGAATTGGTTCTACCCTTTTCATTATTTTTCAGAGATATTTAACTGGAGCTTTATTGAGGAGATAGATATTGAGTAAAGTGTATTGAATCTCATTAATCTTCCCGATCCAAATAATAAATCTCCCTTATAAGTCACTGTGACGGAACGCTGGCACTCCGACTGAGTACCTCCGCCAATCCATGCGCCTAGTGCTCACTGAGGACTCCAAGCACTCCAACTGACACCATCAGCACTGCAGACCCCACTTCCAGCGATGCAGCTGCGCCGGGGTCTCGTCGTCTCCACCCACCCTGAACCCAAGACCAGGGCCCAGTTCCAGTGGGGAACCTCTCTTTCCCCAGAGAGCAGAAACAGGAACAAGATCTTAGCAGAGCTTAGTGATCATACCATGGGGAGTATAGTGAATATAGCAATCCCTAGAGTGTAGTTCTCCAATTCCCCAAACATGAGCCAAGGCTTCAAGAAAGGTACAAGATGATCTGCTTTTAATGACCACACACTGGCTTTTATGCAAGTCCCCATGCAAGGGGTCATCCCACAGGGTGGGATACAGTACAACCAATCGTTTACAGGAAAACCGTAAAACACACCCAGCACCAACATACAATCCCTCCCCTCTGCCTGTGATATAATTACTGAACACAATGGGTTAATGTAATTTATCACAGACAGGAAAAATACACTTTTTAGACACACACTGTAACTTTAAAAATATGCATCATATTCACATACATATTATTAATCAACACACTTTAAATATAAACATACCCAAAAATCATTCAAATCCGTTCAGCCGTTCGAGAGATAGATATAAGTCAAGTTTGACCGACCGCAAGCACATTTTCATGCCCAAAACAGTTCCAGAGAATCAGGCTGTGCGGTCGGTCTATTTCCCATGTTAAAGTCTGTTCAAACAGACGAACGACAACCATTTGAATTGTCGAACTGTCGAATGAACTGTCGTATGGAGTTCAAACTGTCTAATGCATTGAAGTCTGGAGAAGGTAAAACTTCAGCTGAATTAAAGATGGCCGCCGCCACGTGTTCGTTTGTCGAATGGCGGCCCCCAGCGTTCGGCAATTTATCTACAGCAGGCTCCCAGCCTGGGAGGTAAATTGCCTGCACACTTCCACTTCTGGGTGGTCCGCCTGTGTGGTACTTGGTTCAGTAAGCTCCATTTACTGAACCAAGTGGGAGAATAGCAATGAACAAAATATTTAAACTAAGTCTGGGGACACAGTCTTAAAGGGGCATTGTCACACAAAGTCTCAATATGTCCCCAGATGGTTCTTAAAGGGCCAGCATGGTCCAATACACGTCCATAAGCCACAATGCAGTTCTTAAAGGGCCAGCAGCAGCACAATATAAATCCATTAGCCCAAATCTTGTATTTAAAGGGCCAAACCTCCCTGGGACCATAATCATATGGCAAGAGGCTGGCAAGTAGTCCTCTCCAAGCACAAGTGGCGAGATTAATTTCGCCACAGTCACTCTCTGAATAACCACAGGAATAATTAATCATATTAGAAAACATTATTGCTACCGCTTTTGTATTTGATGCTTCCACTATGATAGGGAACTTTTTAAAGTTCCAATACTGTTTATTTTGATCCTTTTGTTTTTTCCAGTGGGTTTCTTGAATAAAAGGATATTTGTGCTTTTTCTTTGAGTATTATCTAAATAAGCTCTTTTATTTGGAGAGTTGAGTCCATGAATGTTAATTGATATTAATTTTAACAGTTTTGTTCATTATTTTTCTCTACTTTCTTTTCCTTTTTTATATATGGTATAACCACATCCATAACTGTTGACCTAGTCGTGTACAACCAAATAATCTTACAATCACATTTATAACAAAACACAAAACATTTTAAGATGTTAAAGAACATCACAAAAAATGCAACATTTACTTATTGGAGTACAACAAGACTCCAACAACAAAGTATCGTCTAGATACCCACAGGGAGGGAGAGTATCTGGAAAAGAGGGGGGAAAGAAGGAGGAAAAAACCCCCCCAAAAAACGGGGAAATGATCCCCTATAAACAAGCTTGTGTTCTCTTGCATATTGGTATCTTAAATATTATCAGCAACTCTATTTATTCTTGTTATAAATATAATAATCTTTCTATTTTAGCATTATTCAACGTTGGAGACCAAAATTGGGTATAAATTCTGTATGTTGAATGACTATATTGATTGGTTACCAAAATCTCTAATTTTTATAAGCTATCTAAAAAATCTAAAACAATATTTATAAAGATCTTATATTGTATCATAGGCATTTAACATCCTTTATTTTTTTCTGGTTAGTCTTATTGTGCATTCTTCTATTGAATCTGTTCATTGTTATCAATATTATCATTATTTTGAACGTTCAATAATCATATTCATACAGGAAATTCCTTTAGTGCGTTGGGGTGTGTACATTCTCATACTTTAATACAACAATATTTGTTCTGTGGTCAATAATTTGTTCAAATGAGGGATCATTAGTGTAAAACTTTTCCTGTTCCCATTTTATTTCACCTTTTATTTTAGCAGTGTTAAACTCTAAAGAAAAAATTGTGCATACATTTTGTGTGATAAATACCTGTGACAGTGAGTATTATTTACCAAAATCTGTGATTTTTATTAGCTATCTAGCCAATAAATACCATATTTATAAAGACTTTATATTATTTTGTGAATTTTTTACCACCTTTAGCTTTCTGATTAGTCAAATGTGCATTCTTCTATTAAATCTGTTAATTATTATCCCTATTATTTCAAACATCCAGTAGGCATATTCAAACAGGTATTTCCTATAATGCAGTGAAGTGTGTACATTCACGTATTTCAATACAACAATATTTCTACTATAACAACTAATATCCTCAGATAAAGAATCATTAATGTAAATCTTGTGGGGAAAAAAATGATTACATTCCTCTTTTTTTCTTCCATCCCTTTCGGACTCTTGATTCTCTTTTTTATATTTATAATTCTCTCATTTTACAGTTACCATTTGTGTAGAAGGGTTTGAGATCTTCTTTCATACTCTTCTTTTTTCCGCCTTGCTTGAAATAAAACTTCAGTTTCCTCTGAATTAGTAATATCCAAAAAAATTTATGGACCAAGGCCTTAATATGCCTCTTAAAAATGTCACATTCTGTGGTAGCCTTACTTTTAGCAACACTGACTTACTAGGTCTAATTGTTTTGCATGAAGGGAATCTCAATTTTTATGCAGACATTTAACTCTCTGGGCCACATTCAGCATATTAGATGCCAGTATGTAACAGTTTTTAAGGTGGTTTATGGGACAATTCTTTAAAAATAAATAAATAATGGATTTCAAATATATCTACAACTCATGGTTTCTCACCACAGCCAATTCCAGAATCTTTACATACAATATAAGTAAACTGCATTTTTTTTTTATTCTCAAAGAACACAAAATAAAAGGCTTGTCCCAACCGTTCATACCTTTATGAGCCTGGAAATGAGGAAGCCACCTTGGTACCGGTTAAATAATTCCTCCCAGTTCTCCTTTACAAATTCCCAGGCAGATTTCCTCCCTGTTTTACTCCCACCAGCAACTCCACCAATTACTGAAACCGTGTCCTGAGGACGTACATCATCCTAAAAAGGGACACAAGGAAAATCACAATGTAGTCTAAATAAAATGACCTCTTATTTACTTTCATCAGATAAAGATGCATACATTTAAGTAACAAACACACGAGTCCTTCCATGACCCTTTTATGCATAACATACAATATACAAGATAATATTCAGATTGTAGAGGATTTGTAATTATACATATGTCTTGCATAAATGACATGGTGCTAATTCCATCTATATGTTAGTCAATATACATTTATCTCCCGTGCATAAAATCAAATATCACAAGGAATATGTATATGCAAGACAAATTAAAAAGTAAAATAACCAAAAGATGTCACAGAGCAGAACACTGTATATTACAACAACCAACTCATTGAAACCATGTGCCTGGTTGTGGATGCACACAGATGTGGGAACAGTCCACCTAAGATGCCCATATTGAAACATCCTGCAAGCATTTTAAATTACTTATTTACTGTGAATTTTGAAAGCACACAATATAGTTTAGTTTGTATAACTTTATTGGAGACATGCCACCTGTAAAGAACTCTGGTACGAGGTCCTGGAGGAAGCTCAGGTTCTGGAGAGACGGCCTCCCAAGTAACGAGCAGCGCAGGCAGAAAAAAGTTGCTCTGCGGATGTCGTTCCTGGATAGCAGCCCCTTGAGAAGTGCGTGGTATACATTCAGCGCCTGGTTGGAAAAAAAATGTGGTTGGATGCAGCTTACTGGGTGTTGTAGTGGTGAGCAGTCGAGCGATATTCTCCTCCGCGGCAGTTGGGAGTTACCAGGAGTGGAGATGGTGTCCCCCCCCTCCCCAGCAGCATTTTGTTATGCAGGGAGAGGAGAGTATCGTCCTTTGTCCCCAGCAGCAGTTGGAGCTATCTGGAATGTAGCCAGTCTCCCTCCCTATCGGAAGTTTGTTATGCAGGAAAAGGAAAAGGCCTCCCTCCCCAGCAGAAGTTCGTTCTGCCTCCCTCCCCAGCAGAAGTTCGTTCTGCCTCCCTCCCCAGCAGAAGTTCGTTCTGCCTCCCTCCCCAGCAGAAGTTCGTTCTGCCTCCCTCCCCAGCAGAAGTTCGTTCTGCCTCCCTCCCCAGCAGAAGTTCGTTCTGCCTCCCTCCCCAGCAGAAGTGGAACCACTGGGAGCGGAGACATTCTATCCCACTCTCCAGCGGCAGTTCGTTATGCAGGGAGAAGAGAGTATCATCCTCGCTCAATTTGTTATAGTGAAAAAAAGAGTGTGAACTTCGTAGATCTACTACCACCACAAAGATCACTCTGTGGAGCGCTAGAGATAGGGAAATATCTTACCCCTACATAAATATCGTATATATAACTTTAACAGCATATATAATCTAGAACAGAGAAATACACATAGTGCAGAATGATTGTAAAATGTGTATGGAATGGAGGAGAGTAAGCCCAACTCACATGGCACAGAGCCTAAGGATTGGGTATATTTAGGCAATACCAGACCTCCTCCCGATATGCAGCTCGCAGAATATATGGAAGAGAAAAGAGGTAGAATTCCTAGTGCAAATATGTATGTTAGGAAGAGTGATCACAAAAAATCATATGAATGTGCTCACCTGAAATAGAGCCGATAATATTAGGCTCTATATATATGCGCCACTGTGCCTTTAAGGGAGGCACTACCCTTCTTTGATGAAATACAGGAAGCAGTAGAAGATCCACTCACAGGTATGTGTATATAAAAATAACAAATTTATTTTAAAAAACAAAGTAATAGATAAAAGCTATAATCAGTAAAATACTAAAATAAAAGTCTCCAGAGTGGTCTTCCTCAAATCCGAGACGCGTTTCGCCGTGGGGCTCTCTGTCGGATAAGTTTGCTTCCTGAATTGACAATGTTTAAATCCTGGTGCCATCACTCCAATTGGGTGAGTTAATCTTCGCCAGCCAATCAAACTGTGGTTCAATCACCAAATGAATGTCTTGTAGGGGTGTGTCTTCTGTTTTAGCTGTCATCGCTCGGAGCATGCTTAGAAGTTACTGCAATGTCCAAGGAGCCATCTTGGATGTGGGCAAATGCTTAATACATACAATCCATTGGTCATGAGTACTGAATACATAAACATCACATATTAGTGATAGTACATAAGAAAAAAAAAAAACAGAAAAGAGCATAGTTGTACACAGCATAACCTAAATAAATCAACTATAAACATATATACAATAAATATTGCGAAAGGAAAAAAAAAAAATCAGTTGGTGGTTCAATCACCAAATGGATTTCTTGTGGGGGTGTGTCTTCTGTTTTAGCTGTCATTACTCGGAGCATGCTTAGAATAGACATAATAGGTCACCAACATGGAGAGACAGACGGGTCTCTTTCAATGACACACACAGTTCACCCAGAAAAAAAGTAAAATCACAAGAACACATGGCTAGATCTAAAACAAGTCACCATTATGACACACGGACACAACAAATATGAGACACTGAACACCGAAGACCCTCTAGGAGGAAAAGGAATATATTCCCACAAAAAGAGGAGATGCAGCATCCATCTCAAACCATATTATCTCCACACATAATAGATTTACACATCTATCACAGTCACCAAGAGGGGAGGATTTTTGGAGTACACAAATCAAAGGGAAACACAAATCCAGCCCCATAAGATCACTCCACAAGAGAGACAGGAGTTTAGAAGAAGGGGAGTTAGAGGAGGATTATCTACACAAAAAAGGAAGATAAAAACTAAAAATAATCATAATGGCATTTTTAATCTAACGACTAGACAATTATCTGCTCAACAGATTTCCTTGTTAGAAAAAGGTCTGAAATTCGCACCCACTAGAACATTAAGTAAATTTGACACGTATATTGATAAAATTGAGTCTTAAAAAATATTTTTGTAAAAATCCAATTGTTAGACCAATAATAGAATCTGATTCAAAAATTACACATAGATTACACATAGAGTGCTGAAAAATCCTTCCATTTTCTTTCCCAAACAATGCATCTCTGAGGAGATGATAACGTTCGAAAGGATGGTTATGCAAGATGTTAATAAAATAAAGGAACCCAAGAGAAGTAATCTTAATTTAAATTCTGCTGAACTTCAGGCCCTAAAAGAATTTAGAGAAGACAACACGCTGGTCATCAAGCCAGCAGATAAAGGAGGTGGTATTGTACTTTTGGAAAGGGCAGCCTATTTGGAAGAATCCCTTAGGTTATTGGGAGATACATGTACATATAAAGTTTTATCCAAAGACCCCACTAACGATATTAAAAACACTTATAACCAATTAATAGAAAAAGGGAAATTGGAAGGGATTCTCAACGAGAAAGAATTTGAATTCCTCAGTGTACACCATCCAAAGATACCTATATTTTATTACCTCCCTAAAATACACAAACAATTGGATAAACCACCAGGTCGCCCCATTATTTCGGGGATTGACTCTGTATCCTGTAGGTTGTCCCAATACATCAACTGTCTACAACCCCTGGTACAGAACTCCTCTAGCTATTTAAAAGATACGATTAATATCCTTCAGATTCTTAAAAACATTCAGTGGAACAATAATTATGTTCTAGTCACAGCCGATGTCAGCTCTTTACATACAATTATCTTGCATGACAAAGGCTGTGAAGCAACTAGACACTTTCTAGAAGCATCAGATACATTTCCTCCAGTACAAATTGATTTTATTATGGAAGAGATTCTTTGGATATTAACCAATAACTATTTTTGGCATGAAGATCAATTTTTTCTACAATTATGTGGTACGGCGATGGGCACCAGATTCGCACCCAGTTACGCTAACTAATTTATGTCTCGATGGGAACAGTTACATATTTTCGGGTTCCCAGAATGGAATGCGAATCTGGTAGCCTATCGCCGCTACATTGATGATATTTTCTTTATCTGGAATGGAGATGAGTCATCACTCCAATTATTTTTGGAACACCTAAACAACAATAATTGGGGCATTAAGTTGACTAGAGCTTATAGTAAAGTCAGTGTTAGTTTCTTAGATCTTAACATATATATAGAAGAAAAGGTTATCAAAACGAGCTCTTTTTAAAAAAAATATAGATGTGAACAGCTATATTCAAGGTAATAGCTGCCACTATTCTCCATGGCTATTGAATGCCCCAAAATCTCAATTTATGAGGATTAAAAGAAATTGCACAGATAAAGGCAAATTCCATGAACAAGCGCAAAAAATTATTGGAGACTTCAGCGATAAAGGCTATGATGATTCACTTCTGACAAAAGCTCTTCATGAAGTCAGCCTACAGGATAGAGAATCACTAATCCAATATAAAAACAAATCAAACACAAATTGGGATAATGTCCCTGTCATAGGTGATTTTAACTGTCAAAGCAATCAACTTAAGAAAATTCTGACAAAACATTGGTCTATTTTGAAAAGTGATGAGGTTTTGAAACAAATCCTTCCAGATAGACCAAAAATTGTCTATAGGGGGGTCCCTAATTTGAAACTTAATTTGACTCAAAATTACTCTTCATTGAAGACTACCATCAATAAAAATCAGTTTAAGGAAAGCACAGTTTTTTATGGATGTGGAATCTGTGGTGCTTGTAAAAACACAAATAGCTCTAAATGTCACATAAAAGATTTCCAACACCCTCAGGACAAAAATAAAAAAAATATCACGTGTTATACAAAACATGTTATTTACATGATAAAATGCACATGTGGCCTCACCTATATAGGGCGCACAACTTGCCCTCTACAGGTGAGGATACAAGAGCACGTACGCAATATTAGAAATGGATATACTCAGCATAGTCTATCACTACATTTTAAAATGAAACACAATAGCGATCCGAAGCAAATTACTTTTTTGGGGATCCAGAAAGTCAGCTTCAATTGGAGAGGTAAAGATAACATTAAAAAGATGGGTCAGATGGAAATGAAGTGGATTTTCAATTTAAATAGTTTACAGCCACATGGTCTAAATAATGATTTTGAGCTTTGTCATTTTTTGCGGTAAATTGCCCCCCTTTTTTTTCTCCTGCAATATTTATTGTATATATGTTTATAGTTGATTTATTTAGGTTATGCTGTGTATAATTATGCTCTTTTCTGTTTTTTTTTTTTCTTATGTATTATCACTAACATGTGATGTTTCGGTCCTCACGACCAATGGACTGTATGTATTAAGCATTTGCCCACATCCAAGATGGCTCCTCGGACATTGCAGTAACTTCTAGGCATGCTCCGAGTGATGACAGCTAAAACAGAAGACACACCTCCACAAGACATCCTTTTGGTGATTGAACCACCGTCTGATTTTTTTTCCTTTCGCAATATTTATTGTATTTATGTTTATAGTTGATTTATTTAGGTTATGCTGTGTATAACTATGCTCTTTTCTGTCTTTTTTCTTATGTACTAACACTAATATGTGATGTTTATGTATGACCAATGGACTGTATGTATTAAGCATTTGCCCACATCCAAGATGGCTCCTCGGACATTGCAGTAACTTCTAAGCATGCTCCGAGTGATGACAGCTAAAACAGAAGACACACCTCCACAAGACATCCTTTTGGTGATTGAACCACCGTCTGATTTTTTTTCCTTTCGCAATATTTATTGTATTTATGTTTATAGTTGATTTATTTAGGTTATGCTGTGTATAACTATGCTCTTTTCTGTCTTTTTTCTTATGTACTAACACTAATATGTGATGTTTATGTATGACCAATGGACTGTATGTATTAAGCATTTGCCCACATCCAAGATGGCTCCTCGGACATTGCAGTAACTTCTAAGCATGCTCCGAGTGATGACAGCTAAAACAGAAGACGCACCCCCACAAAACATCCATTTGGTGATTCAACCACCATCTGATTTTTTTCCTTTCGCAATATTTATTGTATATATGTTTATAGTTGATTTATTTAGGTTATGCTGTGTACAACTATGCTCTTTTCTGTTTTTTTTTTTCTTATGTACTATCACTAATATGTGATGTTTATGTATTCAGTACTCATGACCAATGGATTGTATGTATTAAGCATTTGCCCACATCCAAGATGGCTCCTTGGACATTGCAGTAACTTCTAAGCATGCTCCGAGCGATGACAGCTAAAACAGAAGACACACCCCTACAAGACATTCATTTGGTGATTGAACCACAGTTTGATTGGCTGGCGAAGATTAACTCAACCAATTGGAGTGATGGCACCAGGATTTAAACATTGTCAATTCAGGAAGCAAACTTATCCGACAGAGAGCCCCACGGCGAAACGTGTCTCGGATTTGAGGAAGACCACTCTGGAGACTTTTATTTTGGTATTTTACTGATTATAGCTTTTATCTATTACTTTGTTTTTTTAAATAAATTTATTTTTATATACACATACCTGTGAGTGGATCTTCTACTGCTTCATGTATTTCATCAAAGAAGGGTAGTGCCTCCCTTAAAGGCACAGTGGCGCACATATATAGAGCCTAATATCTGGTATTGCCTAAATATACCCAAGCTATTGTGATTCGAGCCAATCCTTAGGCTCTGTGCCATGTGAGTTGGACTTACACTCTCCTCCATTCCATACACATTTTACAATCATTCTACACTATGATGTGTATTTCTCTGTTCTAGATTATATATGCTGTTAAAGTGATATATACGATATTTATATAGGGGTAACATATTTCCCTATCTCTAGCGCTCCACAGAGTGATCTTTGTGGTGGTAGTACATCTACGAAGTTCACACTCTTTTTTCACATATCTGTTTGTGTAGGATTGGGATACCTGCACGTGTGTTGAGCTGCTGTTTTTAGTTTGCATTTCCACTAAGCGCCTATTTACACTGAGCACTTTTTTCTGTACAATTTGTTATAGTGCCTGGAGTCCCCTGGCAATGTCTAGAGTGTTAAATTTTGAGCAGTTTAACACAGAAATGTTAGCAGTTGAGATATAATTCCTCGGTGATTCACAGACAATGAGATTGCTACTGCAGCTACACTCAAAAGAAAAACTGTTTTTTGGCAGGTACATATTTAATGGGCTTTAAGAGGGTACCAATTTGACTTCATAAAGGATGCTGGTGTATCAGATACCCTTCTAAAGGGAGGGGCAGAATACTACTAGAGTTAAGAACTACCGCCCAATTTCACTCATTAACACAGATGTCAAAATGTTACCTCATGTTTTAGTCGCCTGATCCAAACTTTTATTCTCAATTCTCATACATCCAAATCAAGTTGTGTTTATACCAACACAAAATATATTATGGAAAATAAAAAAAAAAACCTCAAAAACAGATTGGATCTTACACGGGTAGCAAGACATAGAAAAATCCATTTTCTGGTCCTCTCTTTGGATGCAAAGAAGGCATTCAGTGGTATCAAATGGCCCTATTTATTTGGCCTTTGACAACACTGGGGTTTATGGCTGTAACTATTATTTTAAGAATGGATTTAATTTTTTTTCAATTTACCAGATTTAAAAAAAAAAAAAAGATGAAAAACAAACAAACAAAAAAATTAAAATCCACAACCTGAGCATTAGAAATACAATCTTTAGACTAAAGTGTTTGAAAAACTAGAAAGAGGTAGACTGTTACTGTCTATATCATTCTGGTATTTGCTCTACCATAAACTTTGCATTAAAATTCTAAATTGTCAGTATGGCCACATGCTCTTTGCAGAGGTTCACACTATTTTTGCAAGCTTAGTTTGCAGGAGGGATGAGGCACTCATATGGTGTGAAGGTGCCTAGCGAACCAGTATTAGTTCGCCAATTTCACCAAAGTGGGATATTTATCTTTGTTTGCTTTCCAGGGATACAGTTTTTCCCTCCTTGGAAACGGGCCTCTAAACAAAGTTAACCTGTATTTAATTTCTAACTAGGCTTTTTAAGTCATCCTCAGGTTGTCCCTCTTTATTCTCTTCCTCAATGAGTAAAACAAGAAAAAGATTAAAAGTTCAGCAGCTATAGTTACACAGTTGAACTCTGTTTAGACATTTAAAAAATGTGTTGGTGTCAGAAATTTCCAAATTCTTTAGAGCCAGGTCAGAGGAGAGAATCAGTTTGGTACTCAGTCAAAGTTATTAATGACTTCACTCCGCTTGCACAGATTGTGATCTGGCATGCCCCACCTGGAGTAAGGATATAGGTGTACCTAGGGTTCTCCTTGAATGGTTCAAGTTTTACAGTTGGTTGGATAAATCCAAATTAGCCCTATTCAGAGCATAATGTCTGGCAATTATAAACTCCTAATCCATCTAGGGTAGAATATTTTACCCCTTCCCCCATGACCTCTATTCTCTGTAATAGATTTCCCTCCTGCTAAGAATGATCTATGTTGTAGGTGTTGCGGACACAGAGAAAGATATGTGGTGGCAATGTCACATTGAGGTTAATTTTGGCATTAAATTAAGGGTTTACTAGGATGCTGTTCCGAAGACCATTTGTGATGTATCCTTAATCCTTTTTACTATTTTTGCCTATAGATGGATTGTCCTAGCATTCCCAAAAACTATGATAAAATAACTTCTACGACTAGAAGTGTTTTTGCCTATAGATGGATTGCCCTAGCATTCCCAAAAACTATGATAAAATAACTTCTACGACTAGAAGTGTTTTAGGTGCAAACTGGCTTAAACAAGAATTTCCTACTTGACAGGAAGTTAGAGCCATTTGGGAGAAAAAGGACTCTCTGCTTTAGAGATCCCTCTTTCCATAAAAGGGTCTTCACATAGCGCTTCTCCCTTGTTTAACCCCCTTAAGGACTGAGCCAAATGTACACATTGTGATCAAAACGTAAACAAAACCTTGAATTTGACTATATGTCTGTTCAGGCGTAATTCACCTCTTTCATATTATGTGCACCCACATTTATTATATATCATTTTATTCATGGGAAACAGGCTTTCATTTAACATCCATCAAATATTTAGGTATGAAACAATTTAATATGAATAAAATATTTAAAATGGGAGAAAATGAGAATTTGTAAAACATATTTAGTCCTACGTGACATTTTAACTGTGAATGTCAGAATACTGTTTGCTTTTACTGCAATAAAATGCACATATTTGTATTCAGCAATGTCTCAAATGTAAAACAGTACACCCTAGGTTTTATGGTGTTTTAGAAAGTTACAGGGTCAAATATAGCACGTGATATTTTTCAGTTTTTACACATTGTGTGTTTTGAAATACTAATATTTGTGCTCAGCGAAGTCTTCCAGGTAAAACAGTACCCACCATGTACAGGTTTTATGGTGTCTTGGAAAGTTACAGGGTTAAATATAGTGCTAGCAAATTAAATTCCCTGAAATTGTGGCCTGGGTTGTCAGGCAGGTCCCGCAAATTGTAATTAATAAAATGACCTAATTATGTAAAATTATTACATAAATATACACATAGAATTATATATTATATATATTGATATATACGTATATACTTATGTATATTGATATATATTTCGTTCTACGTGTATTGATATCTATATATTACTTTTAAAATACAGTTAGAACGAAATTACATATATATTTTATTATTTTTTAACATATTTACATATATTTTATATTATATATATTTAATCAATATCATTCTATGTGTATTTTGATATTAATATATATTTTTTGTCTTTCAATTTTTTAATTTTTTTTTTTTGTAGTGTGTAAAATTGTAAAAGTCGCTTGTGAGGTACCCCAAGGTCAATCCTCTAGCGCATTTCAAACAGTAGGGCATAGAGGTACTTGTTAAATCTAGCGCATATTTTATACATATATACGAATAAGTTGAGTAATAAACAGTATGTTCTCATTGCTTAATCTCTTCAATAACATAAAATAACTTCGTTGACAATGAGAGTAACGATCAGGCTAGGATGAGGCATTATGAAACTCGGATAAACAGGGCCAAACACTCCCTTCCTAGTGGCTGGCTACACATGGTTATGCAGTTAATGTAGTGTTAAGTGTGCTATGCTAAATGAAAGTTGACTAAAGTTAAATTAAATCACGAGCAGGAGCAGGCTAGTTCCACATGTCCAGGATGGAAAACACTTTTATGTAAACTCAGAGAGGCTAGCCGGGCATGGTGGTTTAAGTACAGTTAAGTGTTGCTATCAGCGTTACAGGAGTAAGGAGCCACTGGGGTCATGGTCACTGTCACAATTCTGCAGTACAAAGAAAATTAACTGAATGTAGAACACAGAAATGTGAGCTAAATAAGACCATCGCTCATGTTTGGGATAAGATTCTTAGAGGTGCCGTCTGGTGGCAACCAGGGCTAGGGAGGCTCTTTTGTATAAGGGTACCTACTGCAAGGTGGGTAATCTGAGCTGTTGGTCGTTACCAGCTGTGACAATGTCTCTTCATGTGCATATTGTAGAGCACCACTCACGTTTTAGGACGTCCCTTTCAGCCTATGCCCACCGGGTGTATAGAATTGTCCAGCTTGGTTGAGTCCTGCCCGGTGGTGGCACGCTTGCTCGGTGAGGTAATGGTGGCTGTGCTGTTGCGGCAGGGCAGTCACCCCTCCGTGCTCTCACTCCGGTTGGCTGTAGATAGGCTCTCCACCGGTTTCGTCCGTCGGTCCCCGACCCTGCTGCAGTGATTAATGCAGCTGTGGGCCCTGCCAGTACCTCCATGCTGGGATGCGCTTTGCAGGTTGACTGATGCTGGGACCGCTGGACGGTAGGCAGGTCGGGTACTCCGGTGGGTCCTGCTCTGGAGTGTGAGGACATGTGTACTGTCGTCCAAGGAACTTTGCGCCGTCTTCCGCCATTCTGCTCCCTGGCTTTGTTGCTGTCGGTAGGCTGTTCTAGGGCCACATGGGGGATTTCGCCACAGGCAGCGCCGGACCCACGCCGTCACCGCTTTCACCACCAGTTTGAAGGGCTGTCTCATGGCCTTACACTTCGTCCAGAGGTAGGCGCAGAGCTGGTCGAAGAACACCAGTGTGTGTTTGGGTGGCTTGGAAATCGTGTGCCTTGTTCTGCGCTGTGTCTGCACCGCCATCTTAGCTGGGCCCTAATGGTCCCGTTTGGACAGGGATTGTGTCGCCTGGACAGTTAGATTTACGGGGCCATTCGTCCCCAGCGAGGACCGGGATAGCCCCCGCCGGTCCAGAGGGGGTAGCAGGGCTGTAGTGTGCTCTCGCTTGGGAGTTCGACCTGTGCCGGGAGATCGGCCTGTTTTAACCTTTATTAAATTCCGGGTTCCCAAGTACGGCATAGAACGCCCACCGTCCTTAAGGGGTTAAGTTTCCTCTTTCGTAGGTTCAACACGTTACATGGCGAACATGATACAATGCATAACGTTTACAAAAAGTAACAAAAATAAAAATAATGAAATGCAAGTTTCATAATATTTCTGCATTCATAGAAAACAAGAGAGAGTGGTTAGGAGAGTCATAGGCAAGTTAATTCATTGAGATTAACAGGAAGCATAAACCCAAGTAATACTAAAGGGATCTCCAAATAGATAGACATAAATAAACGAATAGGCTCTTTTGTTATCTGCAGGAAACTGTGGGTCATATCCAATAGACATCCTGATATTCTCAATTTTTAAAATTCTGTATACATCCAGGGTCCAATGAAGGTTCACAGAGTCTGGCCTTTTTAAACTTAGACAGTAGTGTCTAGGTATATAAAAAGGCCAGGATTTATTTCCAACTCAAAATTGATAATCTTAGCCACGAAAGCAGAACATGACAGGGATAGCCGCGGTAAGACTGGCGTGGAGTGGAAACACAATGTGGGTAAAATCACGTTTTCTAATTGATCGAAGGGGGAGCCGGGACAAACACTTACATAGACACTATAGCAGTGCTGCCCAACAGGTAGATCTCCAGATGTTGTAGAACTACAACTCCCATGATGTTTTGTCATTCTAAAGACATGCAAAGCATTATGGTAGTTATAGTTCTACAACATCTGGGGATCTACCTGTTGGGCAGGCCTGCACTATAGTGTCAAGAATAGAGAACGCTTCTCTACTTATTTTTTTAAGAGCTTCACCTAAGTGAGAATTTTTTTTTGTCTTTTTCTAATCTATACATACACAACTTTTCTATGGTGTCTATTAGTTAAACACTAATAATTTGGAAGATGTCCCTGACCTTGTTTAAGGGATACATTCACTAAAGGATAAAACCATTTGATTATTATATGGTTTGGGATGTATGGGTTATGTGCGCCAACTGAGTAACTTACTGAAAGGGAGAAGGTCAGCACTTTTTGGATAAGTTCCTGGGAAGGAATGGCTCCTAAAACCCGTTCAATGCGATTCTTCTCTTCTTGCATGTCTGCTTGCTTATGGAGCTGGCAAAAAAGAAGCACAAACTAAGTACTAGAAACATAAAACCATATAATGTGACGGCAGATAAGAACCATTCGGCCGATCTAGACTGCCCAATTTTCTAAATACTTTAATTAGTCCCATCATTGTAATACAAAAAATTTAATTAGCTCAATGAATGTATAACTATCTTGATATTCACACAGCTTGAGAATGACAAGTTTGCCTAAGATTTTTAGCAGCAACTATTAATGCTTACAGTATTACAGTCAACTAGTCCGTTAATTTATTTTCAATTTTGTATATCTATCCTATAGTTTTGCTTTAAGCACCTCAAATGGCTAACACACTAAACAGAACAAGTTCCTTGAATCTCTCTACTTACTTATATACATAGTTGAAAAGAAAAAAGAAAAATAACAATCCCACTAAAATCCATGAAGTTCAAGCGGGAAGCCCAACCGTTTATGTTTCTGATCCAAAAGGCTAAAAAAATACAACCCACCCAATTGTAGCCATTTCCAATTAAGCCACAAAAAAGGAAAATCTTTCTTGACTCCATAATAGAAATCAAATTTCTCATTTGATTCACAACTGGTTAACATACATATTAATTATATCCTTGAATATTCTGTTTATGCTAAAAAAAAAAATGATCCAATCTTTTTTAGGCAAAGAATCCCAAAATTATATTATTCTAACTGTAAATAACCCTTTGATCTGCAATAAGCAAAAAAACAACAACTTTCTTCCAGTCTCAATGGGTGACCTTTTGTCTATTGTATATTCCTGCTAATGAACAGGTTAGCACGTAGTGGTGTGTACTGTATATATTTTTATAGTGCTATCAAATCCACTCTGAGGCTCCTTTTGCCTAAAGAAAATAAATCCAGTTTTTATAGCCTTTCCTCATAACTGAGGTTTTACATCCTTATACTAATTTTGTAACATGTCTCTGTACTTTTTCTAGTTCTGTAATATCCTTCTTTAAAAACTGGTGCCCAAATTGCACCGTAAATTCCAGGTGGGGTCTTACAAGTGATTTGTAAATAGGCAAAAAAAGATTTGGATCATGTGTATCAAAACCACAGTTACTAGCTTTAGCACAGCAAACCGGCATTGCTTACTGCTGCCTATAATTAGTTTAATGTCCTCCTCAAACACTGACAAAAGGACTTTCAATGACCACTCCAAGATCATTTAAAAATAAATTCCAAGACAGACTCCAGAGGCATTCCACTTACCACTTTTGCCCAATTTGAGAATTTTGCATTTACAACTAATTTCTGCACTACCTGTAAGTCAGTATTCAATCTAAAATCCTCTTGGATCCTCTCTTAAATCTTTTTTTTGAGCTTCAAAAATATGCTGAAACTGCTCAAAGAACAGTAACAGTTAGTTCACTGCAGTCAAATCTAAAGGTCACTACTGTCTTCTCATTCTTGATATCACTTCTGCATTTGACACTGGACAACCTTCTTGCCCTCGAAAAACGTTATGCAATTTTCCTCTTTCAAGGTATTCTTCTAACTGTTCACAATGCTCATTTAGCTTCTACTTCACTTCTGCATCTTCCTCTTCCCCCTTCTAATTGACCTACTTCTACTCTAAATCTAAGCTGTCTCAAAGAACACTAAAGAAATCGATCAGGTTTCTCAAACACATTTACACTGGCAACATCTAAATCTACTTCTCTGCCCCTGGTAACTTGCCTTTACTCTTACCACAAGACTTTTCCATTTCTGACTAGATAGCATCTGACTTCCTGAAACTCAATCTCAATAACAGCTATTTCATCAAATGCTGATCTTTCTCTATCGACATTACACTGTGTCTAGTTTGCTATCCTGCAGGCAAGCTGGCCTAGAGTCCTCATTTAGACCTCGATTTCACTATCCACATACAGTCAACCAACAATTCCTGCAATTGGTAATCAATTTTTCTTACCACATTTTCAGTATCACAATACTGATAGGTAAAACAGTATGCTAGTCTAGCACTTATAAAAAATTTTTTTTTTTTTATATACAGTATATGGTTACAATTACACACACAAAAAACACCACAACAGCTTCTATCCTTAAATGCTTGAATAAACTCTAATCTCCTATCTTTACTACAGCAATAAACCAACGGGTCTCACTTGAGCAGGCCAAATAACAAATGCCACTGCCAGACTCCTTTACCCAACCTCTCACACCTCAGTGTTCTGTCTGTCCTTATACTGTTTACCTATAGTTTCCCAGATTAAATTCAAAATCCAATGCCTTATTTCATAATAGTGCCCAAACCTACCAATACTCCATAATACATACGTATAACCACATCCCGACCTCCCAGCTCTGCTGATGACTTACACCTTTCCCTTAGTTCTTACCTTTGGAGGTTGTATCGATGCTAAGAGTGTCAACACACATACAATGTAATTTTCAAACGCATATGCAGACCCCAATAAAGAGTTGTATTCATTTCTGAAATCTGATAACACTAACCTTAAGCATGGTGTCCAAAGTTGAGCTGTCACCGTGCTTCAAAACAGTCACATAAACCTAAATAAGAGATAACAGTAAGTAGCGTTTACACCAAGGTATAGAGGTGAGACCAAATCTACAAGAACACAGATAGCTGGTAACCACTGACAGGGCTTCTTAAGTCTGCATTCAATGTGTTCTTCCCATCCACATGGTCCTTGAACCGTCGTCTAGCTTCCTCAAGGGTGGGTTTGTGCCCAGCTTTACCCAGCTTTCCTAAAACCAGACCGCGAAGTAGAGCATCCAGATGTCCTGTAAAGGTAAGCAGCATTAAAACAATCTACTGGAAGAGTAGAAATATCGAACATGGCATGCTTGACTTCTCATGGAAACTTACAGCCAATTATGCCAGGAAAAATCTTAACTGGCAACACAAGCTAATTTTAGTCAACTCACTTTAGGCAGTCAAGCACCTCCTCCACCCCCCATTATGCACATGCATATAATAAGGATCGAAAAATGTAATCTTTAGTAGTTTAAAAATTATACATATTTTCATATTTATTTTGTGGTGAAAGCATCTGTAAAAATATGTACAGATTTCCAATGTGTTTACAAATTCCATTGAAGTGGAACTGCAACTTCCAAATACAGTAATCGCTTTTGCATGAGCTATACTGTGTGTTTAATGTAAAAAAAAAATAAAAAAAGTCAACTGTTATGTTGCCCAAGTGAAATTTAATCAGCTGATTGTAACATATTATATAAACAAGCTATATGGTTACTGTAGCTTTTTTATTTGAAAACCCTTGTGATTTCTGCCAAAATGCCAACAGAATAACAGGTGAATATGTGCATTAACATGCAGCAGGTAACGCTCCACCTACCTTCCCCAGGCTTTGGGTCCCAGCCCAGCCGCTCCCCAATAGGGAAAAATATATCCCTGATAAAGCCCTGGATCTCTTCATGGAAGTCTGTGTGGGAGAGAAGGGTGGACAGGACTCCTAGGTTGCTGCTCAAGTCATTCCACACAGTATAATTAGGTTCATTCACAAAGGCCTCCATGACTTTCAATACTTCAACTGTGCTGGTCATCCCTGCACGGGCCTGACAGAAAATAGACAGTCACACATCAGAGAATGTAAATCCCCATAATGGCAGTTAAACAAAACCTACGTTAAGACTCAAGTCCTTATTGGAGGAATTATAAAGTGTTCCTTGCGGTTTGCAAGTGCAATGACTACTCCCTCCTAGACTGAAACAGACCAGCCTGTCAACCCATGAAACTCCAGCAAGTATTCACTGATCAGTTAGACTTACTAAGGAAAATAAATCATTCTGTAAACCCAGCCTATCCACAGGCTGCAAGGAGAGGTCTCTGATACCAGGTAACAGGCTTTCCAGCATGGTAGGGCTGTACTGAGTTCGATAAAATCCCACAGTGCCAGGATTAATCTAAGAAAAAAATAAATTATACAGAGACCATGAGCAAATTATTATTTTCAATATTTTCTTAAATCACAATTTCAGTCAGTCACTGACACAATCAGAACAGAGCTGCTAGCATGTTCTTTCCGTCCGTCCGTCCCCACCTCTCATCCCCTCCCCCGCAACCTCCTGGGTTAGGGGCCACTGACCACACACACCACACAAGCATCAACGAAGCACATATGGCAACCTAGGGACAGAGATACCTTCGCCCACACCAAACACGCCAGGACACCGGGCCCTAGACAATGGCACAATGATGAGAAGTGTGGCATATTTCTTTATCACCACAGTCAATACGAAGAACCACCTACACAAAACAAGGAATAGTTGCACAGAACTCAAGCCATACACTAGACAAACAGAGTATACTGAACGCACACAACTTCTCCCTCTAGACAGGAGACTGTGGCGATCGAGCGATAGGTCTAGCCAGAATGTTGTAACGTAGGAATCTAAAGTAAAAACTGTGCACCGTATTTCAATACCAAATGTCTATTTATGTTACATGTTTTGAAGCTTAAGAACGCTGTTGTGGCATCTCAAGCGATTATGTTAAGCAAATGCACAACAAAAATAAAGAATTTAAAAAAAAAAAAAAAAATTTTTTATTACTTATCCATCGTTCTGAACCGTATTGAGAGTTCAGTTCCGTTTGCTATGCCCAAAGGGTTTTAGTTTGTAAGTTTTTTTTGAGTCCTCCAATATGCTGTACCATTTGCGCATAACTATTTAGCCATTCAAAATTAAAGAAATGTTATGGCAAGTTTTATTACGATTATAAATAGGAGTTCTTAAGTAAATCCATATTCTGAGATAATTAAAAGACTCAATCATAAAATGCATATTCATTGAGTGGGAGTTTTTATTCCATATTCAGTCACAAATTCTACTTTATAGATTTTTAAATGTGCCCAATTATTAAGTTTAAGAATGGGATATTACTTTTTAGAATATCTTAAAAAGCAGAAGGTAATATGTTGTCTTTCATACATATACAGCTTTTAAAAGTTATCCAAAATCCATTGCAATTCCTAGTAATCATTGAAAATTGATTTTTTTTAAAGTTATCTGAATTTATCATAATGTAGCCATACTAAGTATTTCAGATTAGACATTCCTGCTAGTTCTTGTTCTATGTAATACCAGCTTTCGTCTTTAATTTGTTTATACCGAAGCTTAGAGAAATGACAGCATACTAGCCTCTCCATTGCGTTCCAAACTAGGCATATTTATTTCCCCCACCCCGTTACGGCTAGAAGAAATGAAAACATTTTTTAGCTAATCAAGGGATTTTTATTTTATTTTTTAATAAAAATCAGGCCAGACAAATCTATGAACATTTGTCTGGAAAATAAATAAAATAAATAAAAAATTTTAACTTAATTATAACATGGCATGTGCCATGATTTCTGCATAAGAGCCTGTCAAACAGTTAAAAGCACTATAGGGTCAGGAATAGTACATACTAGATTTAGTGTTAACAAATGGAGATTTGGTATCAGATATTACTGTAGGTGAAAATGTAGGATCCAGTGATCATCAGTCAGTGTGGTTTAATATAAGAAGAGTGACGGAGTCACACCACACAAAAGTTTTAGACTTTAGAAAAACAAACTTTTCTAAAATTAGAATATGTGTAAAGGGGTCATTATCAGACTGGAGCAATTTAAATGGAGTCCAAGAGAAATGGGATTATTTAAAAGTTGCACTATTGAAAGCAACAGAAAATTGCATTAGGCTTGTTAGTAAAAGCAAAAAATTCAAGAAACCACTGAGGTACTCCGCAGATGTGGCCAAAATAGTTAAAAACAAAAAGTTAGCATTTAGGAATTATAAAAAAACCCAGAGTGAGGAAGACAAAATGATCAATAATATTAGGCAGAAAGAAGCTAAGCAAGTTATAAGAGCTTCCAAATCACACACAGAAGAGAAAATAGCACAGTCAGTAAAAAAGGGGTACAAAACATTTTTTAGATACATAAATGAGAAAAGAAAAGTAAAACAAGGATTAGTTAGATTAAAAACAAAAGAAGGAAGGTATGTAGAAGAGGATAAAGGTCTAGCTGACCGCCTCAATTAATATTTTTGTTCTGTATTTACAGATGAAAATGAAGGAAAGGGGCCTCAGTTAAGAAAAAGGATAAATGAGTCATTAATTACACATGAGTTTACAGAGGAAGAGGTTCTATATCAACCGTCAAAAGTAAAGACAAATAAGTCAATGGGACCTGATGGAATACACCCAAAGCTATTAAAAGAGCTTAGTGGTGTACTAGCAAAACCATTAACAGATTTATTTAACCAATCATTGTTAACAGGAGTAGTCCCAGAAGATTGGAAGTTAGCGAATGTTGTGCCCATTTACAAGAAAGGTAATAGGGAGGAGTCGGGCAACTATAGGCCAGTAAGCCTTACTTCAGTAGTGGGGAAAGTGATGGAAACCATGTTAAAGGATAGGATTGTTGAACATCTTAAAACACATGGATTTCAAGATCAGAGACAACATGGGTTTACTTCAGGGAGATCATGCCAAACTAATCTTATTGATTTTTTTGATTGGGTAACTAAAATTATAGATCAGGGTGATGCAGTAGAGTAGACATTGCTTACCTAGATTTCAGTAAGGCTTTTGACACTGTTGCACATAGAAGGCTTATCAATAAACTGCAATCTTTAAGTTTGGATTCCAATATTATTGAATGGCTAAGGCAGTGGCTGAGTGACAGGCAACAGAGGGTGGTAGTTAATGGAATATATTCAAAGCTTGGACTTGTCACCAGTGGGGTACCTCAGGGATCTGTACTTGGACCCATTCTCTTTAATATTTTTATTAGTGATATTGCAGAAGGTCTTGATGGTAAGGTATGTCCTTTTGCTGATGATACTAAGATATGTAACAGGGTTGATGTTCCAGGAGTGATAAGCCAAATGGCAAATGATTTAGGTAAACTAGAAAAATGGTCAGAATTGTGCCAACTGACATTTAATGTGGATAAGTGCAAGATAATGCATCTTGGACGTAAAAACCCAAGGGCAGAGTACAGAATATTTGATAGAGTCCTAACCTCAACAATTGAGGAAAGGGATTTAGGGGTGATTATTTCTGATGACTTAAAGGTAGGCAGACAATGTAATAGAGCAGCAGGAAATGCTAGCAGAATGCTTGGTTGTATAGGGAGAGGTATTAGCAGTAGAAAGAGGGAAGTGCTCATGCCATTGTACAGAACACTGGTGAGACCTCACTTGGAGTATTGTACACAGTACTGGAGACCGTATCTTCAGAAGGATATTGATACCTTAGAGAGGGTTCAGAGAAGGGCTACTAAACTGGTTCATGGATTGCGGGATAAAACTTACCAGGAAAGGTTAAAGGATCTTAACATGTATAGCTTGGAGGAAAGACGAGACAGGGGGGATATGATAGAAACATTTAAATATATAAAGGGAATCAACACAGTAAAGGAGGAGACTATATTTAAAAGAAGAAAAATACCACAACAAGAGGACATAGTCTTAAATTAGAGGGACAAAGGTTTAAAAATAATATCAGGAAGTATTACTTTACTGAGAGGGTAGTGGATGCATGGAATAGCCTTCCAGCTGAAGTGGTAGAGGTTAACACAGTAAAGGAGTTTAAGCATGCGTGGGATAGGCATAAGGATATCCTAACTATAAGATAAGGCTAGGGACTAATGAAAGTATTTAGAAAATTGGGCAGACTAGATGGACCGAATGGTTCTTATCTGCCGTCACATTCTATGTTTCTAGGAACACAAACATGTATCCCTGACCCTGTAGTGTTAAAACCACTATCTAGCCCCCTTGGCCTCCCTAAAGATAGTAAAATCTTACTTGTATTCAAGTCTGAAGCTGCTGCCTCTGCCTGTGAACTTCCTCTGACATCATCAGAAGTGGTGGCCTGACCCAATCACAATGCTTCCCCATAGGATTGGCTGAGATTCACAAGGAGGCAGATCAGAAGCAGCGCAAGAGCCAGCACAATTCAAACACAGCCCTGGCCAATCAGCATCTCCTCAGAGAGATGAACTGAATCAATGAATGAGGGAAGTTCAGAGTCTGTATGCAGAGGGAGGAGGTACTGAATGTTTGGATGCATATTAGGCAGCCATGACCCAGGAAGGATCTCCAACAGCCATCTGAGGAGTGGCCAGTGAAGTTATCACTAGGCTGTAATGTAAACACTGCATTTTCTCTGAAAAGACATTTCTTTCATTACTCTGAAGGTAATGATTCTACTCACCAGAACAAATTCAATAAGCTGTAGTTCTGGTGACTATAGTGTCCCTTTAATGTTTAATATAATGTATTTTTATTTTATTTTGTTTTGTATTTCAATTGCACTTTATTGAAATATTTGCTATAATGGGTACAGAAGGAAAGTGGGGAGGGGAAAAAATAGGAGCAACAGTAAAAGACAATGTCGAGCACTGTATTTGTAAGCAAATAGCAATCTGCATTATCATTCTGTTCTGCTACACCTTCACCAGGTTTTTCTTCTTTGTTGCTTAGTGCACACCTGCCATGCAAACACCTCTCAGCTCACTGAGAACTCTGTAATTGGACAGCAATGCATACAGACAGCTGGTCTGCAAGTTTTTTCAATGAGAAGCCTCAGATTGAACCTTATCTGTTCCAGATAAGGAAGAGTGTTTAATGCAGCTGCAGATATTGGACTATTCCAAATCTTCTTTACTCCTAAAGAATACATGCAAATATATTACATAATTTATGCAAAATGGTAAATATCTTTTTCTTTTATAGATGCCCCTGTGGAGCAAGAACTAGCCAAGAAATGCACTACACATTCTCTTGAGAGTATGTATTACAAACCACTGAGGAAATAAAAACGATGCAATCTATTAATAAGAATAACAAATTTTCAAATGTATTTTTTTGGGCACCGTTTTCCTTTAATCAAGTCAAATACCTTAGCAGTGCTAAAACAAGGACACCCTTAAAATGTTGGCAAAATAACACCTACACCGATGGGGAACCTACTGTGCATCATTTTCCAGCTTTCTTGAAGTAGCTCACCTTTACCCACTGGTCTGCTCTCACGCCCTCCAATACTACGGTCGTCTCTGGCTTGTCCATCAGGATCTTTAGTTTGGAAGAGGATGGGGCTTCACAGGTGCAGATATTGATCGGTACCATCCATTGTGGACAGTCCTCACCTGAGCGAGGGCAATAGGAGGGTGTTATATGGAGAGAGGGGCAGGAAGCTGACCCACCAACCTATCATTGGAAGAAGTAAACAAGGAGATTTGAGAAGTAGGAAGAGAGGAGGTAAGGACAGGTTTGAGCAGCTCTAGAAGAGCCGAAGTGCCACCACCATTATTACTACACAAAAATGATGGTTGCAAGAGTTTAAGTGCAAACTGCACTTCAGAAATACATTGCAACCAAAGTGTAGTTTTACTTCGGGTGGTGTTTGTGAACCCACTGAAAACCACCCATATCCCGTCACAAGAGACTGGCTGCTCTTACCAAGGTGCGGGCCACTGGCACAAAACTTCTTTTGAGACAATTTGAGTACTCTGGAGTCTTCATTCTGTAAAAGTAGAGTTATTCCACAGACAATGAAACAAACCTCCCCATAAGCACTTATGGGTCCTAAAAAAGGCTATGTTACTTTGTTTCAACAGAGGTTTATATATGCAGATGTCACACCCCACAGCCTGCGCAACTAGTTACCTGCTCTGAATCCACATATATTAGTGGGAATCCCATCTGCTTGGTCCAGGTGCTCATCACAGCAGCAATTGGCTTCCCACTGGCTTGCTCTAGAGACTCCCACAGGTCCTCTATAGTCACAAAACCAAATATAAACAGTTTTCTGCATACAAAAGCAGAGGAAGACTAAAATCTTTATTGAACTTCTCATGAAATTAAGCTACGAAATATGGCAAGGCATACCTGTAGAAGCGTTCTTTTCTTGGAATTTAGTGAGGTATTGGTTCATGCCCTTCCGGAAATCCTGCAAAGAATAGAGTTTGGCAAAAAGATTACTAAAGGTACAGAAAAGATTATATACAGAGTACATCTACATTTTATAATGAATATTCTCTCTACTGAGAGAGCAGGGCAGAAATGCATTAGTGGGCTTAGAGTTATGAGTGCCACTCCCTCTGCTTGCATTAAGAATAAAAGGACATTTGGCTGTATGCGAACAACCAACACAGCCAAGTAAAAAAAAAATATAAAAAAATAAAAAAATTTTTATGAAGACAGACATTTTTACTCTCCGTAAATTTTTATTTTAATATTGTGGCAGTATATATGGGGAGTGCTTCCTAATTGGTGCAAGCATCTGCAAGATAGGTGATTAACCCACCTCAGTCGTAGGAAGAATACACACCTAAGCCACACACTGTAAGCAAAATTGTAATTTAGAGGGAGGGAGATTTGTACTGCCACCATATTAAGAAAATAATTTACGGTGAGTAAAAATGTCATTTTTTTCTTGCATATGGTGGCAGTGCGTATGGGATATAGCAAGATTTCAAATCGGGTGGGCCTTCTGTCTAAACAGCTTAAAGTACCTATGCCCCATCGCAATTTTAGCCTGAAAATGCCTGACGTTTTTTAAGGTGCTAAAAGCTGACCAAGAAGCAGCCTTGCTGATTACTTCGGGTGAATCAAGAGCTTTTCTCTGCCAACGAAGTGGCCTTTGCCTTTGTGGAACGTGCTGGGAAAGACGCTGGCAAATCAAAACTACTGAAGCATAGGCCATGATCGACGAAATAATGAGAAACAGAATTACGAGAGGCTTCATTCCCCTCAAAACTTTCCTAGAAGTTGACAACAGGTGATCTGATCTTCTGAATTCGGCGGATATTGATAGGTACATCTGAAATGCGCACCCCCCCCCCCTTTTTTTTTTTTAACTCTAGAATATGCCATCTAGTTCCAGCGAGGATGTGGTATAATTTTAGAAGGATGAGCTAATTAACGACTAAAAGATAACTCTGGAAGAATTGAAGTTTTAGGATGAAACAACTTTTACCCTGATGGAATATAAGAAATTCCACTGAAAAAGATATATCCTGAAGCTTGCTTACTCTCTTGGCAGAGGTAATGGCCACTAATAATACTGGTTAAACTGTAGCATTTTAAAAAGGAACCACCTACAAAGTAAAAGGGGACCTGAAAGACTGAAAAAAGATCCCAGGAGGGAAACAGAACTTCCTGTGTGGCATTAGAAGCTTATTTCTTTAAAGAAACTTCTAACCAGAATATACGAAGACCAAACCCTTCTCAGAAAGAACTTAGGGAATACAATGTGGTCTTAACGTGGAAACACCCAACCTGTACAAATCTCCTGCAGGAAATGTAAATTTGAACCAACCGGACAAATGAACTAGAAGACAATGACGTTCCTTACAACAATGCAGAAACTCTACCCAAATCCTCATTTAAAAGTAAGAGGCGGAACGACTAGAAGATTATACGCAACAAGTGAACTGACTTATGAAGACTCAGGAGATGAAGGATCCATCAGGCATTTGCCCTACCGTCAATAAGTACCTATTCAACACTTCCAGCAGGATATCTGTCTTCCCAAAGTGTTTTCGAGATAGGAAGATCCCCAAACTTGAATGTCATCTCCACCAAGGCCGTAAACTGGCTTGTGTTTGGGCAGTACGTTAAGATTGACAGAGCCACTGCTCTGTCCGTTCACCTCTTTTGAAGAAGTCTTGGGAATAGTCTATAAAGAGAAAAAATGTAAGCCCGGAGAAATACCCTTTGAAAGATAGACCAACTATTCAACATGAACTGTCCTGTACAGAGAGGCAAACCTGAGAATCTATATATTCTCCCTCTTTGCTATAAGGTCTATCCAGGCACTCGAAATCTCTCTGTAGACCGTGAACATGATCGGATCTATAGACCATTACTCTTTATCCCAATTTCTTGTGCTGAGGTTGTAGGTAATGATATTGTCGACACTTCATGAGTGGAATGCCTGTCTATTGACATGAGGGAAACAGTGTAGTGGTCTGACCGCACTGTAATAGGTCCCTCAATCAACCAAGATCTGAATCGGTGAGGGGAGTGAAGAACTGCCTGAAGAGCTCAGAAATTAGTGGACTATTTTTCTTAGGACCAAGAACGCTGGCACATTAGAGAATTTAGACGAGCGACCCAGCCTGTGTTAGATGCATTCTGTGGTGAAAATGATTCTCGCTATAGGCAGAAATGACAGACTTGTCGGGGAAAAAACTTGATGTTGCCCACCAGTTTAACCGATCTTCCGCTTTTTTCGAAGTGAGCTTAGGAGACAGAAATCCAAGATTTCTACTCTTTGACCCAGAGGAGAGAATTTTTCACTGTGACGGCCAAATCCTGATTTTGCCCAGTTCACCACAGGAATTGAAGATGTCAGAAATCCCAGCAATCTCATTTCCTGTTCTTATGTAGGAATTTTCGCTTTATTAGTAATTTCCTTTATGAGTGCAGTAGATGTAGAGGTAACATTTTAAGGTTAACACGAACCTCAAAAAAAACTTATGACACTCAGCTCAGAAGCGACTTCCACTTCGTCTGGGCCCCGATCTCGATAAAATACCTGGGGGTTCACATACCGCGCCAGTTATCGCACACGTATCAACTCAACTTCCCTCCCTTACTAACTAACATAACTAAAGACCTGACAAAGTGGCGTAAACCACAATATGGTTGGTTCAGTAGGCTAAACATCTTAAAAATGAACATACTCCCACGCATTTTATATCTGCTACAAACCTTACCGATCATCATCCCCCAAATTTTTTTTGACAACTTAAAATCAATTACCTCTGCATACCTCTGGTCTGACTCACACCCCAGAATAGCTTACCCTCTTCTCACAAACTCTAGACAGGCCGGGGGTGTTGGGCTCCCCAATATAGAGACCTACCAAAGGGCTATTCACTTAACGAGAGTCTACGAGTGGACTAGACGCGAGATGACTCAACAATGGGCTCACATAGAAGAAGCCTCCATGACGGTTCCCATTTCCTCAATCCCCTGGCATAAAGATGGTCGTGCCTACCTATCCCACAAACACCACCCAACTATCACAGCTACACTCAAAATTTGGTATACAGCAGATATCCGTAACCGACTGGCGCCCTACCCGTCTCCCTACTACCCACTGACACATAATCCCTTACTACCAATTAGCAACCCTCGTTGGACGAAACTATTAACAGAGGATTCCTCCTATCTACGACTACAAGACGTTACACAAAGCGGCATGATTAGGGACATAAACTCCCTCCTCCCTAACATCATTCCCTCGAGCACCCACCATCTGTTTCATAACCAAATCGCCCACTTTATCCGCTCCCTTTCTTTACTCCCGAGGGGAGCGAGAGCCCTCACATCATTTGAACAACTGTGCCAATCACACACACTAAAGAAAAAATCTCTATCAACAATGTATCACATCCTCCAAAAGAATCACGACCATCCCCTCCCAGCTTTCATACACAAATGGTCGACAGAACTTCCGCTATCACTCTCCGATTCCCAGTGCAACATCATCACCAGAACACATACCACGTCACAAAACTTAACGACGCAGGAGAGTAATTACAAGAAACTGGCCCGTTGGCACTATACTCCGACGAAACTAAGACACATGCACGAGAACTTCACAGATGAATGCTGGCGTTGCAAACAACATCCAGCGCACTCATCACACATGTGGTGGTCCTGTCTGATCATGTATTCACACTCTTACGGGTTCTCAATACCCATTCGCCCCAGAATACATGATGTTCCTTTTGCCCCCCCCCCCCACGGTGTCCACAATGCCCAACAAGACCAAACATTTCCTTGCTTACGCATCTTCTACTAGCAGCCAATCTCCTTATTCCTCTACATTGGAAACACCCTGGAGCACCTTCCATTAGGAAATGGATCCAAAAAGTGGAGACCATTAAACAAATGGAAGAGATTACCTCTAAATCCCACACCGTGGACAAACATACACGCACATGGTCACAATGGACAACATTTCTGGCTCATAGAGTAACCGCTTCAACTTGGTCCTCTTCCATGGCAAGCCCTGACGACTGACAATCACTCTCACACTGATCACACCTTTAAAGCAGCACATTGTCCGTGTCTGACAGTGGATAGACACCTGATAATGGACACCAGACTCTTTAGCGTCACGTACCTGTATGTCATATACTAGTGGTTAGATATTGGCTTCCTACCTACACGTATCTATTGTGGGGAGTCACTCATCTTACTAAAAAACAGTTTCCTAATCGACAACGCACCATTGCTACCAATGTTAATGCTATTGTTATAAGTTTTATTGCGGTTTGGTATTATTCTCTTTCACTTTCATAATTATCTGGCAATATCGTAGGATCTTCAACCACTACTGTTTGTAATTACCTAGGAAACTGGTAACATGCTGTTATTGTAACTCATCTCTCTCAGACTCATAATCGGAAGGTAATCATTTGCCTGTACTATGTATCACATCTGAACCAATAAAGAATTTATTAAAAAAAAAAAAAAGATGACGAATTGCTACGATTCCTCTTCCTGAAGTGTGAAAATGGTCCAACATTCAAATTTTAGCCTGCTTTGTGCCGTGGCTGGTATATCAGCACCTCGCGAAAAGTGAATGAAACCATCTTAATGAAGCCTGAAGCTGATCAAAAATGTCAGAGATTTCTTAGTAATTTCATAAAATGTATATACTGTATGTATGTTATAATATGTCACGAACAAAGCCAGTATACAGTTATGTATTGGTTACAAGGCAGAAATAACCATGCTGTTAAATATGAGGTCTGTTATAGGACACAATTCCTGATGTACATACTGTGCTGGTCATGTTTTTAGGAAATGTTATAAATTTACATTAAATGAGTTTTAAACAAAAAAAAAAACATGTTTCCTGGAGAAGAAGAAAATACATTATAGTCTCCATATCCAACCGTGTAGCTGTAGCGCTCTGCTAGCTACCTGTACATAATTAAAGGGCAACTGTCCCGATTAGCAATAAGTAGCCAAACTGCTGTCCATGCTTAAGCCACCAGTATATAAGAGGAAACAGCAGATCAACCCATGATCTTGGCTGTCATTGTCAAATTCATATAAAGTATTTGACAATCACAAATAAAATAGGAAACTGACTAGCTGCTTACCAGGAGACTTAAATAACCTCTATTAACGATTGTAAACAAAGTTATACGTTTTGGACACCGCTGCACCTGCCAGCAAAGACCCATACCGAAACTCAGCAGTCTGGAAAGAACATCTGCATGAGGTCTCAGCCTTCTTAATGACTGGGTTTTTAAAGCAGTTACTTCTGCAGAATTTTATGGATTCCCAATGTACCTGAGGATGTAACATTTACCAATTTGATGGTAAACATATTAAACACCGGGCAAGAAAGGCTCTTAACACAAAGTGTTCCCATTTCTGCATATAAGAAAGACATGGGTTTTGAGAAACAGATAATCCTCAAAGTTTAGCAGATTTATCCTGCCCCATGACCGATTCATTCCTAATGAATCTTCTCAGTACATCAGGTGGGAGCCAACTCCACACAGTATGATGAACCAGACATGTCTTAAGAAGAGGTTGATAAACATTCACCAAACATTAGAAGTAATCGAAGGACGCTTCTTTTGTCTCTGCGGAACATCTCAGGCAGAGCAGCTGATACACTATTTGATTCTCTATAAGAATTCAAAGATAGGAACAATTGCATATTCTCTGCTTAATTTTACCCAAGAAATTGCAGCAGCTTGGTCACATTTATAAACATCAGAACCATATTAAGGGGAGTAGCACAGATACAATAAGCAAAAGCCTTGTATAGCAGAGGCATTCCACGGTGTACCAACAGTCCATTTTGCACATACAGTCCACTTTCTGCAAAACAATTCCATCCATAACTGCAATTTAAATCAGAACAGATTTTAAAAGCAAAGATCAGACCTTGAAAACCTCTGAGCCGTGTGGGGATTGGTGACTCAGGGAACCCTTTTGACTAGCTTCCTGCTGCCAGAGGAAACAGCACAGTGATCCGCACTCGGCAGTTTCCCGTAAGTTCCAGTTCGTGCATGCGCATCCGGAACTTCGATGGAACGCAACACCACCCAGGCGTGCATTCCACCACTGTGCGCAGACGCACGACCTGCAACATAATGAAGGTGACCCCCCGCCTGCCCATACTCACCAAGTCGGTACATACTCGGCGCAAAGTTAAGCAGAAAGTGCTCCAGAAATTTCCACGGACAGAGCCATGCAGCTCAGCCTACCACCCAGGTGGCTATCGGGCTTCCTCCCCCAGACAGCAACCTGTGTGCCTCATCATTAACAGACGCTTGATCCTTCCCGTGCTGGGACAAGGAAGAACTGGGGTGGGTTTACCGGTGGAAGTCCTTTATAGGGTATAGGGGAGGGACTTTTCTTAATCACCTATTTTGCAGATGCTTGTCCCAATTAGGAAGCACAACCCATACGTACTGCCACCACATGTCAGAAAATCTAATTTTTATTTTATGAATGAACCAAACAGGTTACGTTGGCTTAATACAGAGTGCGACAACTGTGCCTCACCAGACACCTACTAGAGTAATGTAGCAGCAGTGTAGTGGAGAAATACAGAGCCAACCTGTATAAAGCTCACTTTGGAAACTGTAGAACTGCTCAGTTCGCTCACAGACCTTCACTTATACGATTAGTTATGACGCCTGTAATTGCTTACATAGATCAAATATGATGACCTTTCAATTTCCCTAAATAGCCTACATCAAGCATGTCAAACTCGCGGCCCACAAGGACCATCCATGTACTCCCGGCGAGCCGCGAGTACATGCTGGTGTTATAGCAGAGTAGGCACCTGCTTTCCCCTCATTGCAGGTGCCTACTATGCTAAGACTTACCCGGATGGGGAGGAAGGGACGGTGGATGCAGCAAAGGAGCTCAGCCTTCCTGCTACTCACGGCTCCCTCCCGCGCGCCGTCTGTATTGAAGCCGGGCACCGGAATAGGACGTCATATTCCGGGGCACCCGGCATCACTAAACCGCGCGAGGAAGCAGTGAGGAGATCTCCAGACAGAAGATCCCCACACCAGCTCCCAAAGGTAAGAAACAATAAATTAAATGGTGTGTGTGTGTGTGTGTCAGTCAGCGGGAGGATCAGATTTGGCACAAGGTGGTAGAGTGGGGTGCTGTGGTTTAGTAGAGTGTATTTTTTTATACTGTACTTTTTAAAATAAATCTATGTTTCTATGAAAATTTAAGGTATTTTTGGTTTTTGCAGCCCACATAAACGCAAACCTTGTTTATGTGGCCCGTGCCAGACTGAGTTGGACATGCTTGGTCTACATTAATAACCACAAACTACTAATGGACAGTTTTAAAAAACAAGGAGCTGCTTAGCATGGTCCTCGCTTTAAAACAACATCAATAGAAAGTTAAATAATCATGATTAATTTAGCCATATTACTAATGCAATTTATTCTCCTGTATAGGATTCTGCAATGGAGATATATTTGACACAGCAAAGGCAATCAGCTTTTATAAAAGCCTAAGCATATCATGTTTTACCCTTTAAAAAGAAACAAAAATGTTGTGGTCCTAGCATGACAAATCCTTGTACAAAAGGTGTTTTGTAGAAGCGACTGTATTTACCTCATCACCAATATAATCGTGTAACATTCTGATCACAGAAGCTCCTTTGCTATAAGATATGGCATCAAAGATTTCATCCACTTCCGATGGATGTCCTACATTGACCTACAGCACAAAGTAAGGAGGGGTGTTACAAGGAATTACTACCCTCTTCTATGGCTGCAAAAGCCTTTGTATTGGTCAACAGGTGGATAAATGAAAACACTTTAAGCAACATTTTTTTTTTGCAATGTATACTGTACAAATTACACATAAGCATGAAATAAATCATCCAGACACACAGAAAATGAAAAGAAAGATGATGATTGTACAAGAACACAGAGTGGGAGAGCTAAATACCCTTGAAAAATTATTTTGAGGAGACTCATTGGTGACCCATTTATTAGCTTTTACATGCTGGATTTTCATATGTGAAGAAATAATTGTAAAAGTGTGAGTAGCTAATTTTATATAGATTTACACTACACAGATTTTTCTCACATCCTGATTAACAAGTCACAAGTTAGAAATTGGATGCAAAAACAGACTTTGTCTATGAATGCCAAATAGGTGAATACATTTTGAAATGTCTTCTTTAAAGCAAGTAAAAATCCCATTATTGCACCAGTGATACATCCATACAGTGTATGAAAACAGAAAATAACACCCAATATAAAAGTAGAACACAACAAATGTAAAAGCATAATAACTAAAAGGATTAAATTATGAGTTACATGACTGTTTAACCCAAATGGTAGAAGATAACTAGTTTCTTCTCCAAATTGTCATGTTATGAGGAATAATGGAATGAGGAAATAAGGGACAGACAGTTTCACACCTCAATGGGGTGGCTGTTATCCAAAGCGTCCAATTCCTGGGCACGAGTGTAGTCCGCAAACACAAACTGAGTCCAAATATCGTACTCTGGAAAGCAGTGATCTACGCAAAGGTACTCTATCCAGGAAGCAAAACCTTCATTAAGCCAGAGATGGGTCCACCATTCCTGTTAGTAGTGCAAGAACAATATATAAGATGCAAATGGCAACATTAAAAAGTATGCTTTGGTTGCATAGTTCTACCCTCTAAAGGTTATATAAAAGGAACACTATAGGGTTAGGTATACATGTTTTATAAATGTTAAAACCAGCATTAAGGTGGCTTGACCCCCCTTCCCCACCCCTTAAAAAAAAAAAATTATCTTAAGTTGGGCTCCAATCCGCCTTCTTGCCGACATCTGACTTTATGATTTCATCCAACTGGCTGAAATCAGTAAGGCGGCGGGACCAAATAATGGCTTGGCCATCGAGGACCTCCTCAGAGATGCATTGAATCAATACATTTCTATGAGGAACTTTTAGCGTCTCCATGCTGAGGAGTGGCCACTGGAGTGTTTACATGAAAATGCCAGCAGGGAATGATTCTACTCACCAGAACAACTACATTAAGCTGTAGTTGTTCTGGTGACTATAGTGTATAGTTAAGTGTGTTAATCAAGGATCACACCTTTCGGTTTATTTCAGTACAATTCTTTACATGCTTTTAGCATGTTTAGGGTAGGAGCCAACAGGGACAAGCCCATACATACATACAAAAATGCCAGGCTTATCTGAGTATGTGTTTTAAAGGACCAATGCCAGCAGCATTCTCTACAGTAGCTGTAGTGTTTAGTGCTAGGACTGCCTTGGCGGCCTACCAGTTTAAGGAGTGGAACCATTCATGAATGGTTTGACAATTTACATGGGGTCTGATGGGCACGTCACAGCCTCTTCTAAAGACAGAAGCTGCAGGATTTAGTTTATTGGCTGAGAGCACTCCGATTACACTCCAGGTAACCATGTGATAAAGTATGAACTAACAAAACCATTTCCAACTTATAGCAAATGTAAAATTTCAAAATGTATCTTTGTTTAATCAGGACATTCGACTGGGACACAATGGAGAGTAGCACACTTCATCAGTCTCATGGTCTCTGATGAAGTGCCGCTAATGTACGGTATGCATTAGTGTCATCTGTTTGTGCTACAGTCCATGCCATGTCCCAGCTGAAGGTCTTGGTCAAGTAAAAAAGTACTTTTTCAAATTTTAAGACTGCTATGAGTTGAAAACTGTTCAGACTGAATGCTATACCTGGAGCAGAACCTGCTACCGACTTCCAGTTCTAGTGCAGTTTTTATAAGAACTGACCTCCAACACATATTTCTTCTTTCAGTTATAAATATTTATTCTTTCAGATGGTGTATTTATGCACCATAAAATTAAAAAGGGGGATACAACATAAAAAAAAAAATATGATAAAAGATTAATTTACACTCACCTGATTTACAGTTGTTAGAGTCAGCGCAAATTAGTTATTACTCATGCCATAGTTATCTCCTCAAAGTATAAATAAATACCTGAAAGCAATATCAAAAGGAAACAAAAAAAGTCCCCAATAACATAATACACACAGATAAATAGTAGAAATTACTACTATAGTTTTGAGCAGAACCTCACTCAAAATAAAATATAGCTTAAGAAAGTAAATCCCCATCTAGGGATATAGGACAAATCCAGGAACATATCGTGACATTCAATTTACTAAAATAGTAATATACGTTAATGTGCTTCACCTAAAAGGCTTCGTAGGCACAAATGTGTGTTCTTGGAATACAGAACATGTTCTGTATACAGAAATTATTTTTTTTTCACTAATGTTCTGTATGCTTAATACATTGAATATCACTTTATTATTTGTTCCTGGATTAATCCTATATCCAAAGATGGGGACGGGACCAACTTAAGCTGCATTTCTGCTCAAAACCACTTGAGTGCTAGAAATTTCTACCCTTTTAGCTATTGTCTGTAGACAAAATTGAATTATTGGAAAGATTTCTTGTTTAGTTTTACATTACTTTAAAGGAGATATTTGTGATGGAGATATTACCACGTGTGCTTGAATACTTTAGAACAGAGTCTAATATCGCATGAGTGTGAATTGGTTATCTCTTATCTATATTTATATTATTTGAAATATAATTTCATTATTTTGTCACACAAGTACATTACAAGCAACATCAAAAAGCACAACCTTAAATGTGTTATTTTCAATAAAGTGAAATCGCAGTGCTCACAAGTCTCACTGGTCTATAGCAAAAGTCATATTTTGACTTTTTCCCTTACTATCTTGGTAAAAGGCCCTCCACCGTAACAAATGAAAAGCACCTTGTTATTGCTTTCATTTAGAGAGGATAACAAATATACAGCACAAAACAATAAACTGAGCATTGTTAGAGTTTCTAAGCCTCCATTAATAATGGTAATTTAATGGATTTTGAAACACTATGTCACAAGACTGAACCTAAATCTTTTAAGTGTATATTAGACAGAATGAAACGGTTCATACCATAGTGACCAGGTTCCCAAACCACTGATGAGCTAGTTCATGTCCAACAACTAGTGCCACCCACTGGCGGGAGGAGGAGCAAGAGTCCTTGGGATCAATGAGAAGAGCAGTCTCCCTGTGGTAAAACACATCAAACTTTGTTAACCCCCAATGACACAGCTTCAGAAGCTGGACATACCATTAAGGACACAAGCAATTTTTGCATTTTTTGCTGTTTGTGTTCAAATGCAATTTGCATCTCTCTCATTTACTGTACCAACACATTTTATATATGGTTTTTTTAGACAACAAAAAAAGGCTTTAATTTGATGTGACATATACATATATAAATTCTCAATTATTACAAAAAAAAGTTTTGGCAATAATAATGTGTGCATAATATGTCCAGCTTAGGAAAAGTAATTCAAAATCAATTCATTTATGTGTCTTGATTTACAAAGTGCATAATATGTTTAGGATTTCAGTTTATTTTGAAAGTTACAGGTCACAAACTACAAGGTCTAAAATAAAATTTCAATGTGAAACAATTTTAGAAGTTGGTATGTTTGTCTTGGAAGTTTAATACCCATTACAGGAAACATAATTGTACACAAAAGTATATATTTATATAAAGCAGACATCACAGGCTATTTACCGAAGGTTAGTTTGACCCTTTTTACATAGCCATTTCACCGCCAATCTCTGCTAAATATTGGGGTAAAATTTAATTTTTTCTCTATTTTGGCATATACACATATTACAAGGTTTTTGTAATGTGTATTTCGTAAACCTAGTGTGTGTGCTACCCCTGTACAGAACCCCATATTGTGTTCAGCTACATCTGCTGAGTAAAAAGATACCCCTATTGTATACCTTTGCCCCTATTCTGTGAAGCTACAATGCCATATAGGAGACCATGCTATTTCAGTTTCTATAGTTGGAATTTTCATAGATGGTCATATGTCTGATTTTGTGGCATTACAGCCATTTGACTGTTCAAATAACCCCACAAAGGCCTTCCATTTGAGAAAGCAGACACTCCAGGGTATGTTATTAGGCATATATTATACCTTAACTTGTCACCTTTTTTTCACCAATTTATTTCAAATTTTGTGGTGAGAAAAAAATACATTTTTTTTTTTTTTACATACATGTTGCATTTTCGCTGGGTATTTTTTACATTTGATAAGTGCCACTGTCATAAATTCCCCCTAAATATGCTCAGTTACCTCTACTGAGTAAAAGAATAAGCCCATTGTATGACCTACACACTAGTTTGTGAAGTTACAGTGCTGTGAAAGAGACGTGACAAATTCAGGTTTTTAAGTGTGAATTTACATGGAATTTTAATGGGTCCGTATTCTATTTTTAAATAAGTTAGCAGTCTGCTTTTTCCAACTACCCCAAAAAGGCATACTATTTCTTAAAGAAGACGCACAAGTGTATTTCAAAAGGCAAATTTTGAACCTTAGCCTGGGATCATTTTTGCGTTAGCTTGTATCAAATGTAGTGGGGTAATAAGCATTTTTTTTTGCCTTTTTGACACAGTGAGTTTGTACTGTATATTTTGCAAACCTTATGTGTGCTACAGCTTTATATTACTTTACATGTTGCTCAGCTATGTTGTCTGAGTACAGCAATACCCCCGTATGTACCTTTGCCAGGTATATGTGGACGTTGAAGGGGCACATTTCAGACACAGCCATTGCAGGTCTTTTTTCAAACTGAATTTTTACGCTGTGTTGTTACCCCACTTTAGAGTTTTTTTTAGCAGGCTATATATTCTAACTATCCCATAAAAGCATTATTTTTCTTAAAAAAAGACATCCCAGAGTATTTCAAAAGGCATATTTTGAACCTTAGTGTGGGATCACACTTGTACCAAGTGTAGTGGTAATAAGCATTTTTTCTGCTTTTTTGACACACACAGTGAGTTTGTACTGTGTATTTTGCAAACCTTATGTGTGCTACGGCTATATAATACATCCGATCTTGTTTAGCTATGTCGTCTGAGCACAGCAATACCCTCCACATGTACCTTTGCCATGTATATGCGGACATTGAGGGGCACATTTGAGACACAGCCATTTAAGTTTTTTCAAACTTTACATTTTTACGCTGTGTCCATACCCCACTTTGGAGTTTTCTTTGTAGGTTAATTATTCCAGCTACACCATAAAGGCATACCATTTCTTAAAGAAGACACCCTAGGGTATTTCAAAAGACGTGTTTTGAACCTTAGCGTGAAATAATTTTTCCGCTAGCTTATACCAAGTGTAGTGGTAATAAGCATTTTTTATGCCTTTTTGACATACTCAATGAGTTTGTAATATATATTTTGCAAACCTTATGTGTGCTACAGCAGTATAATAAATCATATGTTGCTTCGCTATGTCATTCGAGTTCAGCAATACCCCCGTATGTACCTTTACCAGGTATATGCGGACATTGAAGGGGCACATTTGAGACACAGCCATTTAAGTTAGAATTTTTTCGCTGGGTCCATGCCCCACTTTGGAATTTTTTTTTAATAGGTAGCGTTTTCCAATTACTTCACATAGGCATACCATTTCCTAAAGAAGACACCCAGGGTGTTTCAAAAGGCATATTTGAAATCTTAGCGTGGTATCATTTTTTCGCTAGCCTGTACCAAGTGTAGAGGTAATACGCATTTTCCCGCTTTTTTAAAACATTTTTTTAACTTTTTAAAAGTTTAACTTTTTAAAAGTTTTATTTAGCTTGTAACAACTTCTTTTACTATTTTAAAACTTTGTTTAAACTTTTCAAGTTTTTTTCACTTTCAATTTTTTTTTTAACCCCTAACTAGCCTAACCGTATATCCCCCAATTTCCCCACTAACTTCTACCCACCCTAGCTAAATATTTTAAAATATTTAAATTAAATACACTTAACCCCTGAGGATTAAAAAAAAAAGTTAACCATCAGGGGTTAAAAGAAAAAAAATCAGATCACAGTGAAATACTGTGATCTGTATTTTGATCATTGCAGGCAGTGATCAAAGGGCAGGGAGAGGTTAAATTTTATTTGAAAGAGGCGAGGGAGGAGGTGGGATTTTATAGCTTACACTTTTTTTTTTACTGGGAGAGACAGATCAGCACCGACTGACAAAATAATTTACTTTACAATTCTAGCAATTTTTTTTGTGTATTGTAACACCAGTTATATAAATATCAGTGGTAGTTTAAGTAGACCCTATTTTGTCCATGAATATAATGCGCAAATTAACAGAATACAAACTAAGTGGTTAGCCAGGCTCAAAGTGTCACAAATGCTACAATAAAAAGCATTTAGAGGGATTTGGGTTTTTTGTTTGGTATGGATTTTTGCCAGAGGAGAGGGTGCTGCGAGGAACACGTTCATAAGAACACATTAAAGGAAAAAGACTACAGGCTACAATTAAAGGAACACTATAGTGTCTGGAATACAAACGTGTATTCCTAGCACTATAGTTGTTAAAACACAGTTTAGGTGCACTTTCTTCTGTTTAAAAAGGTAGTTTACTTACATTTTTACCCAGTACCCTGCTGTTCGTCCCAGCTTGCAACGTCTCCGTGGCAGAGATCAACTTTGGTGATCTCAACCAATCCAATGCTTTCCTAAAGGAAAGCATTGGGAGGCTATTGTGCATGTGCAAGCACCGTGCCAATCTGCATCTCCTCAGAGATGCATTGAATCAATGCAGCTCTATCGGGAGTGTTCAGTGACTGCATGCAGAGACTGCCACTAGAGGTGTTCCTAGGCAGTAATGTAAACACTCCCTTTTAATATTAAAAAGCTTGAATGACAGGCTATAGACACCAGAACTACTACATTAAGCACAATTTGACATAAGTTATTTCTTGAATATGGTTTGGATGGATAGATAGATAATATTTTACCAGGAAATATACATTGAGATTTCTCTCGTTTTCAAGTATGTCACATACATACACACACGATAGATGAAGAGGTGTTTTTGGTCTGAGTACCTTTAGTCTTCCTATAAAGATTACTATATATTACTTATGTTTACCATTTAAAACCAATCCAAGTTATCCGTGCGTACAGTGGTGTTACTGATTACCCTACCACACCACTTGAAACAATCCCTCAAAGCAGACCCACTGATCTAGTAATTTAGTAAAGAGAGAGACATCTCACCTGTAGGTAACCAGACCCCAGTTTTCCATAGCTCCTGTGAAAAATAAATACAACGTAAGGAAGTGAAGATGATCACAGGGCAGTTTCATTTTCACAGGAAATGTCAGTGGGAATTTTACCAGCTGCAAAGTCTGCTATGGTGATGAGGTCAATCTTGGGTAGAGGGTACGGCACATTGAAGTAATCCTTGTAGAAAGGAAGAGTTTTAGCAGCAACCTGCAGGATGAAAATTAAACACAAGGACTTGAATTTGAGCACCTAAGATAAATCACTTTAAAAGGAGACTGATTGTGGCTATAAATAAAGTTCATTTTAATTTGTGTATAAACTTGGACAAAGCCACAAGGTATTCATGTACCAGTCTACAGCTTGCACAAATTAAAATATAGAATGACATACCTCCAATGCAAACTTCCCCTGTTCGGCTTTTCCAACAGGCGTGTACACACGGACTAAAATCCCATCTGCTGAACGTGTTTCCACAAAGTCATATTCTCCCACCACAAAGGCAACAAGGTATGTTGACATGACAGGGGTTCTGGCAAACTTCACTTCCACAAGGCTCTCATCATCTGGGTATGGGTTCCTTTCAACCATGTTCTTAAAACAGGTGACAGGGGTTGGAGATTCAAGTCAAATAAAGAATATTAAATATTTATAGGAAGAAAAAAAAGTAGAGTGAAAACAGTTGGAATGGCTGAATGTGCAGAACTTAATCTTAAGTTTTGTTTTTATCTTTGGGGGAATGGTTTTCCTTTGTACTTTACATATCCTGAAGGACAAGAATAAAGCTTTCAATTAATACCGTATTTTCCAGCGTATAAGACGACCCCCAACTTTTCCAGTTAAAATATAGAGTTTGGAAATTACTCACCGTATAAGACTACCCCTCTTCCAACGCACAACAAATAAAAATTAAAAAAACATCAGATTTGATTTCAATATGGTAATTTTAATTCAAATGCTTATGACATGCAGGTACTTAGCAGGAAAACTGTCACTTCTAAACATAAGGCTGTTTGTCATCAAACATGTAAACATAAAACAGTGCAAGTGGATTAAACGTTTCCTAATTCACTCTAAAGATGAAAGGAAGGATAAGACAATAAACCTATGGGAGCTGCCATGCTGTTTGTTTTCTAAGCTGTCAACCAAACTGGAACTGATGATGAGAGGAGGAAGAAAGCAAACAGAGAGAGAGCAAGTCCCAGGCGAGTTAGCAACGCCCATCATAACTGCAAACCACTGTATTTTTACAGGTTTTGCTGGCGTGACAGTTTCCCTTTAAAAGCCTTAAAAATCCTCCTGTAAGTCATCTGATATCATAAGTACATCAATGACATCTTGTGATACATTTGTAAGGCAGTCATCGTATGGATCGAATTCTGTATCAGATGGTGTATCAGATGGTGTGGTCTCAGCTTTGGCTTCCTCTTAATCTTGCCACAAGTAGTCGTCCTCCATACCATCTAATGAATGTGATATGCCACACTTCTTGAAAGACTTGATTACGGTTTCTGCATCAATATCATTCCAGGCTTTTATGACAAATTTTCACAAAACATCCAACTGTGGAGCACGCATGTTTCCTCTATTTGTGAATGACTTTTCGCCGCTAACCATCCATTCATTCCACTGTTCTCGAATGCGATCTTTAAATGGCTTGTTTATGCACACATCCAGTGGCTGTACCAACTATGTCAGTCCTGCAGGAATAACTGCCGCATCTGTGTTTAGTCTTGCAAGCCTTTGCTTGGTGCTGGGAGTTAAATGAGCCCTAAACATATCCCACACCAGTAGACTAAGTTTTTGAATAAGTCCACCTGGTCGCCTGCTCCATACATTATCAAGCCATAGATTTACCCCTTCTTCATCCATCCAGCCTTTTTCATTCACATGTACAAAACAACCAACAGGGAACCTGAGTTTCCGCATTGTTTTTCTTTTAAAAATAATCATTGGTCTCAGTTTGGCGCCATCAGCTGTGCATCCTAGTACCACTGTAAAACTGGATTTCTCATGTCCTGTTTTAATTAAAATTGTTTTTTCACCTTTTTGATGGACAGTTTTATTTCCAACCATATCAAAATTCATTGGAGTTCCATCCATATTTCCAATACTACTTAACGAATAGCCATGTCTAGTGCGCTCCTGTATTACGCATCGATGGAAACTATGTACTTTGCTATCAAGATCTGCAGGTAATTTCTGGGCAATTTTCATCTTTTGCCTCAGTACCATATTATGCCTTCCCATGAATCTAGTACACCAGGATACAGTGGCCTTAAATCTGTTGCTGTGATCTGGGTTAGATTTGGCCCACTGAAGTGCAAACAAACGTATTTTATTTCGTGTCACTACATAACCGTTTTGGCAATGCTCATTCACCATGTCTACTACATGGTTTTCGAGTTCTGGCCAATGTGGGGTGCCTCTTCTTAATGCACACTTACACCTTGGCATACTCTTTAATGCTTTTTCATTTGCTTTCCAATCCCAAACCATCTTTTCTGTTACTCCATATTGTCTTGCAGCAGCGCAGTTATTATGTTCCATGGCAAAGTTTACAACTTTAAGTTTGAAACTGGCTTCATATTTCTTCCTTCTTGCTGGTGGAGCCATGATGGGGTTTTGACTGTTGGACATTTGTATACTGTACTGTATTTACTGTATGTACTGTACTGGTTGAACAGGTACAGATACTGGTACTGTACTGTATGAACAGGTACAGATACTGGTACTGAACTGTATGTGGTACCCAGTATAACCAAAACAGAGCTGACCAAAACAACCAGCCAATCACGGCAAGTGATGTACCTTACCGGCGACTGGCTGGTTGGATTGGTCAGCTCTCCCTGCCTGCCCAGCCCTCCCTGTCTCCAAAACTATGGAAGACATGCCTCTTTCACTGGTCTGGCCCGCCCTTGTATCCTATTACCGTACCTCCTTCTCTGCCTCTCAGATCTCGAACATGCGCGCCTGCGCCGCTTCACTGCAGATCTGAGATCTCGCTCCTATGGACTGCAGTGAATCAGCGCATGTGCGAGACCTGAGAGGCAGAGAAGGAGGTACGGTAATAGGATACAAGGGCTTCTTCTACAGCGCCGCCCTTGCTGCTTCCATACGGCGGGGATGCAGCAGCGGCCGTTTTTGAGCCCCCCCCCCCACCAAATGCGGTGACGTAATGGCTGGCTGTGGTAACTTCCAGCCATAAGACGATACCCGGCGTATAAGACGACCCCCGACTTTTGAAAAGATTTTCAAGGGTTAAAAAGTCGTCTTATACGCCGGAAAATACGGTAAATTAAAAAAGGAAAGTTTTTCTTGAAGCTCAGAGAAAAGCAGTGGGAATTAAACTCTGCAATAAGTAAAGAGGATTTATATAAAAAAAAATTAAAAAGCTATTAGAGGCAGGACACAAAGAACAGTTCCTTGGAAAAGAATGTGCACTGTGCTCAGAAGACATGAACATACCATGTTGGATAAAGCCACCCTGTCCTTGGGGACAACCAGCGTGACATCAAAGGTTGCTTTAATGGATGGCTCATCCCAACAGGGGAATGCTCTTCTTGCATCTGTAGCCTGCAACAAGAAAAACTCACAGCTCACAGCAGCACTATGTTTACTTATATAGCAAAATATCCAACAGTAATAAATATACAATACATGCTGCATTCATATAATATGCCCTGTATGCAGAATACACTGGTGAAGAAAATAAAGTAAATTGAAAAACCATTTATACTTCATATTCCACAAACTGCAAATCTTTCTTACCTCAAATTGAGTGACAGCTGCATAATGCACTTCTCCAGAAGCAGTGGTGTATTTACTGCGATAAAAACCCTTCATCTTATCATTCAGTTCACCAACAAAATCGATCTTCAACATTCCATGACCTGGAAGATATAAAAATAAATAAAGAGACAAAGCATGCAGCAAAACCATGTTAGGTAAGTTGTCTTTAGGTTATTTGAATCCTGTCCTGGAAAAATGTTCATATTTATAGCCCATTTTTTTTTCCTTCAAATTTTGCAGTATTATGCTATGTAAACATAGAAACATAGAATGTGACGGCAAATAAGAACCATTCGGCCCATCTAGTCTGCCCAATTTTCTAAATACTTTCATTAGTCCCTAGTCTTATCTTATAGTTAGGATAGCCTTATGCCTATCCCACGCATGCTTAAACTCCTTTACTGTGTTAACCTCTACCACTTCAGCTGGAAGGCTATTCCATGCATCCACTACCCTCTCAGTAAAGTAATACTTCCTGATATTATTTTTAAACCTTTGTCCCTCTAATTTAAGACTATGTCCTCTTGTTGTGGTAGTTTTTCTTCTTTTAAATACAGTCTCCTCCTTTACTGTGTTGATTCCCTTTATATATTTAAATGTTTCTATCATATCCCCCCTGTCTCGTCTTTCCTCCAAGCTATACATGTTAAGATCCTTTAACCTTTCCTGGTAAGTTTTATCCCGCAATCCATGAACCAGTTTAGTAGCCCTTCTCTGAACCCTCTCTAAGGTATCAATATCCTTCTGAAGATACGGTCTCCAGTACTGTGTACAATACTCCAAGTGAGGTCTCACCAGTGTTCTGTACAATGGCATGAGCACTTCCCTCTTTCTACTGCTAATACCTCTCCCTATACAACCAAGCATTCTGCTAGCATTTCCTGCTGCTCTATTACATTGTCTGCCTACCTTTAAGTCATCAGAAATAATCACCCCTAAATCCCTTTCCTCATATGTTGAGGTTAGGACTCTATCAAATATTCTGTACTCTGCCCTTGGGTTTTTACGTCCAAGATGCATTATCTTGCACTTATCCACATTAAATGTCAGTTGCCACAATTCTGACCATTTTTCTAGTTTACCTAAATCATTTGCCATTTGGCTTATCCCTCCTGGAACATCAACCCTGTTACATATCTTAGTATCATCAGCAAAAATACATACCTTACCATCAAGACCTTCTGCAATATCACTAATAAAAATATTAAAGAGAATGGGTCCAAGTACAGATCCCTGAGGTACCCCACTGGTGACAAGTCCAAGCTTCGAATATATTCCATTAACTACAACCCTCTGTTGCCTGTCACTCAGCCACTGCCTTACCCATTCAACAATATTGGAATCCAAACTTAAAGATTGCAGTTTATTGATAAGCCTTCTATGTGCAACAGTGTCAAAAGCCTTACTGAAATCTAGGTAAGCAATGTCTACTGCACCACCCTGATCTATAATTTTAGTTACCCAATCAAAAAAATCAATAAGATTAGTTTGGCATGATCTCCCTGAAGTAAACCCATGTTGTCTCTGATCTTGAAATCCATGTGTTTTTAGATGTTCATCAATCCTATCCTTTAACATGGTTTCCATCACTTTCCCCACTACTGAAGTAAGGCTTACTGGCCTATAGTTGCCCGACTCCTCCCTATTACCTTTCTTGTAAATGGGCACAACATTCGCTTGTGCCCATTTGTTGTTGTATCTTTTAAGGTGCCTGGAGATATTTGTGCATATTGGACACTGGATACATATGTACAGGGCCAAATAGTTTGAAACATCTTATGCATTATACTATTTGATGCTGTATTTCATTTAATTAATTAGTTGAGAATATATGATGTTGGGAATTTGAAAAACTCTTCGCAATTATTTTATAATTATTTTTTAAGCGCTGACATTTATTTTATTTGCACATTTGAAAATATATCGACTGATGAATTTGGTAAATATTTATCTTTGCTATCGAACTGAGTTAAAAATGTATAAGTTGAAGTTCATTAAAAGTTGAAAGACTGCAATTGGACACTCCGATAGTAGAAACCTTTTTTGTAGTTACTAACCATGCTTACTTTAAGATTGTATATCTTGTATATGCTCTTTGATTATTTATATAAAGACTATGTATTTTCAATTTTTATCTCTTAAGGTACCTGGAAAGATTAGTGAATATTGGACGCTGAATACATTTCTACAGTGCTGGATATTTTGAAATGTCTTCTGCATTATATCATTTGTTGCTACATTTAACTTCATCAATAATTAATTTAAGAATATATGGTGCTGGTAATTTGAAAGAAAAAAAAAAGTTTTTGTTGATAGATATATATCTAGGCGTGTGTTTTTCCCCCCACTAATCTGGACTGATGCAATGGGGGGGAGGGCAGGGGAAAGGGTGTATCCACTAAACACTTGAGTAATTTGTTTTATTTTTACAGATGCGTGATATGTTGTTTGACAAGGCTCCACATGCATCTGCTGAATATATAAATTTACAGAATTAATGTACAGTGAGGGAAAAAAGTATTTGATCCCCTGCTGATTTTCAACGTTTTCCCACTGACAAAGAAATGATCAGTCTATAATTTTAATGTTACGTCTATTTTAACAGTGAGAGACCGAATAACAAAAAAAAAAAAATAATCCAGAAAAACGGATGTCAAAAAAGTTATAAATTGATTTGCATGTCAATGAGTGAAATAAATATTTGATCCCCTATCAATCAGCAAGATTTCTGGCTCCCAGGTCTCTTTTATACTGGTAACTGGCAGAGATTAGGAACACTCTCTTAAACGTAGTGCTCCTAATCTCAGCTCGTTACCTTTAACAAAGACACCTGTCCACAGAAGCAATCAGATTCCAAACTCCCCACCATGGCCAAGAACAAAGCTGTCCAAGGATGTCAGGGCCAAGATTGAAGACAGTGACAAGATTGTAGACCTACACAAGGCTGGAATGGGCTACAAGAACATCGTCAAGCAGCTTGGTGAGAAGGTGACAACAGTTGGTGCAATTATTCGCAAATGGAAGAAACACAAAATAACGTTCAGTTTCCTTCGGTTTGGTGCGTTATGCAAGATCTCACCTTGTGGAGTTTCAATGATCATGAGAACTGTGAGGAATAAGCCCAGAACTACACAGAAGGATCTTGTTAATGACTATAGTCACCAAGTAAACAATTGGTAACACACTACCCTGTGAAGGACTGAAATCCTGCAGCGCCCACAAGGTCCCCCTGCCAAAAAAGCAAATGTACCGGCCTGTCTGAAGTATGCCAATAAACATCGGAATGATTCAGAAGAGATCTGGGTGAACGTGTTGTAGTCAAACGAGATCAAAATCAAATTCTTAGGCATTATTATTATTATAATTATTATTATGATATTTATAGAGCGCCGTCAAATTCTGCAGCGCTTTACAATGGGTGGATGAACAGACATGTGGTTGTAACCAGACAAGTTGGACACACAGGAACAGAGGGGTTGAGGGCCCTGCTCAATGAGCTTACATTCTAGAGGGAGTGGGGTGAAATGACACAAAAGGTAAGAATAGTATTAGACTAATGACAGTTGCATAAGAGGAATTAGTCAGGAGTTATTAACAGTTTAATTGATACACTTTTATGAAGTGGGTTTTTAAAGATTTTTTGAAGGAGTGGAGACTGGGTGAGCATCTAACGGTGGAGGGAAGCGAGTTCCACAGGAATGGTGCAGCACTCGAGAAATCTTGAAGGCGGGCATTAGAGGTGGGAGTACGGACAGAAGATAGACGTAAATCTTCAGCAGATCGTAAGGGCCTAGACAGGACATACTTGTGTAGAAGGGAGGATAGATAGGTGGGAGCAGCATTATGTAGCGATTTGAAAGCAAGAACCAGAATTTTAAATTGAGCTCTATATTTTATGGGAAGCCAATGTAGGGACTGACAGAAGGGTGAGGCATGGGAGGTGCGTGCGGGCGGACAGGAAGAAGAGCCTCGCCGCCGCATTCATTATGGACTGTAACGGCGCAAGTTGGGAGCACATAAGACCACTGAGAAGCGGATTACAGTAGTCAAGGCGAGAAAAGACAGTGGAATGCACCAACACCTAAGTCGCATCTGGCTTTAAGTAGGGGCGGATGCGCGCAATGTTTTTGAGATGGAAATGACAGGATTTGGCGATACATTGAACATGAGGCTTGAAGGAGAGGTCGGAGTCAAAGAGAACACCTAGGCAGCGAGCCTGTGTGGTGGAGCTGATGGTAGCATCGTTGACTTGGAAACAGACAGACACAGGGGTAACAACCCTTGAGGGAGGAAAGACCAGAATTTCAGTTTTGGTCAAATTTAGTTTAAGGAAGTGGGCAGCCATCCAGTCAGAAACAGCAGAGAGGCAGTCAGAGACACTAGTCAAGAGGGACGGGGAGAGGACAGGTAGATTTGCGTGTCATCTGCATAGAAATGATATTGGAAGCCAAAGGAGCGAATGAGTTTACCAAGGGAGGCAGTATAGATGGAGAACAGTAGGGGACCAAGGACTGAACCTTGGGGGACACCAACAGAAAGGAGTTGGGGAGAAGAAGCAGAGCCAGAGAAAGAAACACTGAAAGAGTGCTGGGAGAGGTAGGAGGAGCCCCAGGAGAGAGCAATATCTTGTAGACCGATATTGCGGAGGATGAGAAGAAGCTGTTGATGATCAACAGTGTCAAACGCCGCAGACAGGTCAAGGAGAATTAGGATAGAGTAGTGACCACGAGATTTTGCAGCGAGTAGATCATTGGATACTTTGGTCAGTGCCGTTTCCACAGAGTGCTTAGCGCGGAAACCAGACTGAAGCGTGTCTAGCAGAGAGTTGGACTCGTAAGACCACTGAGAAGCGGATTACAGTAGTCAAGGCGAGAAAAGACAGTGGAATGCACCAACACCTAAGTCGCATCTGGCGTTAAGTAGGGTCGGATGCGCGCAATGTTAATCTGTTAATCTCGCATACACAATTTTTTCAAGGATCTTGGATGCAAAAGGCAGTAGCGAGATAGGACGATAGTTGGATGGGGAGTTAGGGTCAAGATTTGGCTTCTTTAGAATTGGGGTTGCAGTTGCATGTTTGAAGGGCGATGGAAATATACCAGAGGAGAGAGAGAGATTGAGAATTTTAGTGAGAGGCGGAGAAAGAGAAGAAGACAGAGTACGGATGAGATGCGAGGGAATTGGATCTTGGGAGCAGGTGGTGGGGCGGGAGGACTGGAGCAGAGCCGAAACCTCTTCCAATGTAGCGGGTGCGAATGAACATAGAACAGCAGAGGGAGTGAAGTTAGGGGAAGTATTGTAAGGGGAAGAAGAAAGATGAGAGATCTCTTCTCTGGTTGTAGAGATCTTGACAGTGAAGTGAGTTGCAAAGTCTGAGGCGGTCAAGTTAGTAGATGGAGGAGGAACAGCAGGGCGAAGAAGAGAGTTAAATGTGTGAAATAGTCGTTTGGGTTCACGGGAGAGTGTGGTTATGAGGGTATTGAAGTAATTAACTTTAACTTAACTTTTGCAGATGAAAGAGCCAAGCTGTATGAGCTCAGCATAAACTTATAGTGGAGAAAGTCAGATGCACAGTGAGACTTTCTCCAACAGCGTTCAGCAGTTCTGGAGCATTTTTTGAGGTATCGAGTGAGCTTGGTGTGCCAGGGTTGATGTTGGGGGGGCCTGCGGCATTTAAGTGTACAAGGTGCCATGATATCTAGTTGAGAGGAGAGGGTGGAATTGTAGAAGGAGGTTGCAGAATTAGGACATGTGAGGTTTGAGATAGGTAAAAGGAGAGTTTGGAGATTAGTGGAGAAATGCTCTAGGTCAAGAGATCGGAGGTTTCTGTGAGAGTGATGTTCAGACGGTGGTGTCAATTGGGTCTTAGGTATGCCAATGTCAAAACTCAGCAGATGGTGGTCAGATAGAGGAAAAGGAATATTGGAGAGATTAGAGGCAGTACAGAGGTTGGTGAAGGCAAGATCAAGGGTGTTTCCCGCTGTATGGGTTGCTAAATTGGACCATTGTGTAAGGCCAAAGGAGGAGGTTACAGAGAGCAGACGAGAGGCATCAGTGCAATTGGGGTTATTGATTGGGATATTGAAATACCCAAGTATAAGGGAAGCAGTGCTAGATGAGAGGAAGTGGAGAAGCCAGGAAGAAAAGTGCTCGATGAACAGTCTAGGATAACCAGGGGGGCGGTAGATGATAGCATTAACTCAACTCACCATATTTGGAGGAGGAATGCTGCCTATGACTATAAGAACTCCACCCCACCGTCAAACATGGAGGTGGAAACTTTATGCTTTGGGGTGTTTTTCTGCTAAGGGGACAGGACAACTGCAACACATCAAAGGGACGATGGACGGTGCCATGTACCTTCAAATCTTGGGTGAGAACCTCCTTCCCTCAGACAGGGCATTGGAAAGGGTAGTGGATGGGTATTCCAGCATGACAATGACCCAAAACACACAGCCAAGGCAACAAAGGAGTGGCTCAAGAAGAAGCACATGAAGGTTGCAGAGTGGCCTAGCCAGCCCCCAGACCTTAATCCCATAGAACAGTGGTTCCCAACCTTTTTCGCGTGAGTACCCCTTGGCAGCTCATTTCCATAAATTGTACCCCTCTCATTAACAAAATGTTTGTAATTAATATATTTGCTTTTTTTCAAATGTATTTGTTTTTCTCTGCCCTAGGCTCTCCCCTGCAGATACACAGACACATAGATACATACACTGAGACACTTAAGGATGCAAGCCAAGACACACACCAACAGATACACAGACACACAGATACATATACTGACATACACAGACACACATGCACACACAATGACACCCAGATAAATATATTGACAGACATACAAATAAACACCATGACACACAGGCACACATCCTAACACACATACCCAGATGCCCAAGCTGACACGCAGCCATAAAGATACACACACGGACACTGACACAGAGACACATACCCCAACACACACACAGACATATCCTGACACACACACACAGAGATACATAAAGTGACATATATACAGACAAATACATTGACACACAGACACATGCAGATACATACACTGACTCACAGACATACAGATACATACACAGAAACATAACACACACATGTCCGTTTTCTTTTGGCTAGCTGGGTCTGGTGGGAGTTAGGGGCCTTCTGCTCTCCCAGTCTGGGTGCCCTTCTATCCCATGCAACTTGCTTAGTGTGTGAGCTGGGAGGAAGTAGTTACAAGCTTTTCCTTCCACCCAGCTCACTGTTAAAATACACCTACTATTAAAAATATAGACTGATCATTTCTTTGCCAGTGGGCAAACGTTCAAAATCAGCAGGGGATCAAATACACACCCCCCCACCCCCCACTGTAAGTTTGTAAAGTGTGTGGGTCTTGTATGTGGGATGCAATACATAGAGAACAGACCGAACATACCATTTTGAAGGATACTGGGAAAGGACAGAGTCACCTTCTCATCTTCATTCTCATAATTAAATCCTGTGGCATGGATTTCTAGAATAAAAAAAAAAAAAAACCGAAAAGTTTAAGATACATTCCTGGGACCAACACAAATTTTAAACAGTTTTCTAAATTACAGTTAACTGTATTTTATATATGAATGGATAATGTTTTGCAGCATTTTGCACCTTAAGCCTAGCTCCTCCCTGAGAAAGATAAAAAAAGTTAGCACTAACGCATCAGGCACAATATTAGGTTACACTTATTAGTGTTTTTTTTTTCCTTATCATAGAATGGTTTTGTCTTCATAATCTGCTTGTTTTGCATGTTGTTCCAATAAATCAGTGATAAAGGTCATCAGAAGGCAACAAAGGGTTGTAAAGTGCCATACCTTTACTAGATACTGTTTGACAATAGTACAAGCATTAAAAATATTTTTAAACAGCGGAATTAAATATAATTTGACTGCCGTACACCTCACTTATTTGTGAGAAGTGCTTGCCTTCATTGCAACATTCAAGTTTTTACTACTGTTTTACGACCATAAGTAGTAGGGCTAGCCCTCCTCCTACAGTAAGAAAAAAAAAAAGGAGAAAAAAAAAAAAACATGCAAGTGTACGTACAGAGGATTGGATGGTATTTCTGGATCACCATGTATAGCGGAGTTGCAATCATGAGACTGAATATCTCCGCTGAAGTCCTCTTGAGCTGGAACAAAGCGTTGCCTAGTGAATATAGCCCATTCCCCCAGTAACTGGATGACACACAGTTCTGGGAGTACAACGGAGGTTTATTGAGCCACACTCTGATTTTATGCACAGACCCCCAGCACAGGGTCCCCATACAAAAGAATATACATTATAATGGAGTAAAAAAAAAAATGGAAATTCAATTCTCTCAGTTACAGGGAACCAGACAAAAAAACAAAACATTAAAACTATACAGGAACCAAACATGTGTTGTATCCCAGAATAGCCCAGCTCGTAACGTCCAAATTATCTAAATAGCGCTCAGATCCATTCAATGTAACAGAATCAAGTAAAGTTCTGACCGGCCAGCCATGAGGTGGTAGCCCAAAATAGTTTCAGGGGAAAAGAAGCAACGGCCGTTCAACTTTGGGGAATTCCTGTATGTATACTACCGAATGCTCCCCTCAGCCGAAGGAGTCCTTTCCCCGAAAAGCGCTCTCCTGGCTTATCTGTGAGCGTAGCAGGCAGCGGGTACAGTTTCTCCAGGGTTCGCAAGCTATAGTATCCAAAACTAGTTTCAGGCGCTCGACAACCAGGTACCGTTGCCTGGGTTCGGAAGACAAAATGGCCACCATTCCATAAAGCACACATGTTCGGTCATACGAGTTAATGGTTTCTTTTAAAGTAAATGAACCAGGGGTAGTCGATGTTCGGTAGTAAAAAAAGGGGGGGAACGAGGGTACATTCTGGAAACCCAAGAATAGATACGGGCAACCAAATGAGATAGGACAGGGTCTGCCACACCATGTATAAACCACAATCGTACGTGTTTGTGCATAGGGAATGCAGAGGGAGTATATGGGATGTAGCGAGTGGAGAGGGAAGTGTTTGAGGGGGTGCTCTGTCTGTGTGCGCACACACCCTACAGCACCTGTGTGTGTGCGCGTGGACGCACACACCCTAGAGCACCTGTGTGTGCGCGCACGCACACACACGCACACACACACACACTACAGCATCTATAACTGTGTTGTTTGCACATTGCAGCAGGGAGGAATGGAAGCCTTTAACATTTCCTGTTTCAGAACTACCATGTGGACTGGCTTTGGGTTTCCAGGATTTTCAAAGTCATTGCAGTTGATCCATTAAGATAATCTAATGCCCTAATTGACAACTGGCTGATAAAACCACCTTCAATAGGCGCCTTAGTCTCAATTTGTAGCAGTTTGTTTGTTATGGATCCATGAGATTTTACAGGCATGGGACCAATCGCCAGGCTCAAAAGGAAGAGCATATTGACTTCACAGGAAACAAACGATCTAAGTTGCCCAGCCTCTGTGGCAAAAGATCTAAGTTGATGCTAACAAAAAGTATCAAGTATCATACCAAATCAGATGAGCCGTGATGCATCCTTGTCTGGCTGGGGGACATATCTAGAAGAACATCAGGAGAAACCTGTTTTTCAAAAGAGAAATTTCTGTTTTCAAACTACCAGAATGAAGTTTTATTGTGCGCAACAGACTTCAAGAAACTGATTGTGGGTGGGGTGCAGGGCTTTAGCTTTATGGCGGCTTAAGAGTACTCCTCAGCTACTAACTGAATCCAAAGTGATCACTGATCTTGAGCACTCACATCTAGCACCTTTGGGACACATCTGCTTTCTGATCCCTGAGAAATGTCCTAAAATAATCCATGAGACTGACTGCCTGCTATATCTGTAACTCCAGGTGAGGTGACAGTGTCGGGCAGAAAAAGCAACCACTCTCCTGTTCTCTGCAACACAGCCTTGAGTCCTCTTGCTCTCCCCCCTTCGACCCCTCTACTTTATAAAAAAGAAAAAAAGATTGTAGACAAAGTTATCGAAAAATTAAACCTAAACAGTATCCCCACATAAACCACCAAGAATGCTAGAATTATCTTCAGTGCATAAAAAGAGATGACCCAGAGAAAATAAGAATAAACATGAATAATAGTGGATCTACTACACCTGTGCAAAAGACATATTGGAAACTATCCACTGACAATGTTGGGTATGTCAGTACAGCATCTAGACCACATAAGACTAGGAAACTAAACGTGACCTCTTGCTAGCTCAAGGTAATGATGGTGAGTTAGTTCATTCTTCTTGAAGTCCACATCATGAATGTTTGTGAAAAACTATGGAAAATTCAGATACTGGTGTGCCAATAAAGAGGTTGCCACCATCTACAATTTAAAATTCATTTTAGCAGGTTGCCAGTTGGGTTAATGTCCCAGTACAATGAAGGCACATATCTCAGCCATAAGTGACTGTGTCAAAAGATTTAGCCAATTGTTTGCAGGTACACAAACTGGTCAAGGGTATATACAATATGAAGCCTAGTTCTAGTTTGGTCCCAAGTTGAGTTTTGCATCTAGAACTGATGCAGTTCAGGGTGGGCACAATTTTAGTCTACTGAATCACTGTACATGAAGTAACTTCTCTTTGTTAGTCCTGGAAGCTATTAAATCTGGCAGATTTCACCTATCTGGTGATCAATTAGAATTAGTTACTCCTTCAGACAGTATCTTTTTATTTTAATTTTTTTACCAAAATTAAGTTTCACCGACCTCTACGTGTCGAATATCAACCAGGAGGTTGTTTCTACCTTGAATTTGCTCCAGTCCAAATACATAATTATTATTTTTTTTTATAAATGCTTATGTCTGGAAGTAATAAGGTGCTTGCTCGTTTATTTCAAACGTACATCGCAATTCAGACATACATTAGATATAAAAACCATCCATAACAAGTACAGGTTGTAGCAGACTTGTTCCCCTCTCAGTTCGGAGGACCGTACCCCCACATGTTCATTTCCTGAATGAAGACGAGTTTCCCCTTTTAAACACCCCCGAACACCGACCACCCCCTGCCTAGTTAACTACAAAGAACTAATTAAAGGCCATTTTGTCTCCCGAACGCAGGCAGTGGTACATGATCGTCGAGCGTTTGGAACTCTTTTCAGATATGCAGTCCCACGAACCCCAAGGGAACTGTACTACTGCCTGCTACGCTCACAGATGAGTCAGAAATGCGCTGTTTGGGAGATATACGACTCTGTACTCCCAGAACTATGTGTTGTCTAGTTACTGGGAGGGGAGAGGGCTATTTACTGCTCAGCATTGCACTAAAGCTCCCAGGACTGAGTGTCGTCCAGTCCCTAGGAGGAAATAGAGCTTGTCCTGTACCCTGTTCCAGGAAGGAGAGGCTCCAGGAGGACCCCAGTTAAGCCACAGAGACTGGGCAGAAGTGCTGAGATTTCCCCGGCTGGCGAAAATGAACCTCCTTTATCGAAGGCCCACTTGACTAGCATTTGCACGGTTCTGGGCAGAAAGAACTTATGCATCCCCAACTCAAACCTATAGAGCTGCAATATGGTCCAATTTTCATACCATTGTAAAACACCATTGCCTCAAAGATATTCTATATAAAAAGCCTTTTGTAGAAACGTCCAAGCAGTGATTGCTATTTAACTCTCACCAAGCCGTTTGCTACATCCCTTTACTGCAAGGGACTCCAGAAAAGATTTTTTATACTGTAAATTAATTTTCCATTATTCCTTGCATTATCCAGCCAATTTACTTTCCTTTGTTTTGACTTGTTAAAGCAGACTTGTCACTTTCTTGTTCCTTCACACTAGTAAATGCTATTTCAGCATTTACTGGGGTGAAAAACATTATCACTCAAATTCGCTGCTCTAAGTTTCCTCTCCCAGCTAACTGAGAAATGCACTCTGCATTTTTTCCTGCAGTGTTGTATGGCATTGCAAGAAATAATTCATTTACATACAGCACTCACAATTATTAGTGTTTATGAGGAAGGAACAAAGTGCAAATTTATTTAAGTAAAATGTATAATAACAAGCAGTCAGATATAGACATCAACATAAAAAAGCAGCATACAATTGTATGATAAGAGTTTTGGTAATAAGAAGGGATCGACTGATATTGATTATTTAGAACACTATGGGGGAGGGGGTGGTGGTGGAAAGGAACACTATGGGGGAGGGGG